>CM061233.1:42177472-42769332 GCA_030844895.1 Ambrosia x helenae
TAAGTGGACACTCACTCCAGGAATCCCCAGGTAAGCATAACAGGTCCGTAAATGGATTTATGCGCTATGCTTGCCTATGCCAGAAAACCCAGTGTACAGGCGTCCACCCTTCCAGATTGCACGTGTCCTTATCACACTCATTAAAGTTCAACAACTTCGAAGGAGTAAAGTAAGAGTAGGCATTATGCCTAAGAGTGTCTTCATGAAAAGGTACTGTCCCTGTTCCATAATGATATAGACTTTTTACTCCTTGGAGAACACCATCTCTATGCACCATGATGAAAGATGAGGAGAATGGAGAGAGAGAGAAGAAGGGAGAGATAGAAGAAGGAAAGTAGAGGGAAATGAGGGGTAGGGTAATTCAGGAAATATTATGCATGCAAGTTGAAGTTCGGTTATAGTCTAGGCCATTTTATCTAATAACCTAATTCCCTATAACCATGGCTCTGATACCAATCTGTAACACCCCAACCAATGGCGGAATCATCGAGGTGCCACGTAGTGACGATTGTTCAAAAGCACATGGTACTAAAATGTAAATATTATTGAATAAACCAAAATTTGTCTTACATGAAAATGGAAATTACATTGTCTAAATGAATTGTAAATATTGAAATAACTGAATTGAAATAAAGCACTAAATGTCTCTTGCTAAAGCACTAGATCAAACCGCACCTGAAACATGTACAAAAATAGGTTTGGTCAACATTTGAAATGTTGGTGAGCATTCCTAGATTTGATATATATAGTAGGTTAAAAAGTTATACAATTCAAGTGCAAGCTACAGTGCAAATATGTAAACCATGTATCAAACAAATGAGCGAAATCAACCCTGTGACTGTATAATGTACTGTATGAACTGTAGTGTACTTATCCAATAAATGGATAAAAGCTTAACAATGGCCACGGATTCTCCGATGAAAAAGGGGGAGAATCAATCTAGGCGGGTTGTCAATCCAAATAGCGCTATCCAATGTTAAGGTCGGCTTGTACCATGTTAATGATTTCACTAAGTACAAATGTAATCCACATGTATTGTCTAAGCATAAAGCACGTTGTAAGCAATGCACATAGTACTAGAATAGTATTGTAAAAATGTAAACTTGTATTTGAAATTGTAATAGTGTACATGTAACACCCCAAAAATGTATAAATGCAAAAAGGGGTAGGAATACTCACCGTTCACGTAGTAACTTGAAATTGGACTGGACAACGGAATACGAATTTGAGATTATTCCCAATGATTAACCTAAAGTAATTGATAATGTGTAAGTGAAATAACTCTAGGATGCATGTATTTCTAGGGCTTCGAATTGGGGATAAATGTTTGTTTGATTATTATTAAAAATATTCGCCAATTGTGAGAAATTTAGTAAATAAATAACCAAAAAATCTTTTTTTATGAAATTTAAATTTAAGATGATCACAATAATGTGTTTAAAGTATAAAAATAATTTTTATAAAATTATTTCCTTTAAAATAGATTATTAAATCTATTTATTACAATTTGTCAAAACTTAACTTTAATATTCAAAAAATACTAAAATTAAAGAATTATTAGTTTAAAAATTATATTTCTGTTCTAAATGATCAGAAATAATTTGTATAAAATTTTGGTGCAAAAATGATGAAAATTGAATTTATTATGATTTAATTATGATTAAATCTAACAAAAATTGATTAAAAATATTAAATAAATGATTTTTCAGAAACAAAAATCATTTCTGAAAAGTTTAATGTTATAAAAACTTAAAATAATTTTTGTGGAAATTAATAAGATCGTTTTGATATTTTAATGGAATTTTATAAATATAATAGAATAAAACTGATTTATTTATTAAATATATTAAATAAATAAATTTTTGAAAACTAAAAATTGGGTGTTGAACTTTTTCATCAGATTAACATAATATAATTTTTGTAGAATTTATAAAAATGTTTTAGTATTTAAAAATGAATTTTAAAAGAATAATAATAGTTATGCAATTATAAAAGGAAAAAGAAAGAAAGGTCAAAAAGATTTGTTCATAACAAGGATTGAACCCGTGACCCTTCATTAACAACAACAGTCTGGACCATCTGATCTGAATGATCAGTTGTGTTGGTTTCTCGTTTTTGAAATATAAATAACATAAACCAACCTAGTGTTCTTCCCCAAATTATGATTACGAGCCCTAGCATTCTCAATTGAACAAATTACACAATGTTAATCTAATTAATCATAGGGGAAACACTGGGTAGATGCCGATGATCAAAACCCATCAAAAACATTTGAACTTACAGTATAGAATCGCGTTCGTTTGCTCGGTCAAAGCCAAAAGTCAACTGTGTAATCGTGGGACACAATCAGAGTGTTTGGAACAGAATTGGAGATTGAGAAGAGAATGTGAGCGAGTTGTGAAGGTCTAAGGGTGTTCAATTTATAGTGCTACGGTCTGGTTCATCGAATTGGAAAGTTGACCGAGTTATAAATTTTTGACGCGTCAATGGTTCAGAATTGGTAATAATTGAAGACCAATTGATTGTGCAATTGGTTGTGATAGGCCGGAAATTAAGCTATTAAATCAATCCATTAATTTGAATGGTCAAAATTTGTAAAAAAAAAAATTCATATCTGCTGCTGTTCGTAACAGCCAAGGAAGAAGGAGAAAGGGCTGCGAAAAAATAGGATAATTATAAAGAGGTTTGGGTTTAGATCAAGAAACGAGCTATGGCTCAGTGGTTAAGGCGCGTGTGTGGGTGTGTGGTTACTCGGGTTCGAGACCCGGCAAGGACACACATTTTTTTCTATTTTTTGTTAACTGAATCAAGAGGGGAGGGGGACAGGTGGGCTGGACTGATGGGCCGCTGCTGTGGACTGGGCGGGGTATACTGGCAGTGGGCTCCAAGAGAAGAGGTTGGGTAGTAGGTGTGGGCTAGATAATGGGTTTCAAATGAGGGTTTTAGGTTATGTCTTGGGCTAAGATGGTTTAGTCATTTGACAAAAAGACTAACAATTATCTATGCTATAATCTGAATTTTTTTTTTATTATTATTATTATTATTATTATTATTATAAATAAAAGTGACGGATGTCACAGCATCCCCTACTTTTAGAAACTTCGTCCCGAAGTTATCAGAAACATAGGGTTATGGATGCTAGGGTAAAATTAAGATAACTGTGGTTTGGAAATTTCGAATGATTTGGGTAAAAGGTCTGATAGGTGTGAGTCAAGGATTGGATTAGGTTCGTCTCGAAAGGGTAAAGAGAGTAAGAATCTAGTAAATCACTACTTCAAGTTTTTGGGCTCCTAAAATAAATGTACGAGTTGGTTGACTATTAAAGACTAAATGAACTAACAAGCAAACAGAGTTTGTTCCTGGTTCGACTTCCAGTCTCACTTTCAACGCATCATTAGTGTTTGTATACAGGGTGTACCGCAGCTAACCCACCACACCTTTGATACCTTGAAAACGTACTGAACGCCTACCCAAGAACTCCAATAGAATTTCACACTACCCTAATGTACCTGTAAATTCATGATTACGTTCCGGACCGGAATCATCAATTTACCTTACATTAGGGTTTTATGTCCTTCTATGATCCCACCGATTGTTGAGCAGGTTCGATAGCCTCCACCAGCCGTGGAGTAGGTTGTAGGGCCTCTCCCGACTGTTTGAAAAGGCATAGTGACCTCTACCAATCGTTGAGTATGTTCGATAGCCTCCACCAGTCGGGGAGCAGGTTGTAGGGCCTCTCCCGACTGTTGAAAAAGGCATGATGACTTCTATTAAGTGCAGCAATTATTATTCACATAAATTGCAAATTGATAGCATGTTTATGCAAGCAAGTTTGTAAGTACTACAACCATTAAGTGTAAGTGTTATCATGAATAATTAAATGTTTACGAGTATCATGAATAATTAGATGTTCAATGAATAGTCAAGTTAAAGGAAAAATCAAGTTTCATATAATAAGCAATGAAGTTTTCTTAGAAAAGCTCTGTAAGATCAAGTATCAAGTCTAAACGTTTCAAATAAATGTAAGTGTACGATTAAAATAAACGTAACCAATATGATAGATTACCAATTTGTGTTCGTACATAATAGTATGCAAGGAAATCTCTAGATGTTATATGCCTATGAGTATGTCATAATTGGGTACAAAATGATAATAAGATCAAGAAAATGAAAACACGAGTATCAAGAATAATTAAATGTCCAGTGAATAGTCAAATTAAGGGAAAATCAAGTTTCATAAACAATGATGTTTTGAGAAAATCTTGTAGAATCAAGTATCAGGTTTTTAGTAGTTTGATTATCATGGGTAACTAGTTCATGTGTGAGAAGGTGAAGGATATGAATTTAGTTCTTGAGAGGATGATGAAAAATCTTGAAGCAGAATCAAGGTTGTGAGCGATATTGAATGTGAAGATAGTTGATAAAGGGTTTATTTTATAGTAAGGAGATTATATAGCAGTGTAAATTTTGGGGTTTGGATCAAAGGTTATAATCAAGTGTATAAGAAAACATGATTGTGGTATATGCAAAATATTGTAAAAATTTGAACAAGTTGAAAATGGGTGAGTGTTGATGGAGAATCTAGAGACTAGATATTATTCCAAAAAAAATAAATATTTGGTTTTGTTCATAAGGCAAAAGTTGTTAAATAGTACAAGCTAAGTAGGCTTTGTAATAGTTTAAAACATTATATACAAAATCGTTTGTTACGTCAATAAATAATCAATTGAATTTAAGTTCAAGGAAAATATGTACTTTGTAAAGTTGCTAGGTAATACAACTAGTTTTAGAAATCTTTAGTTTGTGCTATAGTATGAGGTTATAGTTTTTAAAATAAATAACATGTGGAGAAAAGAAATAATATGATTTGGGTAGGGTGTTGAATATTTAAAAAGTGGCTAAGAGGGTAAGGTGAAGTGTGATTGTGAAATCCATAGATGGTTATGAAAGTATGAACTTGTAAGCAATATATGAAAATCATGAAATACAAAATATTGTATATGAACCGAGAGAGTATTATTGAAAAAGCTTGTATAAAATGCTTGGAGTGCCCTTGTCTAGCTGTAAAGCCCAACAAGAACGTTGACTTTTCAAAGGAATTGAACCCAATGGTGATCAAAGAAGACGTGCTTTAGCCTATAAGTGGACACTCACTCCAGGAATCCCCAGGTAAGCATAACAGGTCCGTAAATGGATTTATGCGCTATGCTTGCCTATGCCAGAAAACCCAGTGTACAGGCGTCCACCCTTCCAGATTGCACGTGTCCTTATCACACTCATTAAAGTTCAACAACTTCGAAGGAGTAAAGTAAGAGTAGGCATTATGCCTAAGAGTGTCTTCATGAAAAGGTACTGTCCCTGTTCCATAATGATATAGACTTTTTACTCCTTGTAGAACACCATCTCTATGCACCATGATGAAAGATGAGGAGAATGGAGAGAGAGAGAAGAAGGGAGAGATAGAAGAAGGAAAGTAGAGGGAAATGAGGGGTAGGGTAATTCAGGAAATATTATGCATGCAAGTTGAAGTTCGGTTATAGTCTAGGCCATTTTATCTAATAACCTAATTCCCTATAACCATGGCTCTGATACCAATCTGTAACACCCCAACCGATGGCGGAATCATCGAGGTGCCACGTAGTGACGATTGTTCAAAAGCACATGGTACTAAAATGTAAATATTATTGAATAAACCAAAATTTGTCTTACATGAAAATGGAAATTACATTGTCTAAATGAATTGTAAATATTGAAATAACTGAATTGAAATAAAGCACTAAATGTCTCTTGCTAAAGCACTAGATCAAACCGCACCTGAAACATGTACAAAAATAGGTTTGGTCAACATTTGAAATGTTGGTGAGCATTCCTAGATTTGATATATATAGTAGGTTAAAAAGTTATACAATTCAAGTGCAAGCTACAGTGCAAATATGTAAACCATGTATCAAACAAATGAGCGAAATCAACCCTGTGACTGTATAATGTACTGTATGAACTGTAGTGTACTTATCCAATAAATGGATAAAAGCTTAACAATGGCCACGGATTCTCCGATGAAAAAGGGGGAGAATCAATCTAGGCGGGTTGTCAATCCAAATAGCGCTATCCAATGTTAAGGTCGGCTTGTACCATGTTAATGATTTCACTAAGTACAAATGTAATCC
The DNA here is from genome assembly GCA_030844895.1 of Ambrosia x helenae. Taxonomy (NCBI): domain Eukaryota; kingdom Viridiplantae; phylum Streptophyta; class Magnoliopsida; order Asterales; family Asteraceae; genus Ambrosia; species Ambrosia x helenae. The sequence goes on from CM061233.1 coordinate 42,183,640, forward strand.
ACATGTATTGTCTAAGCATAAAGCACGTTGTAAGCAATGCACATAGTACTAGAATTGTATTGTAAAAATGTAAACTTGTATTTGAAATTGTAATAGTGTACATGTAACACCCCAAAAATGTATAAATGCAAAAAGGGGTAGGAATACTCACCGTTCACGTAGTAACTTGAAATTGGACTGGACAACGGAATACGAATTTGAGATTATTCCCAATGATTAACCTAAAGTAATTGATAATGTGTAAGTGAAATAACTCTAGGATGCATGTATTTCTAGGGCTTCGAATTGGGGATAAATGTTTGTTTGATTATTATTAAAAATATTCGCCAATTGTGAGAAATTTAGTAAATAAATAACCAAAAAATCTTTTTTTATGAAATTTAAATTTAAGATGATCACAATAATGTGTTTAAAGTATAAAAATAATTTTTATAAAATTATTTCCTTTAAAATAGATTATTAAATCTATTTATTACAATTTGTCAAAACTTAACTTTAATATTCAAAAAATACTAAAATTAAAGAATTATTAGTTTAAAAATTATATTTCTGTTCTAAATGATCAGAAATAATTTGTATAAAATTTTGGTGCAAAAATGATGAAAATTGAATTTATTATGATTTAATTATGATTAAATCTAACAAAAATTGATTAAAAATATTAAATAAATGATTTTTCAGAAACAAAAATCATTTCTGAAAAGTTTAATGTTATAAAAACTTAAAATAATTTTTGTGGAAATTAATAAGATCGTTTTGATATTTTAATGGAATTTTATAAATATAATAGAATAAAACTGATTTATTTATTAAATATATTAAATAAATAAATTTTTGAAAACTAAAAATTGGGTGTTGAACTTTTTCATCAGATTAACATAATATAATTTTTGTAGAATTTATAAAAATGTTTTAGTATTTAAAAATGAATTTTAAAAGAATAATAATAGTTATGCAATTATAAAAGGAAAAAGAAAGAAAGGTCAAAAAGATTTGTTCATAACAAGGATTGAACCGTGACCCTTCATTAACAACAACAGTCTGGACCATCTGATCTGAATGATCAGTTGTGTTGGTTTCTCGTTTTTGAAATATAAATAACATAAACCAACCTAGTGTTCTTCCCCAAATTATGATTACGAGCCCTAGCATTCTCAATTGAACAAATTACACAATGTTAATCTAATTAATCATAGGGGAAACACTGGGTAGATGCCGATGATCAAAACCCATCAAAAACATTTGAACTTACAGTATAGAATCGCGTTCGTTTGCTCGGTCAAAGCCAAAAGTCAACTGTGTAATCGTGGGACACAATCAGAGTGTTTGGAACAGAATTGGAGATTGAGAAGAGAATGTGAGCGAGTTGTGAAGGTCTAAGGGTGTTCAATTTATAGTGCTACGGTCTGGTTCATCGAATTGGAAAGTTGACCGAGTTATAAATTTTTGACGCGTCAATGGTTCAGAATTGGTAATAATTGAAGACCAATTGATTGTGCAATTGGTTGTGATAGGCCGGAAATTAAGCTATTAAATCAATCCATTAATTTGAATGGTCAAAATTTGTAAAAAAAAAATTTCATATCTGCTGCTGTTCGTAACAGCCAAGGAAGAAGGAGAAAGGGCTGCGAAAAAAATAGGATAATTATAAAGAGGTTTGGGTTTAGATCAAGAAACGAGCTATGGCTCAGTGGTTAAGGCGCGTGTGTGGGTGTGTGGTTACTCGGGTTCGAGACCCGGCAAGGACACACATTTTTTTCTATTTTTTGTTAACTGAATCAAGAGGGGAGGGGGACAGGTGGGCTGGACTGATGGGCCGCTGCTGTGGACTGGGCGGGGTATACTGGCAGTGGGCTCCAAGAGAAGAGGTTGGGTAGTAGGTGTGGGCTAGATAATGGGTTTCAAATGAGGGTTTTAGGTTATGTCTTGGGCTAAGATGGTTTAGTCATTTGACAAAAAGACTAACAATTATCTATGCTATAATCTGATTTTTTTTATTATTATTATTATTATTATTATTATTATTATTATTATTATAAATAAAAGTGACGGATGTCACATACATATTCTTTTTGGAATGTGGTTATATTTAGAATTCACCCACAAGCCCACACACGTGCCTCAAACCCCAACAGAGCCGGCCCAACGTTTTTGGAGGCCCTAAGCGTACTATAAAGTCGGGGCCTTTTGAATTTGGTATAAGAAAACATCGATATTAAAAGTGGTTACCTGAGTTTTGGTGTGAATTGTGATCTTGTAATTCACTATATATGTTCTTCACAAGAAAACTGCACAACCAAAAGACATACTCAATTTCACATATATGTTAAATAAAACCAAGACAAGAAGTAGGTCTGCACCTTGTTATTTCTCTTATATTCTCTTTTAAGCTGCAAAAGTATATTTGTCCAAACATTTTAGTAACAAAACCCTCCTTTATCCGGGCTTGGGACCGGCAATTATAAACTAAAACGTTTATAGTCGGCGGAGTTAAAAAAAAATTTCAACTTACATGTCTTATATAAATAGTATATGCTTAATCACTTGAGATCGTTGAGCAATTGATTACCAAGATTTGCGCCTCCAATCTCGCCATAATCTACATAATATGCGTCAGTTGAGTCAACAGTCACACAAAAATAGGAAATCTCATCTTGTGCCGATTAAGAAAAAAAAAATCTGATCTTTAAATGGAAATAAAAGGGAATTAGGTAAATTGGAATCAGTAAAGGAGACCTCTTTCACTCTTTCATTTGTTCACTTGAAAATCAGTTTTGGGCCATTATTTGGGCCATAGCATATGAAACAAATTAATAAAATTTGGGGCCCTTATATTTTAGAGGCCCTAGGCCATTGCCTAGGTTTGTAAGCCCAATGGGCCGGCTCTGACCCCAACAACTAGAAGGCGACAAAACAGACGCACCCGTTACAACGCACGACCATTCACACTAGTATACTTTTAATAGTTGAATTGAATTAATTAAGGAGTGATGGATTTAAATAATCTCCATTATTGACTATTGGTCAATAAGAGTCTCAACTACGAAAATAACCACTAGGGGTCCCAACTTTGAGCCATTTAGTAAAACGTTACAATTATATACCAATTAAAGTATTAAAATTTTATTTTTTTATAAAGCAAGTTGCATAATTTTATTCATTTTTTTATAATAGTTTAATACAATTCGATCGATAAAAGAACAAAGTTTCTTTGTTTTATAGTTATTCCAAAGTCAAATGGATAATTTTTAATTAAAGTTAAATATAAACCGGATTATTCGATGATATGTGTTTATTTTACTATTATTATTGAATAAATGTGCTTGATCAAATCAAATAAGCCATTGTGACTTTTAGAGGTGCGAAAAAAAATTGAAATGGAAACCAGTTTATTCGAAATTCCAAATTTGAATTTAAATAAAACCTTATTAATATGGTAAACGTTCAGACTAGACTAGAATGAGCGGTGGAATGGGGAAGGGGCTTCTCAGGTGGTGAAAGACAAGAGGGCAAGAGCAAAAAAAAAAAAAAAAAAAAAACAAGGCAACACCTCGCAAGATCTCCAACGTCAAAGGGGCAACACCCTTGAAAAGGAGCAAAGGGGTGGTGTGTAGAGGTTTGCCATTCGCTTTCTACGCCTCACTATTTATGGTCTTTTTATATAAAACAGAAAGTTTGGTTTTTATTTGTTTATAAATGTTAAAAAAATGTATACTTAAAAAAGTTTTTATATTTATTTGTTATTATTTTTATTATCCGAAAGGAAGATTTATATTGTTTTTTTTTTTTTTTTTTTTTTTTTTTTTTGCGTTGCACCGGTTTGGTTTTAGCCAACCCAAAACAACGGTACGCTTTAACTTTTTTATTGTGTTGAACCAAACACGTGTTGATATCGTTTACATTATATTTTTCTTTCACGAAGCGATAATTTTTGGGTTTTTTCTTTCCTATGGTCATATTCGAGTTTTCTCTTTCAATTGTTGCACCCAAATCCGATGAGTTTGAATTTCTCCTTGATTATCATGCGCTGGTACTGCAACGAACTATGCAAGTTCCAACCATATATAAATCGAACTAAACATATATAAATCGAATTCCTGCGCACGGGCGAATCCATCTAGGATTAAATAAAACGGTTAAATATAATTATGATAATTACCGACCCGCATTATGATCGATAATGAGTTACTGTTAACAGATCATCCATCATCTTTTATAAACTACAAAAGTAAACGTTAAACACTTGGTAAAACATATATGTCATGATGGTAACGAATAGTATATAATATTCATGTTTAATATATTATCCTTAGTAGCAATCCCGTCAAGATTGATGGCTGTTCATGTCAACACCTTCACTCTATAAATACCAAACGACTGTCACATTTCATCACAAATAAACCATCTTTCTCCTTAACCATTTTTGTTATATCAGTTAACTAATCATGTCAACAGTTAGTAACGAGATTGAAGTTGCTTCTTCCTTTCCAGCTGAAAAGGTCTTCAAGGCCTTTAAGAACTTCGAAATTATCGCACCTAAGGTCCTCACTGCAGTTTTCAAGTCTATCGAGACAATCGAAGGCAATGGAGGTGTTGGAACAGTAAAGCTCATCACATTTGGTGATGGTAAGCATTTTATTTACCGTATCTAATTATTAGTGTATTATCTAGTTTCTTGTTTATCTAAACAAAAGATGTTTTAACACAGCTGTGCCATTTACACAAGCAAAGTACAAGGTTGATAGTTTTGATGAGAGTAGCTTTAGTTATAGCTATACATTTTTTGAAGGAGACAACTTGATGGGTATATTAGCCTCCATCACCCAACATGTTAAGATCGTACCTTCCGGTGAAGGATGCACATTCAAGCAAACAATTGTTTATAACTGTAAAGGTGATGAAAAGCCGTCTGAGGAGACTCTTAAGATGGAAAAGGAAATTTACGAACAAACGTACAAGGCTATTGAGGCTTATGCTGCCGCTCATCCTGAGGAATATTGATTGACCATTCAATCAATTTGAATACTTCTTGTTTGCATTTCAATCGTCGTTTGTTGTGGTTTGAAATAACGGACAATGTTCCATGTTGCTTGGTTTGCTCGTGTGCATGATCGATTCCCTCTAATATATATCATAGTTTTTTTTTGTTAATATGTTTTGTTTACTCATATCTACAATAATGGCAAATTTTACATTACTATACTAGACTATTGCCCGCGTGTCCACGCGGTTCAACAATTAACAATTATTTGGAGCGGTAAAACATATAAAAAAATATACTACAAATATTTTATTAAAATTTAAAAGTAAGGAATACACATGTTATTCAAATATCACTACAAATATTTTATTAAAATTTAAAAGTAAGGAATACATGACATGAAATTTAGAATCACGTTTGGATACGCACGCTATTTACAAAGCTAAAATGGTAGTAGAAAACATAACATGCTAAGCGAGCAGGTATATCTGTTAAAGATTAAAAATAGTAGAAGCAAAGCGGTTCGGTACATCCTCATGTCAAATGGTAAAATTCTATAAAGACTGTAGCATACAAGTTTATTTATTGAAAAGCTACGTAATACAACTCGTATGGATTTTGGTTACATGCAAAATATCATAAAAAAGTTTAACGTTACCCAATAATGGATATATGAATCAATAAATATTTGATTTGACGTTATCTAAAAACAAAAAATGAAATGAATAATATCATATTTCTTGTAACGGAACGCAAATGAAGTTTAAAATTCACAGTAAATAAATATAGTTTAACAAATCATACAACCAAAAAATTGTTACAGATTCATAGGTTAGAGACCCATGTGTCACACGGTTCATACAAAAGTAAAATGAGAAAAAATATCAATATTGTAGTATGCAAGTTGTTTTACTTATTGATTGTTAGGTAATACAATTGGTATGGATTTTGGTTGAGTGAAAAAATATCATATAAGTATTAAATGTAATACAATAATGGATATATCGATCAACTAAAGTTTAATTTGACAAAATTTATAAATGAAGATGGGAATCAAATGAATAATACCATATTTATTCTAATGGAAGCCAAATGAACATGAACATTCAAAGTGATTAATATACTTTACGAAAACATATAAAATAATAATAAAAACAAATTTCAACGTGTACCAAATAAATAATCAATCGGAAACCTTGCTCATGAGCATGATGAAAATCCATCGGAAACCTGCAGAATAGCAGTTGTGCTCTGACTCCAAAAAATGAACAGCTTTGACTTTTCGGTTAACTGTACGTGCTTTGCTTTTTAAAATAGTATGAAAATAATAAATTCATATAGAAAATATTGAAATGTAGATATTAGCAAAAGAGTACGAATGGGAAAAAATGATTAGCTACTTTTGGCTACTTGTTCCAGTTCAAGAAAGAACACCATAGAACTCACGAAACAAAAATAGTTTGCTGCTTGAACTCCGTGACCCGTTACCTGTGAAGTGTGAACACAATGATTAGTCGTACAAAAACCACTTCTTGAAGCATTATAATTATTTCTTTAAGAAATGGATAAAAGCATGTCAATATGCTACATAAAACACAAATAGGAAGACAGAATAGTAGTGAGCTTACTACACTAATGCTGATTCAAGAGTCCTTCAGACGAATGCGATTTCAAATAAACAGAATAGCAAAGTTGTTATTCTTTTAAAAAATAAATATGTTGAACCGACATTCCAACAAATCACGATTCAAGTATTACAAGTTATATTATGCACATTAAGAACTTTAGTTAAAGAGTTTTTCAAACATAATAACCATAATAGTTTAAAAAATTACAGGAGTACCTTAACAGGAATGTGCCCCTTAGAAGTTCATCTCTTTCTTGTTTTCATTTTCTTTTGAAGTAATCTCCATTGAACGCCTTCTTGGAAGAATATGACTTTGACTTTGGCTTTTGGATCAGGAATCCCCGAGTATATCACTAACCTTCTCATCTAAAAAAATAACATGAGCACACATAAGGGTGATAATTTCCAATTCAACCTGAGACACGACACATACCAGTTTAATAAATGGGTGTCTTGAGTTGACCCACAAACCTGTATAACTAATTTACTGCAACCTATCAATGAAATTGCTAGTTTGGTGAAATTGCTTCTAATTTGAAATTCACAAATAAGTCGGTCACCCCTGCCACCAAATTCTCCACACTTGCTTTTAGGCAAATATCTTGATTTTGGTATGACACATCCCATTTGTAAACCTCCTGAAATCATTACAACCCGATAAACATTAGAACAAACATAGGGTGTGACTCGAACCCACTGTGTCTATGGTCTGTTAAAGCAAGGTATAACCATGCTTCACTAACCTATTACAGTCATCTGTTTTGAACTAAAAGGATTTTCAAGTTATAAAATAATAGACATATGAATAAGAGAAGACTTGCCCGTCTAAACCAAAAAGAGTTCTTTGTTATATAATCAAACATACAGTTGCAATCATATAAAAAGACAATATTACACTTATGTAATCTAGTTACTATTGCCTTTAAAGAAGCATACTTTGTCAAAGCCCCGAAGGAATGAAAATAAACCAAATATTCATGTAGGAACATACAAGTTCGATCCATCATCCTATTATCCTTTTATGCAACCACATCAGGGATCAGAGGGTGCACATTGAAGCAAGACTCGGCCCAATAAACATTGATATTTCCAAAACACAAATGCTTAATTCTATATAATACAACACGATTGTGTAAAAACTGAGCCAAACATCCTATTATCCATCTTAATGGGTATAATAGAGCCGGTTAATTTGTAATAAAACTGAATATTTATATAAAAAATCATACTCAAAGCAGGGTATACAGTATCCACTTACAGAGGTTCTCAGATAATATCATTGAACTATGGCGTCCATTTATTTGCAAGTATTTTAATGGGCGTAAAGATAAATATCAAAATGTTTAGATGAAGGCATGATTAACTGACAACATAATCATTCTTAAGAATCACTCTAACCATCATCACTTCAATTACCTCATATCCAAAAAAACATGATACTCGCAGCAATCAGAGTGTAAACATACCTGCAAATTCTTCAGTTTAGAATCATCACGGGATATAATTACTAAATCAATATTCCATCAAGCTTATCAATCACATTTTGTTTCTTTAATGCTGAAAGAAAGTAGCACAAAAACTCAGACAACAATTTATAGAAACTTATACTTCTCCCCTTTCAAATTCAAACTGGGACACAAAGTTATCCAAATAGGTATAATTATAAACAAATCAATATACACAGATCAAACCTAGAAACATCCATAATTGATTATTGAAAAACTGAGCAAATTTTACACTGACAAGGGATGAATACTGGATATGAAATCCAGATATTGCTAACGAATAATGCCAAAATAACCGTAAACACACGATTAGAAACACAACAACTGAACGACGAATGAAGAATCAGAGACGAATTATCAATCAGATCCGAAATAAAAACAACAAACAGAAAATTAATAATACATGTTGCGTTAAAATGATGTATAAACGTTCGATTTTATGAGTTGAAACCAAAATCACAGACATATTCATATAGTGAGATCAATTAACAAAACGTGACTTTATTTCTTACTCTCCAACACAATCCCAAGCCTAATTTGATCCTATCACTTTAAACAAAAAGTATTTGAATTAGGGAAACGATTAATACAATTAAAATTACCGTAACCACAAACCTTATATGTAACTTGAATGTTTAGTCGGCCGCCTGAATTATGAACCGAAAAAGGGTATGCAAAGTACCTGGATCTGGAACCAAAACAATCGAAAAGGAAAAAAAACAATGAAAACTAACCTGTTCAGATCGATGGATAAACAAAATAGTTGTTGAAAATCGATGAATGATAGAAAACTAACCTGAAATAATCCAGAAAGACGATAAACTTAAATACTTAAAAACATGATATATTTTAGGTATATAAGAAGAAAATCGATGGATTGATAGGATCCCTAACTGTTCAGATCGATGGATAAACAAAACGTTTGTTGAATAATCAATAACGATATCGATTTTAGGATATCACAAAGAAATGATGGATAGAGACAATTGCGGAGGAAAAGATGAGCGTCATGGATGTTGAATAAGAATTAGGGTTTCTCTCAAATTGTAATGGAGAAGATTGCTGCAGAGAAGGGTTTAGAGAGAGAAAGTTATTAGAAAGATTGGTTTTGATTAACAAATAGGAAACTTATTAATGGAAAAATTAATATTAATGACCGATTTTGACCAAACTAATAAATGATTTTTGATTTTAAAAAAATTAAATTTTTTATAAATTCTCACACTTGGACACTTGGCACAATATGATAGGCTAAGGAATTGAAGGATCAACATGAGAGTGCCATGTGTCCACAGTGAGTTTCATATATTAGTTGTATAGATAGATCTATTACATGAATAATTCTAAATTATACACTTGCTAAGGATTGAACTTGAAGCTCCCATGTAAAAGACATATGCCTCTACCAAGTGAATTATCCCGTCATTGGTCTCAACTAATAATTTGTAGTCATGGATGTGATGAAGGTTAACAAACTTCATGTATTTATCCTCTAAAGTAATTGCGCACTTGTGACAAACTAATAGAACCGAATTCATTGTGTACAAAAAAGAAAAAAACAATATTTATATATCTTGTTCAAACCAATAGAACCGAAGTTAACAAGACATATAGACATTGTTTTTTGTTTTATATAACAAAAAACAATCTCTATATGTTTTATTCAAATAGTTCCTGGTGTTTAGATGAACAACCAGGTTTCATTTTTTACTCAATTTACATCAAGTGTTTTAGAATGTCACAATGAAGGAGGACATTTTTTTTTTCATAAACTTGTTTTTATCTAGTAGATGATATTCTCATAGCTTTTACCAACTCTTTGAAAATGAAAATTGGCCGGCTTTATAATACGAACATGGCTAAAAAGTAATTCTAGTATTTAATATGATTTTCATAATATATCAAATAGTTTGTACAGCCAAATTCCGACGATCTATTAAAATAGAGTGTTTAATAAGTTGTAGTTTTAACCAGAAGAATCTCTAATGATCATCTATTGTTTCGAGTATAAATATGAAGAGGGGAAGGGATACATGGCAGGACGGGGGAAATTCGGGTTATTTGGGACTTCAATGAAATAGGTCAACCAGTGTGACAAATCGATGTTGTGTAATGATTCAAGCCACTCTTGAACCACTCGAGCCAAAGATTAAACAAGCTCGTGCCCAAGTCCAAGCTTTTGTTGGACCTCACTTGATATTACCGCTTGAAAGAAGGGCCTACCATTTTCCAACCCATCACGCTGTAAATGGCCTCATGCCGGATTTCACACCCTTCAAGATCGTGTTCCACGCCGAGTAAGGCCTCCATGTGGAGGGGCGTGAACCCATATATAACACACAGTACGTGTTTAAATGAAGGGAATGGTAAATACTACTAAACTGCATTCACACAAGAAACTTATACTTTGAAATATGTATGCAGGCTCAGCCTCATTGGCAGTAGACTATGACCAGATGATGTCAATATGAAATTTCTGACTAAAACCACAAGATCACAGACTTGCCTGTCCATGGTTTATACTCTATCAACAATTCTTCATCTTTTGAGTTTTGACAATATCACCATCATCTACTACATAAAGGCTGTTGGAAAACATACATAGTAATCGCCGCAACGCCTCTCGTACATGAAGCTCGCAGGTATAATGGTTGTTGCGCCTAAAAGTGGTTTATGGTTATTATTATTGATGATCTTCACAAAGGAATACAATACCCTATATATAGGGGAAACAATATATCATAAGTATGGAATGTAATCTCTATCTAAAATACAATACAATATCTCCTAAATATAAGTCAATATTGTTATGCTAAGATATCCCTGCAGTTTGATCGGGCGCGGAGCAGACAGTTAAACTGGACCGAAAAGTCTGAAATAACTCACGAGACAATCCCTTCGTAAAAATATCAGCATACTGAGAAGTGGAGGGAACATGTAAAACCCGTATGTGACCAATGCGAACCTTTTCCCGAACGAAATGAATTTCGATCTCCACATGTTTTGTCCGTTGATGCTGAACCGGATTATTAGATAGATAAACTGCGGACACGTTATCACAATAAACCACAGATGCCTACAACAGAGGAGTGTGCAGCTCAAGTAAGAGATTGCGAATCCATGTTGCTTCGGCCACGGCGTTCGCAACGCCCCTGTATTCTGCTTCCGCACTGGACCGTGAAATAGTGGGTTGACGTTTGGAAGACCATGAAATTAAATTATCACCAAGAAACACACAGTAACCACTGGTGGAGGGGCGCGAATCTGGATAACCGCCCCAATCTGCATCAGAGTAAGCCACAAGAGAGCTGACAGAGGACTTGGTTAGCCGAATACCATAGTGAATGGTTCCCTGTAAGTAGTGAATTATTCTTTTCATGAAAGAAAAATGTGAGTCTCGAGGCTCATGCATGAAAAGGCAGACTTGTTGAACTGCATAGGAAATATCGGGCCGAGTGAAAGTTAAATATTGTAATGCACCTGCCAAACTTCTGTATAAAGTCGGGTCATGAAATAGAGGACCATCGGTGGCACTCAACTTTGCCGATAAGTCCATAGGTGTGGTGCAAGGTTTGCAAGAAGCCATTGAAGTTCGCTGGATGATATCTTTGGTGTATTTGAGACTGTGATAAAAACAAGCCATTTTCCGTGTGGGTAACCTTAATCCCCAAAAAAATGATGCAAACGTCCAAGATCTGTCATGGCAAACTCTCGTGAGAGCGCCCCAATAATTTCCTGAAGGAACGCATCCGTAGACGCGGTGAGGATAATATCGTCCACATATGGTAACAAGTGAGCGGTATGTGAACCCTTCTTAAAAATAAACAATGAATTATCGCAAGCACTGCTTTTAAACCCCTGTGACAAAATATAAGTGGCGAACCGAGTATACCAGGCACGTGGTGCCTGTTTCAAACCATAAAGTGACTTCTTCAAGCGGCACACAAAATACGGGAAACGTTTATCAACGAATGCCGGTGGCTGATGCATAAATACTGTCTCCTGCAAATGACCATGTAAAAAGGCGTTCTTGACGTCCAACTGGTGGATGGGCCAAGAACGCGAAATAGCTAGAGACAAAACAGTTCGAATAGTAGCCAGTTTAACAACCGGATTAAACGTGTCCTCACAATCAACCCCGACGGTCTGTGACTTCCCATTAACTACCAGACGTGCCTTGTATCGTTCCAAGGATCCATCTGACCGAAATTTGTGGCAAAACAGCCACATGCAGCGAATTACGGGTTGGTCAGACGGCCTTGTGACCAAATCCCAAGTATCATTTTCCTGCAAAGCATTAAACTCAGCCTGCATAGCATGTGTCCAATGAGGGTCGGTAATGGCTTTGGCATAGGTAGTGGGAATGGGAGATATGGTGGATGTGTGTAGATTTAAAGGGGTTTGAGGTTTGAGTGAACCAGTTTTGGAGCGGGTGGCCATTGGGTGAGTGTTGCGGGTGTATGAGGTTGGGCCGTGGGAGGTGGGTTGGTTCGAGGTTGAAAACCGGGGGGTGGGGGGACAGTGGGGGTTTGTGGGACATGGGCCACGGGTGTATGTTGTTTGGGGCATCTAGAGTATGTGATAGGAGGGGCAGGGCGGGATGTTGGTAATGTGTTAGGCGGAGGGAACAATGGGCCAGGGGAGTGGGCTGGTCTAGTGGTTTGGCCGGGGGCGGTGGGTGGATAAGGTCTGGGAGCGGACAGGTTAGGAGTGAACATGAAGGAAGGAGGGAGGTCATCATCTAGGAAGCTGTAGGATGTGACGGTGTTCGGGATATTGTATGGGAAGGACGACTCGTCAAAGGTTACGTCACGAGATATGTGTACTTTGCCTGTGGATGTGTCAAAGCAGCGGTAGCCCCGAAAGTCTGGTGGGTAGCCCAAAAAAATGCACTGAATGGCCTGGGGATGCAGTTTGTGTGGTTGGGTGGCAGATGTGTTTGGATAGCAGGCGCACCCGAACACTCGTAAGTGATCATAAGTTGGGTGGAGAAGGTATAAGGCGAATGTAGGGGTGAAAAAGTTGAGGCGTTTGGTGGGTAATATGTTATGTAGGTATGTGGCTGTGTGAAGAGCTTCCACCCAAAAAGAGGGAGGAAGGTTCGCATGGATGAGGAGGGCTCGTATGCCGTCGTTTAGATGACGGATCATACATTCCGCACGTCTGTTTTGGGAGGAAGTTTGGGGGCACGAGAAGCGTAAAAGTAGGCCATTTTGGGTAGCAAAAGTTTTGAATGCATTGTTGTCGAACTCGCCCCCAAGATCACATTGGAAAGTTTTAATGTGACGGTTAAATTGGGTGAGTATTAAACGGTGAAATTTAACGAAGATGGGAAAGGTTTCAGAATTGAATTTGAGGGGGTAGACCCACACAAAATGGGAAAAATTGTCGACTAAAACCATATAATATTTATAGCCAGTGTTACTCGTGAGAGGTGATGTCCATAAATCGCAATGAACAATATCAAAAGGAGCAAAGGTGTAAGAATTAGAGGCATAAAATGGTAAACGCTTGCTATTAGAAACATGAAAGGAATTGCAAAATTTAGACACATGGTCGTTATTACATGAAAAATCATAATTACGAATAAGAATGTCTAAAACTTGTGAGCCTGGATGTCCTAGACGATCATGCCAGGGAAGAGAGACAGTGGTGAGGTAGCAAGCTTGAGGCAGAAGTTGTGGTGGTGTGACTGGATAAAGGTCCCAGGTGCTATTGTGGCGGGATAGAACTATGCCATTGCGGAGGTCATTCAAAGAAAAGCCAAATGGGTCAAATTCTATAGAAACTTGATTATCACGAGTAAAACGTTTGTCTGAATAAGATTTTTAATTATGCGGGACTGTAAAGAATGTTTGGTAAAATATAGGTTCGGTTTGGGAGTGGGTAAAAGCCAATACCAGACCGAGCAATGGGAACACATTGACCATTGCTGACCAAAATTTTAGTGTTTACAGTAGATGATGAAGGGATTTGGATCATACCTTGATCTTGAGTGACATGTGCTTCAGCCCTAGTATCTATGTATTTAGTGGGGTCTTGATAATTAACGTGCAAAGAGGAGAGTGCGACACTTAAGTCCGATGGGCAGAGGGAATTATACCCATAGCTTGGAGGGGCCGAAGGCTGCTGTGGAGCAAACCCGTTGAATTAGGCATGGATGGGCTGCTGCGAGCCATTGTTGGGCTGCGACGGGGCAGATGAAGCATATCCGTAAGTTGGGTGGCCCATGGGCTACTGTGGGGTGAACGATGAAGGCTGTCAGGCGGGTTGTGTAGGGTACGGGCAAGGCAGAGGAGTCCACGAGGCCTAGTTAGGAAAGGATTGCATTTGCTGGACCCAGCCCGATTGGGATCTTCCACGTCCGCGTCCGCCACGAGTGGGCCGAAATCCCTGACCCCGTCCCCTCCCCCTACCTCGCGTTCCATAAGATCCAGAATACGAGTTCGGGTTCGGGTTGGGAGCCGGGTTGTTTGTTGTCGGAGCGTTATTAGCGGACGGTGGCTGTTGCTGCTGAGTAAGAAGGACCAAAGACACGGCTGACTTGCGGGCTTCCATATGTATGACCTCGTCCTGTAGCATGGTTCTAGCGGTGTCCCAGTCCATGTTATTTTGATGAATAAGGGACGCGGTGGTGTCATATTCCTGCGTGAGACCGCGGACCAACTGTAACACGAGGCGGGATTCGGTGATTGGTTGGTCGACATCCTCCAGTTGATTTGCCAAATCATTGAGCCACTCACAATAGTCATCCACGGACGAGCAACCTGCAAGAGTAAGATTACAAAATTGTGTTTCTAAAGCGGCTGCCCTAGCCTTTTTGTTACTAAGATACATCTTCTCCAGTTTAAGCCACGCAACACGGGCGGTCGAAACCTGACCCATTAACCGAGGCAGATGGCCGTCTAAGACGGTACCGATGATCCATTGTAGCACAAATGCGTCAAGTTCGAGCCACAATGGATACTCGGCATCAGTCTCAGCCGGAGGGTTTGTGCCATCGAAATGATGAAGAACCTTGTAGGCACGTGCGTGTAGTTGGAATAGTTTGACCTAGGCCGTGTAGGTGACCTTGGTGCCATCGAGTGTGCGGATTTTGGAGTTGATGTTGGTGACAGTGTAAGCAGGATGAAGAGGTAAAGGTTTGGCCGAAGCCGAGGAATCAGAGGAGGCTTCTGCGTCTTTGGTCATGGCTGCCGGAAAAAAGGAACAAGAAAAAAACCTGCGATCGGATGATGAGTAAGGCTGCCGATCGGAACTATAAATCTAGGGTTTTGAGCTGTAGCTCTGATACCATAAAAGTGGTTTATGATTATTATTATTGATGATCTTCACAAAGGAATACAATACCCTATATATAGGGGAAACAATACATGATAAGTATGGAATGTAATCTCTATCTAAAATACAATACAATATCTCCTAAATATAAGTCAATATTGTTATGCTAAGAGCACCTTCTGCAACAAAATTATAATTGTAGACGAAATCATCGAATTGAACCGGGCTTGTGTTTGACATAATTCCCTTAAACAGATTCGCGGTCTATTCCCAGGTTACACAGGTTCGAAAAACAGTGGTGGTGCACTACCGGAATGTCCCACTTGCCTGAAAAAAGATCATAAGTTGGCTGCTGCTACGTTTCTGTATGTATGCATGTATGCGAAAGTTTTCTGGTCTCTACTCTACACTAATCAGTGCAAGTTCTTATAGAGACTTGAATAACATTGAACATGAAACCTCTGTTGCATTAATAACACTAATCAAAGTCGAGATTATTGTCAATTAATCTCGTTTATTGCACTTAATTGCTGTTGAAAACCAACATACTTGAAACAGTTTTTGGAAGAAGCTTCTTCTAGTTACAAACACTAAAAACTAAAACGGGTAGCAAAAATCAGTGTCTCACGGACTCGGGTTTTTCGAGCTGCATTCGTGTCCGCAGGTCGTGTGGGCGTCGTGTTGGTTCAAGAATTTTTCCCAAACCATAACCCATTTTTGCACCCCCTGCGTGCGCGGGTAGGTGCCCAAGTATAATGTAACACAAAGAATTTAATCTCTTCCATTTGGTTTCACCTTATAAGCTCATACACTTTTCATCTCCCAACCAATGTGGGACAAGACCAAACTCACATTCACATACAAAATTTCCAACAATTCCCCACATGAATGGGAGTTATTCTAAAAACAGCCTCATTCCGATCAAGTTTCAACACTTGTGATTTGCATACGATATGTAGGTGTGACCCTTTGAAACTACGTTCATGAAACGCACTTAGCCCACTGGCTCTAAGTAGACAACGATGTCTTTGAACTCGTCTGCCCTTTGTGGGGACGACAATACGCTTCACATAAGACTCTCCCTGACAACGTCATGTCCTCATAGTTGTGTCCGTTATGGTCATGGACACGTGCCTGGTTTTGCGAGATCTCTTAGGTATTGTGCCCCAACAATACCCTTCGAAGTGACCCCACTTCTCTCTCACATAGGTGATTCACTAGGACTGGTTACCTTAGTCGAATCATTAAAAGCCATAAGCTTAGCCTCAAACTTGTCACTTTTAGGAATGGACTAGGAAGCTTACCAAGTTCCTTTGGCAGACTCCCTTTTTAAAGTGCGGGGTTTATAGCAACTCTTTCCCCCACAGTGACCTCACCTGTTCATACAATTAGGTTGTCCTATTGAACTCAGATCTTGGGATTTACAGTCAGCTGAGTTAGGTTTCCTTCGCATAAGCTTAGTCTTTCACGGGCTTCAATCCCATTCCCATGTAGGACTTCTGAACTAACTCCCTGCTTAAGCCTTCTGTTTGCGGATTTGGGATGTTATCCTTTGACTTCTCATAGTCAACAGTGATAACTCCTATAGAGATTAGTTGTCGTACCATATTATGCCTATGTCTTATATACCCGTTCTTACTGATACACATTGTGATATGAGCTCTGCCAATTACCGATTGACTATCACAGCATATTCATTAGGCAGATGTCGGCTTCAGCCACCTAGGTATATCTTTAACAAATTGACGTAGTCATTCAGCCTATTCATCCTCTTTTATCTAAAGCGATGAATTATGATTCCATCTTGGATCTAGCAATAAACATTTGCTTAGGTAATTTTCACATTATCGTAACACCTGCAAGTGTGAATAAATACCTACCCGTTGCCTTGGAATCATTCGTGTCAGATATCCAATTCGCTGGATATCTTTTATATTACAGCCCGTAGTCTCGTATGTATCCTAATTACCAAAGCACCCGTGTGACGTAATTCCAATGAATTGAACTTAGGTTGCTTGTGTATCTACTTAGCTTGCTTGCTAAGTCTGGTCTGATACAACTCATCAGATACATCAGGCTGCTAATAATTCTTGAGTACTCTATTTAGTTAACAGGCTCATCTCGATTCTTAGCTAGATGTTGACTCATGTCAATGAGAGTTCTAGCCACATTAGAGTCATTTCCATTTATCTTCTCAAGAGTTTTTTCCACATAATAGGACTGACTTATAACAAGTCCGTTCTGGGTTCGTGTGATTTGTACTTTTAAAATCACATCCATTAATCCCATAGCTGTCATATCAAATCTTCTATTTCCAAATGCAAGTCACCTCCACACTTATGTCTTTATTGGATAACTACCAAATGGGGTGACGAAAGTTTCTTCCTTTCATATGTAGTTTGAAAACTTCCCAAGTACCATTTTTACATCCTACGGATTGTTTCTTAAAAGGCTCTTCCCCCACATTGCTTGCACTTTAATTAAGTTGGAGTAATATTACTCATGATGACATTAGAAACCCGTGATAAGATAGCGACTATCTATATCTTTGTGTTATTGAGGTCATTCATTATATTACTCAACCCATATTTCTCACACGAATCGTTTTCTGAGCTATATGAGTTCTCCTCATATTAAGATAAATAGTATTATAACCAATCAACTATTTATTCGGTCCTTTCGAGTCATCCTTTTTAATGAATTATATATTTTCTTTTACAAAATTCATTCTTATGTCGTCACATATGTTTGAATGTTCAAAGTTAATTTATTCTCCGTGGAGCATCTAAATTAGCAAGTATTAGTCTAGCATGCTTTAGACTACGAATACTTAGCATGTGAACAGAAGATGCCTCATTCTGTTTCTTCACAACCTTAAGAGATAACTCATTATCTCTTCCTAACATTCACATCTTAGTTTAGACACAAAATGAGATTTTGTTTACCATTCTAAAACCTCAGTTTTAAGAATGCTTCAAAACCATAATTAATTCCATCCATTATGATCAAGACTCGTTTGCCTTTAATCTCCAAGGCTTCACCATTGACTCTTTAGTACTTAAACACAAGTCTTAATATAAGTCACTTTGATGAACATATTCATCATCAACAAGTCAATTATAGTGACACTCAACGACATGACGTGTCATTCACATACCCCAAACTTATACAAATCCTTCGTATGGTTCAACCAATATTGATGGTTTGTAGAGACTCTACACGTCCATCAATATTGTAAGTCCTTATAATAAATCTCGCAAAATTTATCAAAGACGAATGAATAATAACATATATTTCTATAATATGTTATAGTCATTAAAACCACATTTGTGCATTTCTACGTAAATGCTCTCAACATTAGATGACATATCTTGTTTTCGTGCATTTAACTTCAATACACTTGCCACGTTGTTCATGATTCTCTCATGATGTGATTATATATTTGATGTATGATTTATGACTAATTTCATAATTCATAACTACAACTCGCTCATTGTGTTTATACAAATCACTTCTTGCACACACACACACACACACACATATATATATATATATATACATATATATCCTTATTAAATTCGTCGTCCAAAAACATACTGACTTTCATATCCTTTTCATATATATATATTTTAATCCACTTATAATATATAATCCAAAATATATATAATATATTACATTACAAATATATTTTAACGGATTCATATAAGGATATATAAACATCAAATCTCAAAGTGTTATTCTCCTCAACACTTTATCGTCTGACGATCGTCTCGTGGCATGTCTCAAGGTACTCCCTCAATACACTGTTCAACACAACAAAGTTGTTTATAATTAACTACTCACAAGTAGTCGAACAAGTAAATATGTCCAAAACAACATCAAGTTGTTTTACACTAAATGGTCTCTTAAGACTATTATATGGTTTAAGATATCATACTTCTGATACAAGCATTAAACCATATATAATTTGCAAAAGACAATTTTTATTCCTTCAAAACATTTATCCTTTTACAAGTATTTTTAACCATAAACTATACATATTTATGTTTTGATTACAAATCAAAACCATAAACTCTAATATAGTTTTATTATTTTAAACCATTTCTAACTCACTTGTTAAAGTATATGGTTTTCATGATTAACCACTTCTAATTCGCTCATTAGAAACTATACGTGTACCATATAAATATATACGGTTTCAAAACTTAACCATTTATAACATGCTTGTTAGAATACAAACGATTACACGCTTCATCATATAGAGTTTTGGTTATATTAAATAAACCTTTTTCTAACACACCCGTTAGAAATAAACGATTACCCAAAATCATTTTAAAGGTCATTGGTTTATATTATAAACCGTTTCTAACCTACTTGTTAGAAATACACGATTATGACAATCGTTTTAGACCTTATTGGTTTATATACAAAATAAACCGTTTCTAACATGCTTGTTATAAAATTAAACCATCTACATAAACGGTATTAACTTTGGATTTTCTAAAATGCACCTGTTTCAAACTCGCTCGTTAGAAACCATAAAAGTTTAATAACCAAACCGTTTCAATGTGGATTATTTTTCCAAAATAATCATTTCTAACACACTTGTTAGAAAATGTAAACATCTTATTTTTCTTTACAAAATCATCAATTTCTAACACACTAATTAGAAAATTCAACATATAAGTTTAAAATTAAAGTTACGATTTTGTTAATAATTATTTCTATTACGCTTATTAGAAATGTTTCATGACACGTTATTATTTTAACGCCGTCGATTCTAACACGCTTGTTAGAAAATACATGTTTCAAAACCTTATATTTCGAAACATTTTATTTTCCAATACTTTCATTAGAAAATGTAAACATTTCAAATACTTTGAAATTATGTTTCTAATACGCTATCTAGAAAGAAAACGTTATCAAACGTTTTTCATGGGTTTACAAATATTATGATTTTTCTAATACTTTCATTAGAAATTTATTATTTCCAAAATATGTAGACACACGTTAAAAACGTTAATAGTCCGGTTTATCTAAACACAACACAAAACCATTGAATCCTAAAAACTGAATCAAAACTTCGTTTTGTAAAGAAGACTTCCGGGTTAAAGATTACATTCTAATTATGAATGTACTAAAAGAAAACACTTACATACTATATTAGAGTTAATACATAGTTTTAAATTAACTATATTAGAGTTAATCCATATGTATGCAGGCTCAGCCTCATTGGTAGTAGACTATAACCAGATGATGTCAATATGAAATTTCTGAGTGAAGCCACAAGATCACGGACTTGCCTGTCCCTGGATTATACTCTATCTACAATTCTTCATCTTTTGAGTTTTGACAATGTCACCATCATCTACTACATAAAGGCAAAATTAAATTAAACCACCATGTTTTCTGAAGCCAATTATCTGAACTATCAAATTAAATACCAGAAGAATATAATTAGCTCATCAAAGAATCTGTAGAACACATATATTTTGTAACTGATGACGTAGGTAGCCCAAGGCAAAAAGTCTGATAACCATCACAAACATACGCTTGAAGCGTTGAAACCTACAAAGGTTCAAACGACGAATAAGCACAGATCAAAAGGTGATCTGTCTTGCCACCTTTTCCTCGGCCAGCTCAAAGCAACTGCCGTGTAAGCATTGCACAGCTGGGACCGCAGGTCCAAAGCCATTACCAACCTAAAGTGGCATGTCCTCTTGTTGCAAAACGGTCCAAGATAATACCCCCTCCTGAATTAGAAGATAACTCCTATATATAATCAAGATCAGATCCACACATCTGATCCATCCTGATTATTCCTCTTACACTCAATCTTTTATTCCTTTAGTCAACACACAGGTGAGGAGTCCATCTCCATACATACACACGACTCTCAAATAATTCTGGTATTGAGTAACACTCAGACCAGAATTCCAACACTAACAAAAACACATTATCTTAAACCTCCTTCTACGTTTTGCGACGTAGGAGGACACCACGACCTGCGTTTGGCAGATCGTAACCCTTGAACCCTGGAACCCTTTTTTGTGACTCAGAACTAACGTTAGGCGTTTATTTGTTGTAGCAACAAGTTGGCGCCCACCGTGGGGCCGCGCCATTGTTTCCTTAAAATATCAATTATGTAGCTCCGACTTCCTAACATGTCTAACCCTGAGTCTCAAGAAGAGGTGAACCAGATCTCACCAAGCACAGATCAAGCTTCTCCCAACCGATCTGTGTCGTTTTCCACTCCTAGGAGTACCCCTGCTGGTACCCCAGCTCCACCGACTCGCCCTGAGTTCACTATCTTCCAAACTCCACCCCCTACAAGTTCAGGGTGATGTCTCCTCTCCCCAATGGCATGCAAGGTCCTCAACGTGTAGATCTGACCCCAGAAGGAGTTGCTAGTAACTTTCTACAGCTCAGATCTCTCTTAAACCAGCATGTTATGAGGGAAAGAGAGAAAGGAGTCCGCATCCGGCTAGACTACAACGAGGAGGAAGTATCACTTTCTCCTGGACCACCCCTACCACTCACTAGCAGACCTAGCCAGCAAACTCCCTTCCGAAGCTATGAAGCAGGACCAAGCAACAGGCTGCCCGTCCAACAGACAACCAGGCCTAGCCCTACTGCTTTTCCTCAATTCACTACTCAATCAGCCACTGCTGGTGCACCCATCAAGCATGAACTTACCTTGGATCAACTTTTACAGTCACCCATTGCCAGCGTCCCACCGCCGGCTGCCACCTCATGGGCTCAAGCCATGGCCACTCTGCCTATGGCCCGTAGTGCCTACCTAAGTACACCCATGGCAGCAAGTCATGTACCTGCAGCTGATAGCCTTCAAGGCTTTAACCTCATGCCCTACATGATATCTCAAATGATGGCCCACTTCCCCTGGCAACAGCTCCTCAGTCAAGCTATTGCTGCTCAATAAGGGAACACCAACGGAAGTAGCGATAGGGTGGGACATGCCACTCACCAACCATACAAACCTAATAGTCTATCCTGTTTCTCTCAAGAAATAACAGATTATGAGTTCCCGAACAACTTGAAAATGCCCGCTCACATCAGAACCTATGATGGTACCGATGACCCTGAAGACCATCTACAGATCTTCTCCGGAGCTGCTCGCATCGAAAAATTGGGTGATGCCGAATGTTGCCTCATGTTCATGCAGACTCTGGTCGGATCTGCCCGGATATGGTTCAATGACTTACCTGCCGAAAGCATCAAAACTTTCAATGATCTAGGAAAAGGATTTCTAGCTAACTTCTCACAACAGAGACGTTGTGTCAAGGATGCAACGGTAATCTTTCAAATCAAGCAAAAGGATGATGAAAGCATGAGAAACTTTATTGAAAGATACAAGAAGGAAGGCCTCACCTATGTTGGTGCAG
This sequence comes from Ambrosia x helenae, assembly GCA_030844895.1. Classification (NCBI taxonomy): domain Eukaryota; kingdom Viridiplantae; phylum Streptophyta; class Magnoliopsida; order Asterales; family Asteraceae; genus Ambrosia; species Ambrosia x helenae. The sequence continues at coordinate 42,206,437 of CM061233.1, forward strand.
ATGAAAAAATGAAGGTTGCAGGGTTCATGAACACCATCAACTCGAAATACCTCACAAGAGACTTTAACAAGAGTCTCCCACGAACTCTTGAAGAAGCCCTAGAAAGGGCTGAAGCCCACATCCGAGGGGAAGAGGCTGTAGAAATCAAGGAGCAAAGAAAGAGAAGCTCCACCTGGCTCCACCTGGAGAAGCAACAGTCCCAGCAGAAAGAGGGGAAACTATGGAACTCATGATAAAAGACCCAGAGGGTCTGAGTCTCGAAGGCCAGAAAGCAGAAACCCTCCAAGCAGGGACCGAAATGTCAACTTCATAGTCCTCACCAAAACTCCTCAAGAGATCTTAGCAACAGAAGAAGTCAAACACACCTTCTGGCCTCCTCATCCCCTGCCAAAAAGCAAAAGAAACGAAAACTCCAATCAGTATTGTGAGTTCCACGATGAAAAGGGACATCACACCAACGATTGCTTCCAACTCAAGAAAAGAATTGAAGAAGCCGTTAAGTTTGGAGAGCTTGCCCACTTGGTGAAAGGTGTAAAAGAAAATATGACTGACAACAAGAAAAAAGAAGTTGCTATGGTCTCGTTTGAACAAGGAACGCCAAACAAGCGACAGAGATTGGAAGCTTGGGAGCATCAAGGCGTCTACTTTCCTCACACAAGAGAAAACAAATATTGTGATCCCCTCCTCCTTGAAGCATCCATTGGTTTGATAAAAACACAAAAGGCCTACATAGACACGGGTGTCACACCCTCAAAATCCACTTGCGGAGTTTTACCGCGAGGCGCATGACAAACCAGGATCCAAACCAACGATCACAATAAACAAGTCTAAAATGAACATAATGCAATTTCAAAACAATGTTTAAAATTCCCGTTTACAGCGGAAGCTTATTCAAAACAGTATCCCAAAAGTAAACCAAATGTTCAACATATGAAAACCATGCGACTCTAACTAGACGCCGTGCAGACGCGTGCGCCCTAGTCCCGTAGTGCTACCTTAGCGACCTGAGAAAACATGTAAAAGTTTACGTCAGCACAAAAATGCTGGTGAGTTTACAGGTTTTGTAATCCAAGTACCAAGTCAACCTGTCCATACTATAACAAATCGAAAACCAGTGTACGCTAGCTAGGCGTATGTTTTGTTACTACCACGATTGGAAAACCATTACTAACTCGCAAACCAAATGTGTGCCTGATGTAGTAAACCTGTTGTTCCTGTTGTTCCTGTTTGAGACAATATGCACCCGCCGACCCTCCAAGTCGACGAGCGGGGTTGGTCACTCCCAATAGCGCTATTCACATTTCCCCGTTGTGCAAACCCGCACATTCATGGTTCCCCCCGGGACTTCCAAAGATCGTGTAGTACACAATAGAAACCCATAGTATGACAGTAGTTACCAAATAATCGTTTTAACACATGTTTTCTCCCCCGAAAATGTGAAACCAGTTTAAAAGAGGGGCCGTAAACTCACCTTAAGTTGCGTTACTTCGTAATACGAATAACTCAGCAGCTATGCTAGTCCCGTAAAGCGGCGACCTAACATATGACAGTTACAAGCACTTAGACTAATAACCCGCAGGTTAATTAGTCCCTAGATGTCCAGACCATAACCAAGTTCGTTTGAAAACACCGTGACTGTTTAACTGACCCAAAGTACAAGACTCGACATCCCATTGGTGACCCGAGACTCCCCGTGTTATGTTTACACTCTCAAACATACAATCATGCAATCACACTTAACATACGTTAACGCACAACAAGTTATAGCACATAGCTCACGTATCACATAATTACATCCAAACATATGTTACCAAGTTATTAGATATGTTACGGGGTTCCTAGCATGTTCCTACAGGTCAAATCGGTCTCGGAATGCTAATTTACACTTACAGCAGCAGTACACGCGATTAGGAAAAGTCAACTAGCATTTAGGTTGGTCAACTGGCATTTAGGAACGCTAATCGCATGTAATATAGGCATTTAGGGTCATAAGACATGTAAACCTAGACCTTATAGGCGATTAGGGCTATACCACATGTAATTACTAGCATTTAGGGCTATACCACATGTAACTACTAGCATTTAGGGCTATACCACATGTAACTACTAGCAATTAGGGCTATACCACATGTAACTACTAGCAATTAGCCCTACTCGCATAAACATAGGCAATTAGCCTCCTAATCGCCCCTAACATAGGCGATTAGGGTTGCTAATCGCCTGTAACCTTGCTGTTTCGTTTTTTCGCGCGTTTAACGCTCCAAATCAGATCCAGAACGTGTGTAACCATCCAATATCATCCCAACAACTATTCTAAACATGTTTAAACTAAAATCCTTCGTTTTGCCTCGTATTATCAGCCCTGCATGCAACCATGAAATCCAAACACCATACACATAGCATGAAACACCACATTAACATGCATAACTATAACCCTAATAATCAATTACTCAGATTTCATTAATCATGACATCAATATTATTCTGAACTAACCTAACAACATGTTAATCACTCATCTTTAATCATAAAAACCCTAGATATTAATCATAAACACACATAACACATGTATGATTGTTAGAATCCGATTAACAACACTTATCAACGATTTTCAGAAAGCTTTTTCGTTTTAGAACAGGTCTGGACCATTAGGGATTGAATAAAAACGTTTATAAGGATTGCATGGATGGAAACCAAACCTTAGATTTGGGAAAGGATGATGGATTAAGCTTGAAACCTTGTGTTTTGATCAAAAATCGCGTTCCAGAGGTTGTGTGTGAGTTGGGGCGGGTTATAGGACGACTAGGGTTTGTATTATGAAGTTTAGGAGGTTAAACATTGTTTTTATAGTCGTTTTTAGTCGTCCAGCACGTAACACGCGATTGTGCAGACTTACACGCGATTAGGGATCCTAATCGCATGTAACTTCATGCATTTAGGCCCAATCGCCAGACATTACATGCGATTGGCCTCCTAATCGCATGTAATGTTCCCCAATTGCATGCCCTATAGGCGATTAGCCTCCCCTAATCGCCTATAGGGGTTGGTTCGATGTATTTTGCGCGTTAAACCCCGTTTTAACATATGTTAACACATATTCACATACCGACAAGTCACATAATGATTGTAAACACATAACACTTGTAAATACACATATTCACACTCTTTCACCAATTCCCGGGACTCGAGACTTGTATGTTCCGTATGCCCTGACGATCCTACAAATCGTCACCGTTTGTACACTTGGTTAAGGACTGACATCTAATGAACCTCTAGACCAACATCCAATGATCTTCTAGACTAAACCGATAGTTCCCGAACCATAACACGACTTAACTAACCCAGTTAAGTATACTATACGCGTGACTCGCTAAGGTAGACTTTCATCTAGACAACGTTGTTAACCAGAATTTGCCGGGTGTCACATCATCCCCACGTTAAAAGAATTTTCGTCCCGAAAATTGCGCAAGTAACAAAAGAACAAAAGAAAGAACGAAGGGAACAAACAAAAGATAGAAACCAAAAGAGAGATAGAAACCAAAAGGAAGCTTGGGAGCATCAAGGCGTCTACTTTCCTCACACAAGAGAAGACAAATATTTTGATGCCCTCCTTCTTGAAGCATCCATTGGTTTGATAAAAACACAAAAGGCCTACATAGACACGGGAGCGGCTACAGAAATCTTGTTTGAAAAATACTTCAAACTCCTGAGCCTTGAGGAACGCTCCAAGCTCCAACCCACTAAAGCCTCTATAAAGGGTATTGCAGACATACCCATCAAGCCCTGGGCGAAATAACACTTGATGTTAATTTCTCCGATGGAAAAACCCAAAGGACAGAACCTTTAAGCTTTATCTTCCTTGACCTGCCATCCAATTACGATGTTATCATTGGCAAACCTGGAGTAGTGGTTTTCGACATGACCATCTCCATCAGTCGAAGGAATGCCAAGATCCCCACCAAAGATGGGATTGCAACCCTTCAAGCATCGACCACAGTGCTAGTAGTCAACGAAGATAACAATGACCGAAACAAACTAGGCCTCAACATTAATCCAAAGTACCCAGAACAAAGAATACGGGTTAACACAGACCTCCCCTACTAAAACACTTTCGAAGCTTGAAAGGCTATTGCGGAGCAATGTTGACATCTTTGCCTGGTGTCCTAGTGACATGACTGGCATTCCTCGAAGCATTGCTGAACATGAACTTAGAATTCCTCCACATGTCAAACCGGTTGTGCAAAAGAAAAGAAGTCTTGCCCCAGAACTAAGCAAGGCAGCATGACAAGAGGTTGACAAACTGGTCAAAGCAGGAATCCTCCGAGAAGTCAAATACCAGTCCTAGGTTGCAAACCCCGTGATGGTCAAGAAGCCGATGATTCATGGAGGATGTGCATAGACTTCAAAGACCTCAATAAGGCTTGCCCAAAGGATTTTTATCCTTTACCCGAGGTGGACTTAAAAGTTGACTCGTTAACAGGTTCTCCATATACCTAAAGAAAAACTTTTGAGCTAGTTCAATACCTCCAAGATTGTTATCCTTCATATAAAGTATGTTAACTCTTTCACAGGTTTCCCCTTCAAGTGTTTCCTGGATGCCTATAAGGGTTATCACCAGATACAGATGAAGGTGGAAGATGAAGAAAAAACAACCTTTCACACTGATAAAGGCATCTTTTGTTACCAGAAGATGCCTTTTAGCCTAAAGAACGCAGGAGCCACATACCAAAGGTTATTTGATAAAGCGTTCGCTGAACAAATCGGCAGAAAAATGGAAGATTACGTAGATGATCTAGTCATTAAAAGCAAAACGGAGGAACAAATGCTTCAAGACATACAAGAAACGTTAAGCAACCTGAGAAAAATCAACATGAAGCTCAATCCTGTAAAGTGTTCTTTTGGGTTCGAAGAAGGGAAATTCCTGGGACATATCGTGGGAAAACAAAGCATAAAAGCCAATCCAAGCAAGGTTCGAGCCGTCCTAAACATGAAGTCTCCACAAACCAAGAAAGTAGTAGAAAGCTTAAACGGCAAACTCGCTGCCCTAAAACGCTTCATGTCAAAACTGGCTGAAAGATCTTTACCATTCTTCAAAACTCTCAAGGGGTGCTCGGACAAGAAAAATTTCAGATGGTCAGAGGAGGCAGAGGAAGCCTTCAACCAAATGAAACAATATTTGGCTTCCCTCCCAACCATTGCAGCTCCCAAGGCAGGAGAAACCATCTCTGTCTACCTTTGTGTTACTGAAGAAGCCCTCAGTACTGTCCTCACCATTGAAAGAGACAAAGCCCAGGTACCTGTTTACTTATTCAGTAGAACTCTAAAGTTAGCAGAGGTTAAATACCCTCCTCTTGAAAAACTAGCCTTTGCCCTAGTGCAAACGGCCAGAAGGATCAGAAGGTACTTTCAAGCACACCCCATACAAGTGGTCACCGATCAACCCATTAAGAGTGTACTTGAAAAACCTGAAACTTCGGGACGCTTGGCCAAGTGGGCCGTCGAATTAGGTGAACACAAGATCACCTACGTCCCAAGAAAATCAATAAAAGCTCAAATATTAGCTGACTTCATAGCTGAGGTCCCAAAGGAGGAAACCACTGAAGTTAACATATCAATAGACGAACCTTCCGATCCCGAATCTTGGAAGCTTTATACAGACGGAGCTTCCAGCGTTGAAGGATCCGGAGCAGGTCTCGTCTTAATTAATCCTGAAGGTTTAGAATTCACATATGCTCTTCGCTTGGAATTTCAGGCCACCAACAATGAAGCAGAATATGAGGCCCTGATTGCAAGATTAAGGCTATTTCTCGGCCCTCCATGCACAGAGATGCATCAGAACAACTGAAAAAATGTGAAGCCTGTCAAATACACGCCCCAGTACCAAGAAGTCCCAAGCATGACCTAATCCCAGTTAACTCAGCCTGGCCGTTCTATAAATGGGGGATGGATATCGTTGGACCCTTCCCACCTGCCAAAGGAGGAGTCAAGTTTTTGTTGGTTGCTGTTGATTACTTCACAAAGTGGCCAGAAGTGAGGCCCTTAGGAAAAATATCCGAAAAAAAGATTATAGACTTCGTTTGGGAAAGCATTATCTGCCGGTATGGCTTACCCGGGGTACTGGTCACAGATAATGGAAAGCAATTTGCAGAGAAACCCTTCAGCACATGGTGCAAGGAATATCGAATAACTCAAGTATTCAGCTCTGTGGCATACCCACAATCAAATGGCCAGGTTGAACGAATGAACCGAAGTGTGGTTGAAGGGATCAAAGCAAGACTCGGCAGAAAAGGAGGAAGATGGTTGGATGAGCTCCCAAGCGTTTTATGGGCCATCCGAAGCACGGAGAAAACAAGCAACAAGAAAACGCCATACAGCCTTACTTTCGGATCTGAAGCAGTTATCCCGGCCGAGATTGGGGTCACCACACCTCGAACGCTCCACGTTAACATCAAGGCCAATGAGGAAGAAGCTCTGCTCAACCTAGATCTCTTAGAAGAAGCAAGGGACTCAGCAGCAATTCAAGAAGCTAAATACAAGCAAAAGATGGAGTCCTACTACAACACCAAGGTAAGGCATGAACGCTTCAAGCCAGGAGATCTGGTCTTGAGGAACAACGAAGCAAGCAAGAAAGAAAGTCAAGGAAAATTAGGACCAAGATGGGAAGGTCCCTACAACATTCTGGAATCCCACAAAGGAGGATCCTACAAACTTGCCAACATGGACGGCAAAAAGCTACCACGCCACTGGAACGGCAAAAACCTCAAAAAGTTCTTTGCCTAGGCCTCCAAGAAGTGTAATGTCCTAGTAGTTGAACAATGTAACATTGGCTTGTTAAATCAATGAAAGGATCAGTAGATCCCCTTTTAAAATTTTTTTTGTCTTTCTATCCTATTTCCAGGTTGAGAACCTTGCAAGAAACTCCATGGAAAGGGCCATGTAAGGGGATGAGCTATCAATCCAACTCCATGAGACCTGCAAAGATCTTCCTTTACACGTCTCATAGACGGGTCTGAACAGCCTACACCAATCATTCCTTAAGTTTCCTAAACAAACTTATGACATACAAAAACACTAAGAAGTGTACATAGGATAGGTGGTAACTTGTTTGCCTAGACTACCTTAAGGATAAGTGACTACAACACTTAACCTTCTAAGGTGTTACTGGTCAAACATTCCCAAACATAACACAGACAAAGACCATAAAACAAACACAATTAAAAAAGCCAACAAAAGAAAATAAACATGAAATAGCCTTAAGGGCTCAAAACACTAAAGGCCTTAACAGGCCAAATACTACAAACTGTCCACAAGGCTATCAAAGCCTACTACCATAAAGGAGCCTACTAGGCCCCAACAAAAGTCAAACTGCTTAAACACCAAGTTAATTGTTTACAGACATAGTGCTAAGAAAGCTACGAATAAAGGATAAGAAACCTAAGCAACATCACCGGACCCCGAAGGCTTCGAGGCCTCATCATCCCCAACCACTTTCACCACCTTTGTCTTCTTAGCTTTCTTTCCCTTTCTCAAAGGCTTATCCCCAGCAACCCCAGCCTCAGAAGCTTCAACGCTTGCATCCTTGGACAGAAACTCGTCAACATCCAAAGTTTCCTCACTGTCACCAGAGCGAGCCCGTTTTTTGGAAATCGACTCAAGCACTTGAGCACACACAGCTTCATTCAAACCAGGGGGCTTCATCTGCTTCAACACCTGCAATGGTTTTCCATAACAAGAGGACACCTGGGAAACATACTGATAGGATTTCTGCTCCATCTTCAACACCGTCTCTTTAAAAACATCTAAGGACTTGAGCTGAAATAAAGGAGACTCATCCATAACCTCACCGCTTCATGAGCTATAAAACCTGCAACAAAGCCTGTATGCTTGCCATGAATTAGAAGCTTGGTATAAACCTCACCAAGGGCATAATTAAACTCCGCAGAATGAAGCAAATAGGTGACAACTTGTTGGAAACCCTCCTCAATCAACAATTGATTGTCATCCAAGGCACCAGCAAGGGAAGCCTCCAACCCAACCTTCTCTTGCTCAAACACTTTCCTCTCGGCTTCAAGGCCCAACCTGTCAACCTCAAGCTTCATACGAGCGGCCTCATGTTTAGCAACCTCAGCTTCATGACCTTTTTTCAATTCATCAATTAGCCCAACAAAGGTCTTCTCTTTCTCAGCCCATTCCAAAGCATCCTTCTTCAAAGAAGCCAAAGCTTGCTTCATCTCTTTCCTTTTCCTAGCAAACTCACTATACTCTCCCATCATCTTCCTAAACCTGCAAATACCTTCAGGTAGCATAGCAGCCAGATTACAAGTCCCAACCATCATTTTTGTTAACAGAGCATCACCATCCAACCCCTCTAAACCAGCTTTGGCACCAGGGGTAGCAAAACGTGCAAGAACATCCTCACAAACATTGGATGATTTAAAAGTATCAAAAGGTTTCACGTTCCAACCAGGGGTATATACCCCTTCACCTTCCACACAGGTGGAACCCTCACCATGCTTCATCACCACAACTTTCGTAGTTATTTTCTTACCCTTACCCTTCTTGCCAACAACCTCTGCAACAACACCTTCAACCTCCTGATCCCTCTCTCCTTCAGAATTCTCTATATCGTCACTAACATCAACTACTTCAGAAGCATCCACAGATTTTGCAGCCTTCAACAAACGACGACTAGACCTCCTAGTCGAAACAGGCTTAGAAAAACCCTCCACATTAGGAACAGCGACATAGTTACCACCGTCATACCTCCCTTTTCATATTTAGTCAAGGCATCCTCACCATCAGCAGCTTCAGCATCCTTGAAAACAACCTCCGAAGCATCATCGCCCTTAATAAAGTCCAAAGCCAACATAACTACAAGACAAATAGAAAATATCAACAATTTGAAAGAAAAACCAAGTAAAAACGGTGATAAAAACAAGCATACCACAATCACCCTTCATCAACACAGGGTCTCTACCCTGTTTCTCCCAACGAGTGCTAATACCAGATAAAACAAGAAAAGGCTCGCCAAAGGGACGGAGCCTGGAAGGGCATGCCCGAATAGCCTTAAGAAAAATCCCATCTAAAGCAGACTCCAACGGCTGTGCTTCATTAAGAACAACCTCAGGATGCCTCCACACAGGCTTGAAGGGAAAAATAGACTCAGAAACCCAAAAAAATCTAGTCTTCCACTGACCAACGGTGGTTACATGCGAAGAAATAAAGTTTGTTTCAACAGGGGATCCTTCAAAGGTAAACCAATCACCATTCATAGCAAGGCGAAAGAAACGCCTAAAATAAGAAGGGTTGGATCATAACCAAGAGCCCTACAAAGAATCTCAAAGTGCAAAACACGGCCAACCCCATGAGGATGGATTTGACCCAAAGAAACCATATAATACTCAAGTACATTAAGCAAGAAAATAGAAAAGGGATGACGAACATTGGAAAACTCAAAATGACGACAATACAATGCAATAAAACCATCAGGGCAACTGGAAACAGGATCTGTCAAACCAGGAGCAGTAGGTTTGAAAGACAATTCGATGTCCCACTCCAAACAGAACGCTTCAACTTCCTCTTGGGTCAGGGAAGAGAAGGTAATAGACATATCGTTCTTAGCACCCATAACGCCGTGAAGGATGATCAAAAACAAAGAAAAGTAAAAGAGGAAAGACTGACCTGATGAATGCAAGTGAAACCCTAAGGAAAATGAAGAGAAATCGTTGAAGAAGAAGGTAAAAAAGTGAAATTGTTTTATGATAACGAAATAATATAAGGGCAGTTAGTAAAGATAATGATGTAAAATAATTAATACCAAGACTGAGCGGCTGACACTTGTCACATCAGTTAGTCAAATCACAGTTTAAATGGAGAAAAAGTAACCGCCCAAAAACCAACGAACCTTCGAACCTTTCAACGAAAAACAAAGATAGCAAACAGTCAGAAGCCTTCTACCTACACCACAAAGACTCCTGACTTGGGGGGCTGATGACGTAGGTAGTGTAACACCCCAACCGATGGCGGAAACATCGGGATGTCACGTATTGATGATTGTTCAGTAGCTCATGGTAAATAATAAATTTCAATAAAGGATTTAAATAAATTACATACAATTGTTCTAAGAATTTTGTACATCAAAATGAAAAATACTAGCTACGCATCTTCAAGCAATAACTCTAATCTTCAAGCAAGCTATAACCTGAAACATGTTATGTTTGAAAATATTTTGGATCAACAAAAGTTGGTGAGAATTACATAGGTTTTGATAATCGAATAAATCTTGTACAATTCAAGTGTCATGGCAAGTCTAGTCCATATGTGAAAACATACTAGAAGTAAATCGAGTGCATAATCAACCCTTGTTACTGTTATATTGTGGTACATCTCATACGCTCATGGTTCACTCGATTATGTTATGCGATAACAATCACCCACGCAATATTTGTAGGAGGCACGTATCCGGGTGGGATTGTCAGTCCAATAGATCTATCATTGTATACCGTCGGCTGATCAATGTTAATGATTATGCTAGAATTGTGCTTACCCTTGTCATGTTTAAGACATAATACAACATAGAAAAACACATAGACACATTATGATTGAATTGCATATAGAATGTTGTAACATGTTTCACCCCAAAAATAGTGAATAATAGAAAAGGGGCTATGTAAAACTCACCTTAGCAAAATGTTATGTCTCGTGAAAAAAATAGGATAATGTGATGTGAATGTATGCGAGGCGAATCCCAAAGACTCAACAACGTAGCTAGTCCAAATTGAAGAAAACGAAAAAGAAAGAATATCAAGCTTCCAATTCGCCAATTACAAGAGCATATAATCAAAGCTTCAATTGTAGAAGTAATAGACTATAGAAGAAAGGTATGAGGGAAAGTTTAATCGGATTGAAACAATCGATTTAGAGGTGCAAAGTATAATGGGTCATAGGTGGGTTTTTATGCTAGTTTTGGAGTCAATTAGCCATTAAAATTGGTCAACACCATAAAGTAAGGATTTATGATGAATTGACTATTTGACTTATACTTTTACTGTTTGACTAAGACTTTGACTGTTTGACTAACACTTTGACTAATCAATTTAAGGAATGTGTTAAGTTTATTTTCTTCTGAAATACTACACAAGATGATAGTTGGCTCAGTTGGTTGTCATTGTGTGTTGGTTGGCTGTGGACGTGGGTTCGAGTCCCGGTCCACACAAATATTTTTTTGGCAATTATTTCCCTAAAACTATATTATTTTAAATTCATAATATGATTATATAAGTCCGAAAGTGACTCGAAATATTTTTAAAACGTACAAAAGTGTCGAGATACAAATAATTATTAGTTTAAGGTATTTAAAACATATATTGTTTAAAACAATACATTCTTTTTATCAAAAAAAAATTAGGGGAAATTCGCGATGTTACAGTCTCCCCTACTTTTGGAAACTTCGTCCCGAAGTTATTAAAAACACAGGTTTGAGGTTGATTAGGTAGAAATTAAGGCAGCTGTGGTTTGGGTTAAGGCACGACATGAATTTATAGGTAATAGAATAATTTGTTTTGAATAATTTGGATAAGAGGTTTGAGATGTGAGTTTTAAGGATTGGATTAGGTTCGTCTGAAGTAGCACGAAGCATAAGAATCTAGCAAAATACTAAACTTATGTTTTAGGAATCTTATAAGAAATGCATGAATTGATTGGCTATATGAAAACCAAATGAACTACTAAAACCTTATTAGAATTTCACACTACCTTAACGTACCTGTAAATTCATGATTACGTTCTAGACCGCAATCACCAATTTACCTTACATTAGGGTTTTGTGTCCTTCTATGACTCTAAACACACATGTAAATAATGCAAAATAACCTTGTGATTGAATCGTTTACAATGTATCCTAAAATGAGTCCAACTGTTGAGTAGGAAAAAGACTTCTACCAGTCAGTGAGTAAGAACCTCTTCCGATTGTTGAGCAGGTGCGATAGCCTCTACCAGTCTATGAGCAGGTTGTAGGGCCTCTACCGACTGTTGAGCATGCATGATGACCTCTACCAATCATTGAGTAGGTTATTTGGTACTCAACTAACTGTTGAGCAAGTACTTCATCCTCTACCAGTTGTTTGATTAAGTGTACCAATTATTTCACACATAAATTGCAAATTGATAATATGTACATATAAACAATCAAGTATCAAGCATAGCATGCGAGTTGTAATAGTGTTGTCCTAGACAAGGTTAATGACTCTAGGTGTGTCTATAGCAAATAGTTTATATTCCATGATTTCTAGTATCAAATGTTTAAATATGGTAGATAATCGAATCCTCATGTATAACTAAGGATTATGTTTGATGCAACACACAATCAAGTTTCAATAGTTTGGTTATCATGGGTAACTAGCTCATGTGTGAGAAGGTGAAGGATATGAATTTAGTTCTTGAGACGATGATGAAAAATCTTGAAGCAGAATCAAGGTTGTGAGAGATAGTGAATGTGAAGATAGTTTATAAAGAGTTTATTTTATAGTAAGGAGATTATGTAGCAGTGTAAATTTTGGGGTTTGGATCAAAGGTTATAATCAAGTGTATAAGAAAACATGATTGTGGTATATGCCAAATATTGTAAAAATTTGAACAAGTTGAAAATGAGTGAGTGTCGATGGAGAATTTAGAGACTAGATATTATTCCTATGGAAAAAAAAAATCTTATTTTCAAAATTGGTTTTATACATAAAGCAAAAGTTGTTAAATAGTACAAGCTAAGTGGGCTTTGATTAAAATATTTCCGTTAGTTGGAGATTTCAAACATGACATTAGGTTTTGAAGATCAAGGTTCTATTAAGTGATTTTTAACAGTTTAAAGCTTTATATAGAAATTGTTTGTTACGTCAATAAATAAACAATTGAATTTAAGTTCGAGGACATCTTTTGACAAAAATATGTACTTTGTAAAGTTACTAGGTAATGAAAATACAACAAGATTTAGAAATCTTTAGTTTGTGCTAAGGTATGAGGTTATAGTTTTTAAAAAATAAGTAACATGTGGAGAAATGAAATAATATGATTTCGGTAGGGTGTTGAATATTTAAAAAGTGGCTAAGATGGTAAGGTGAAGTGTGATTGTGAAATCCATAGATGGTTATGATATGAGATTGATTTAAGCTGTAAAATTTTGAGATTTTAGAGCTTAGTTTTAAGGGAAGTGAGTGTAATCATCTATTCATTAATTAAAACGAATAAATGAAAACGTTGACTTATCAAAGCTTCTAGATTCTAATAACATAGTGAAGACATGCTTTAGCCTATAAGTGAACACTCATCCCGAGAATTCCCAGGTAGGCATCCGGGTCCCTCGTCTGATTGGGATATATGCGCAATGCCAGTCCTAGACAGAAAACTCAGAATACAGGCGTTCACCCTTCCAGATTGCACGTGTTCGTGATTAAAATCTAGAACTTCGACGAGATCTTCAAGGTGGTTCAGGCTAAACCTGAGGATTTGTCCTATTAGTCTAAGAGTAGATCTTGTGATGGAGAGCACTCTTCTTGTAGGGACTAAAGTAAGGATAAGAAGTCAAATAGAGAATATAAACAAGTAAGGTTGCAAGTAAAAGGAGCAAGTACTGATTAAAATCCTATGGTTATAGACTAGATTTTTTTTCTAATAACCTAATTCCCTATAACCATGGCTCTGATACCAATCTGTAACACCCCAACCGATCGCAGAAACATCGGGATGTCACGAATTGATGATTGTTCAGTAGCTCATGGTAAATAATAAATTTCAATAAATGATTTAAATAAATTACATACAATTGTTCTAAGAATTTTGTACATCAAAATGAAAAATACTAGCTACGCATCTTCAAGCAATAACTCTAATCTTCAAGCAAGCTATAACCTGAAACATGTTATGTTTGAAAATATTTTGGGTCAACAAAAGTTGGTGAGAATTACATAGGTTTTGATAATCGAATAAAACTTGTACAATTCAAGTGTCATGGCAAGTCTAGTCCATATGTGAAAACATACTAGAAGTAAATCGAGTGCATAATCAACCCTTGTGACTATTATATTGTGGTACATCCCATACGCTCATGGTTCACTCGATTATGTTATGCGATAACAATCACCCACGCAACATTTGTAGGAGGCACGTATCCGGGTGGGAATGTCAGTCCAATAGATCTATCATTGTATACCGTCGGCTGATCAATGTTAATGATTATGCTAGAATTGTGCTTACCCTAGTCATGTTTAAGACATAATGCAACATAGAAAACACATAGACACATTATGATTAAATTGCATATAGAATGTTGTAACATGTTTCACCCCAAAAATAGTGAATATAGAATGTTGTAACATGTTTCAACAACGTAGCTAGTTCAAATTGAAGAAAACGAAAAAGAAAGAATATCAAGCTTCCAATTCGCCAATTACAAGAGCTTATAATCAAAGCATCAATTGTAGAAGTAATAGACTATAGAAGAAAGGTATGAGGGAAAGTTTAATCGGATTGAAACAATCGATTTAGAGGTGCAAAGGATAATGGGTCATAGGTGGGTTTTTATACTAGTTTTGGAGTCAATTAGCCATTAAAATTGGTCAACACCATAAAGTAAGGTTTTATGATGAATTGACTATTTGACTAAGACTTTGACTGTTTGACTAAGACTTTGACTAATCAATTTAAGGAATGTGTTAAGTTTATTTTCTTCTGAAATACTACACAAGATGATAGTTGGCTCAGTTGGTTGTCACTGTGTGTTGGTTGGCTGTGGACGCGGGTTCGAGTCCCGGTCCACACAAATCTTTTTTTTGGCAATTATTTCCCTAAAACTATATTATTCTAAATTCATAATATGATTATATAAGCCCGAAAGTGACTCGAAATATTTTTAAAACGTACAAAAGTGTCGAGATACAAATAATTATTAGTTTAAGGTATTTAAAACATATATTGTTTAAAACAATACATTCTTTTTATCAAAAAAAAATTAGGGGAAATTCGCGATGTTACAGGTAGCCCAAGGAAAAAAGTCTGATAACCATCACAAACATACGCTTGAAGCGTTGAAACCTACAAAGGTTCAAACGACGAATAAGCATAGATCAAAAGGTGATCTGTCTTGTCACCTTTTCCTTGGCCAGCTCAAAGTAACTGCCTTGTAAGCATTGCACAGCTCGGACCGCAGGTCCAAAGCCATTACCAACCTAAAATGGCCTGTCCTCTTGTTGCAAAATGGTCCAAGATAATACCCCCTCCTGAATTAGAAGATAACTCCTCTATATAATCAAGATCAGATCCACACATCTGATCCATCCTGATTATTCCCCTTACACTCAATCTTCTATTCCTTTAGTCAACACACACGTGAGGAGTCCATCTCCATCACATACACACGACTCTCAAATAATTCTCGTATTGAGTAACACTCAGACCAGAATTCCAACACTAACAAAAACACATTATCTTGAACCTCCTTCTACGTTTTGCGACGTAGGAGGACACCACGACCTGCGTTTGGCAGATCGTAACCCTTGAACCCTGGAACCCTGTTTTGTGACTCAGAACTAACGTTAGGCTATTATTTGTTGTAGCAATAGTAACTAACCTTATGATACTTTGTAAATAAATTAAAGGCAGTTTTTAGTGTCAGAGATGTGTTGATCCAGCGAATCAGCTGATTACAATTCATAGGCAGATGAACCTACAAATAACTTAGTTAATTAACTGTACAAAACTACAAATGGTGTTCGTTAAATATACTAACAATAATCATACAACAAAATAGGTCATAAATAATAAGCTAGCCAAGTTGAGTTCGAGCTTAAAAACTACTCATGAACCGATGTCGTCCTTTACAACTAGAGCTCAAACAGATTTTTTTCAAGCACGAGAATTTTAAATTAAACAAGTTGAACCCGAGTTTATATGTAAACTAGGTTGTTTGTAGTCTTCAAATGTTTGTGTTTTGTTGTTTGGCTAAACCATGATACCTCAACTAAGGCAATAAGAAATAGAACTCATCAAACTCGTTAACGTTGAACATGATATAAAAATGCCCAATTAATTATTACAAAGAACTATAAATCAAATTATTAAAATAAAGTTTTGAAGGGATAGGGAGCCTAATCTAGATTGAGGCGGCCTCCTTATCCCCCGCTTAACGTAACACCCGCGGAAGTATCTGCCTACTAACACTTAGGCGGAAGAAACTTGGGTTACGACACATATTTATGTCAAGCACGCGCATCCACCGACGCGTGCGCTGGCCATATCGCAGACATTCCCAAGGTACAACATATGGAAGATCAAGAGTTAGTGATCTACCTGCAAGGATCACTGACACCATCAAGTGGATAAGGACACGTGCCTGTAGTTGCACAACAACCACTATGGTTCAACAGTGACGTGACTGGTTCCATGCTTCAGCCATACTGTCATCACTGTTCTGGCCAGGCATGCTCACCTTTTACCAGAGGTCACATCAGATGCCGGTAGATAGGTCAACCATGCTGTTGTAGTACGACATACCGCCAAGGACCAGTCGTAGGCCGCCACATGTCCACCGGTGCTCTCGCTGCTGACGTCATCTACAGCTGACGTCCTTTTCCCGAGTCACCCTCAAGGAGCCCAAAGCCCTCGGGAGAAGACGCAACGTCAACACATCCAAATTCTGCGAGTACCACAACGACTTCGGCCATCTCACAGACAATTGCTACAGTCTCAAGTTGGAAATTGAAACGGCCCTAAAGTCTGGACAACTGGGACACTTGGTTAAAAACATACACCGCGCGGCCAAGGGCCAAGCTGGCGACGATGCGCAAGCAGACGAATCACGAAAAAAGATCCGTGACCTGAACACGCATGCAGCAACCATCATCCCGCGCCATCAATGCAATATGACGAGGCCGGGAAGACAGCACCAGCAAGGGAAGAGAAACCGAGTGCCGACAAACGACACATGGAAGGAAGCGGAGGTCATCCTACCGAAAGTGCGCGGTGGGGCATCCTGCACCGCTCCTTTAGTCATCACCGCTGTCTTCGGCCACTATCGAACAAGGTAGATGATCATGGATGGCGGTAGCAGCACAGACATCATGTATGACCAATGTTTCCAGCAATTAGATGACGAGGACAAGTCCAAGCTCGTCCCCGTAAATGAGCCAATCTCGGGATTCATTCATGAAACAATCTTGCCGCGTGGCATGATCTCTATGCCAGTAACATTGTCAGATGGCACACATGAACGCACGGAAATCTGCGACTTCATGGTTCTGCCAGCAAACTCCAACCATGACATCTTACTGGGTCATGAGGGCATCGCACGCTTCAACGCCAACGCTTCCACACCTCACGCAATGGTGGAATTCCCAACCAGAATAGGTGTAGCAATCATTCGGGGCAACAAAGAATGCCACTCGGCCAAAGCCGCAAAACCGCCAAAGATGGTCAAAACGGATGCCCGCACAGAGCCGGAAAAATGGATCCTCAATTCTAAATTCCCGGAGCAAACGGTGGTCATAGGCCATGTAATCTCCGACTCCATCCGCAATCACTTGAAGCAGCTACTGATCCACAACATGGACGTGTTCGCCTGGAAACCAGCGGACATGGTCGGCGTTCCGCGAGAAATCGCGGAACACCAGCTCAACGTATATCGGTCAGTAGAACCAGTCGTTCAGAAGAAGAGAAGCATGGGGCCGGAGAAAACAAAGGCCATGAACGAACAAGTCACCGAGCTGTTCAATGCGGGCATACTAAGGCCTATCCAATAAAAATCGTGACTCGTGAACCCGGTCATGGTCGTGAAATCCAATGGCAGCTGGCGCATGTGCGTCGATTACAAAGACCTCAACAAGGCGTGCCCAAAGGATTGCTATCCCCTACCGGAGATAGATCTGAAAGTAGACTCGTTGGCCCCTTATCGTCTCAAATGTTTTCTTGACGCGTACAAGGGGTATCACCAAATACAGATGGCAAAGGAAGACGAAGACAAAACCACCTTCCACACTGACATGTGCACGTTCTGTTACACCAAAATGCCATTCGGTTTAAAGAACGCAGGCGCGACGTACCAGCGCCTCATTGAAACGACATTCGTGGCCGAAATAGGTGTACGCTTAGAGGTATACGTGGACGGCCTAGTCATCAAGAGTAAAGAAGAAAGTGACATGCTGCGGGATATTCAACAAACCTTCAACCAACTGCGCAAAGTGCGCATGAAGTTAAACCCCAGCAAATGTTCTTTTGGAATGGAGGAGGGAAAGTTCTTGGGCGTCATCGTCAACCGGGACGGATTCCTCGCCAACCCGGAGAAAGTACAAGCAATAGAGCGCATGCCCTCCCCCGCATCAATCAAAGAGGTCCAAACGTTGATGGGTCGCCTAGTAGTGCTAAACAGGTTCTTGTCCAAATACGCTTCAAAATCGTTCCCGTTCGTGGACACACTAAAGAACTACTTAAAAAGAGCAACTTTCGCTGGACAGCGGATGCAGAAGCCGCGTTCCAAGCAATGAAACAATGCCTCATGAACCTACCAACCCTCACCGCCCCAACACCAAAAGAACCGCTCACACTTTACCTCTCCGTTACCGAGCGGGCGGTAGACGCCGTACTTCTGGTAGACCACAAGGGGGTATAAACGCCTATCTACTACATCAGCCGCACCTTGCTTGATGCGGAAACAAGATACACCATTATGGAAAAATTGGTTTTAGCCCTGGTACACGCATCCCGAAGACTGCGACGATACTTCCAGGGGCACCCAATCAACGTCCTCACAGATTACAAAATCAGCGACGTCTTGCGCAAACCGAAACTTTCGGGTCGACTAGCAAAATGAGCCATTGAGCTTGGAGAGCACACCATATATTACAAGCCCCGACCCGCGGTCAAAGGACAAGTCCTAGCTGACTTCGCCACTGAAATACCAATAGACAAAGTTGAAGAATGCAAGGCAAAGCAATCCCCCACGCCAACACAAAACCCATCGTAGACATGGTCCCTCTTTACAGACGGGGCCTCCAACGATGATGGTTCATGCGCAGGATTACGCCTTATCAGCCCGGACAAACATGAGTTCACATATGCCATCTGCCTCGACTTCAAAAGCACGAACAACGAGGCGGAGTACGAAGCGTTGCTGGCAGGCCTCCGCATTGCGGAAAAATAGGGGCCAGGCACGTGGAGACACACGTGGATTCATTACTTGTCGCTCGACAGATAAACGGGGTATACGACGTAAAGGACGAAACCATGGTACTATACTTGGAACAGGCCAAAAACCTCATGCATAAATTTGACTCCTGCAAAGTAGAACACATCAGGCGCAGCGAGAATAAACCCGCATATGCATTGAGCAAAATGGCCTCCACAGTTTTCGAACACATGGCTAAAGAAGTCCGCGTTGAGGTGCTCAGTACCCCGTCCGTCCCGCTGAGACAGGTCAACGTCATCCAAACAGGCAACGCGTCCTAGATGACCCCAATTCATGCTTACCTATCCTCCAGAACCCTGCCTGACGATAAGTCAGAGGCCCAGAAGATACAGCACAAAGCTTTACATTACCAGCTAACGGACGGCGTCCTATACCGTCGATCCTACCTGGGACCACTACTCTGTTGTGTAGACTCCGCAGACGCACTGTTCCTCATTAAAGATATTCATGAAGGTACGTGCAGATTACATGCAGGACCGAGGACGGATACTATTGGCCCGGCATGCACACTGATGCCGTCAGAGAACTGTGCAAGTGCGACAGTTGCCAACGCCATGCGCCAAATACTTTGCGACCAAAGAACGACTTGGCACCGGTCAGGGCGGCATGGCCCTTCAAAAAATGGGCGATTGATCTCGTAGGTCCACTCCCTGCGGCCCCGGGAAATGTCGAATTCCTCATCGTGGCCATCGATTACTTCACTAAATGGGTTGAGGCGAAGCCTCTGGCCAAAATCGATGGACCCCACGTAAAAAAATTCATCTGGGAGTTCATCATCTGCAGATTCGGCCTAACAATGCAACTCGTCAGCGACAATGGCACGCAGTTTGTGGACAACATGCTACGATCTTGGTTAGCGCAAATGGGCATCCAGCAAATATTCACGTCCGTTGCGCACCCACAAGGAAATGGCCAAGTAGAAAGAGCCAACAGAAGCATTGTAGAAGGCATCAAGGCAGGACTGGGCACCAGGCGTACAGGATGGGTGGATGAACTGCCATACGTCCTGTGGGCCTACCGCACCCTCACAAAAACAAGCAACGAAGAAACTCCGTTCAGCCTAACCTACGGGTCCGAGGCGGTGATCCCAGCCGAAATGGGTTGCCCTTCCGCAAGGGTCCTACTGGCCGACCAATACAACAATGATGAAGAACTCTATATCAACTTGGACTTGCTCGAGGAACGGCGGATCCTGGCTGCCATCAGAGAGGCCAAATACAAAACTCAATTAGAGCGGTATTACAACAAGCGTGTAAAAAAATGCGCCTTCAAGATTGGGGACTACGTATTCCGCAACAACGAAGCATCAAGCGCAGAAAAACCATGAAAACTGGCACCAAAGTGGGAAGGCCCATACAAAATTCAAGAAATTTTAGGCAAAGGGGCCTACGCGCTAGAAAGGCTAGACGACACACCCGTCCCCCGATCTTGGAATGCAGCGCAGTTGCGCTTATGTTATTTGTAACCCTGTCATTACGCCCAGCTACACATGCCGCGGCAATCATTAATAAAAGAATGTTTCTACTATTACTTGTAGCTCTACTTGTTTTTCCGCGCCGAGGTTTTCAAGACAACGCTACAGGCTATGCCGGACTAACGCAGCTTCGTGCTACGGCTAGGATGTATAAACACCTAACCCGCGCTGCAGTCTTCAAGGCATAGCCCACTTGTCGGACAGTAACATTCGCGCCAAAGGACCATGCTAAAACTCAGTCTTCTAAACCCGCTTTTAGCGCAGGCCAGACTTCGCGAGTAGCATGGCGCCTTGCGGCGCGAATATTCGTCTTCAAGATAAGGCCTATATGGTAAGCTTGTCGGACTAAAGGCACAAGTTGCGTCGAGTATTGGTCTTCAAGGCAAAAGCAAGTGCTTAAATGCCGGACCACTTACTAAACGCATGCGCTAACTCTTACTTACACACTAGGTGACGACTTGGTTAAATAAGTAAAGCAGGAGTTAACGCGAGACAACACAAGCCATAAGGAACTAAAATATTTCATTAACTATGGGGATTAAAAACCCAATAAAAATTTACAGGGAAAGTAAGAACAATCTAACTACTCCGAGCCGCTGAAATCCACCAGCTGCTCGTCGGTCTCCGGCGCGTCCTCATCACCAGCCCGTGCCCCGGAGAACCCTTCACCAGCGGCCCTCCACCTCTCTTCTTCGAGCCGCAACCGCTCAGCCTCCGCAGCTTGGTCCTTAGCCTTCTTACCCAGCTCATCTGATTTCTCAATGAAGTACCGGAAGGCAGTGGCAGGGTCGATGTGGCGATTGCACTCCGCCACAACATGAAGGACGGGGAACTCAAGTTTGTCAAATTTCCCAAGTTCCTCCAAGTATTCGTCCTTCAGGGGCTTCCCATAGTGCTCTGCATCGATAATGCGCCTGTTATTCTGAGCATAAAGAAAGCCATCCTCAAACCCTCGTTATACCCATAAGCATGGGCGGAGGCGGCTATACTGGCCACTTGATCACCAAGCTTAGGCTCTTGCCAGAAGCGTTTGAAGAGTTGCAAAAAAGAAACATAATAAATAAAAAGTATACAATCAAAATAAGGGTTAGAGTAATGGAGAAAACAACTCACCCGTCAATGCCGCTGGTCATCAACCAGCGGAGAGATTCGCGCATCTTCTCATGCTTTACCACCGAACCATCCAGCAAAGCCTTGGGCGCATCAGCCTCTGCAACAGCAGCCTCGCGATCCTTTACAGCCGCATCCCTCTCCTGTTGGAGAGTTTCCTTCGCCTCCAACATTGTGAACCGCTCTTCTTCAAGAGCGGTAAGGCGAGAATTGGTCGTATCCAGGTCCGCAGTCTTCGATTCCAGCTGCTTACGCATGTCAATGAACTTGACGGTGCGCTCAGTAAGAGCCTTGCACTTCTTTTCAAGTTCAGCCTTGTTTTCCTCCTTCAGCTGCTGGATGCACTCCTTGAGCAACCGCCTCTCTTCGTTGCTGCGATCGCAGGCCTCGGTCCACCGCTTTTTGTCCGCCGCCGACTCGGACAGAACTTTTCTTGCATCATCTTCAGCACGATGAGCTCGGCGGCGGTACTCCTCGAGACGAGATTGCATGGCCGCCTCTTTTTCAGCAAGGGCAGCCTTCTCAGTCTTCAAGCGGGCGAGGTCCCGCTGCATGGCGGCATCCCGCCGCCGGAGGGAGTCCATCATTGCTAACTGACTCGCCTGACTGATACACATATTTGTGATCAAGTCAGGGCGACTCAGACTATCCTGGTACGCCTGTTCATAGGGGGGCACCGCCCCGCTGACAAACTCCTCCGCGGCCAGGGAGTTAGAAAATAAAGTATTTTCCCTGACCGCCCAGCGAGGGAGCCAAATGGCGTCACCCCCAACCCAACTGGAATCATCATATTCTCCAATAGGCTCCCGACCCCCCGCACCGGGCAGCGCACTACCCGCCTGGCGGTCAACCCTACTACCCCCAGCGCCTTCCGCCGGGGGTGTCACACTAGTGCCTGAAACTTCATCGGCCTTCCGTTTGGCCTCAGTTTCTTTCTCCGAAGACGGCCTTCGCTGCTCCAAGGCCTCAGCCTGCCTAGCGGCATCGGCGTCAGCCGCTTCGTTTGCCGCCTTGGCCTCTCTGACAGCTTCCTCAGCAGCTGCCTTCTCCGCCGCCTCAGCTTTCGCGGCTTCGGCCGCCCTTGTTCTCAAAAGGGCCTCAGCCTTAGCGGCTTCATCGGCCCGAGTCTTCAACACAAACTCCGCCTCCTTACGAAGGCGCTCCTCCGCTCTCTTCTTTTTTGCCTGCGCAATCTCTTCAACAGTTGGGTTAGGCGGAGGAGAAGGGCTTGTCACCTTGGCCGCGGTGCCTGCAAAATAAACAGTTAGACACAAGCAGAAGAAATTGATAAGCTCAAAACAACAAACACGTACCAGGAATATTCTTTACCATCTTTTGAAGAAGTGGCTGACGCGCAGGCGGCGCGCCTATGTCAAAAGAAAACACAGGGGTATCAGGCCCGTGTGGTTGTGCAGCTTGAGCAGGGGACTTGCCCTTGTCCCCCGCAGCTCTAACTCCTGTGGAGGCCCCGGCAGCTGCACTCGTCCCACCACCTCCGCTGGAACCCGCCTCGTGCCGACCCCTCTTTCGAGTCTTCAAGTGAAACTCATCAGCGTCGCCCTCGTCATCAGAGGCGGGCCCATCCTTCCGCTTATGCCGGTTCTTCACGTAGTCTCTGCCTGTATCTGATGACCCTGTGTCAGAAACAGCGGTCACTGGCTCAACTGTATAGCAGTGCCTACGCGGGGCATGCTTCATGCGCCCTTGAGAATGTCGCACCAAGGGCGAAACCTCACTTAGAAATAGGGAACATGGGTCAGAAGACTTACGAGTGGCATAATGGTGGGCGGGCGGATTCTCCAAGTTAGGATAATAGAATCGACCAACAAACTCTTCCAAAAAGGAAACCTGCCCCTCAGGGATCCGCCTCCACTTCAGCTTCAGAGTCCCGCGGGACTCAAAGACAACAAATTTGGACACACCTACGCATTCCATAAACAAGTTAGCAAGAACTGAAGTTACCAATGAAATTAAAAGCGCTAGATCATACCTTCTTGGGGGATGTACGGTTCTTTCCCCTCACGGATGCCGGTGCAGCTGGTCCCCAGTAGATTGAAGGTACCCTCGAATAGTACCCATTACGGGGACGTCACCTCGCGGTCAGGCACTCACTACCGGGACGTCACCACTTTCCAGGGCATCGCCACTGGAATAACGCCCTTCTTCAGGTAGAAGAACTTGTCTTTCCACCCATGAAGCGATTTCGGAACCTCGCTAACTATAGCGGGAACCTTGGGCCGCAGCTTGAACGTAAACCATGACTCATCCCGAGCCATGAAGTAAAATACATTGAACTGATCAATGGTCGGTTCAATATCCAGCGCCCGGCACTGGTTCTCAAAGTGCCCTAACCGGAGCATCCCAAACCCGCTCACCTGGGACACTGCCACCCCATATTCTATCAGGGTATCCAACTGGAAGCGGGTGCAAGGCAAACGAAACCCACACTTAGAGAAGTGGGCCTCATAGAAAGCAAGTTTGCCCTCCGGAGCGGTCAGAATGGTCTTCCCCGGAGCAGGCAACTCCGGCTCCCACTCTAAAAGAATGCCATGATCGGCATAGAAGACGGTGCAAGCGGCGGCCGTCCATTTGCAGGGGGTGTTGGTGGCCAACTTCCTCTCTTTCACCTTGATCTCCGGAACGTCAGGCTCTATCTCCTAACTACTAGCCTCCGATTCATCACGGTGAGCCTCACCGGTGGGAGAAAGATTGGTGGAATGGTCAGACATTGAGACAGGAGTCATCAACAAGGAAGAAAAAAGAAGATGACCGGGTGAATTTCAAGGAAATCTTCAGTCGTCACCGGAATCATCGCCGGGAAACTTGAAGATTGCTCGGAAACTCCAAGAAAAAGGAAGGAAACGGTGAAGATTGATCGGAACGATGAAAAGGTGTGGAGAGAAATTTGAAAAGGTAACCGTATCACAAAGCCTCCACACACATATATATATACCCATTGCATTTATGGCAATGGGCCCCACCACGAACGGACAAACCGTCGTGCCTTTTTATCTGGAAAGAGGAGATGATGACACGTTACGTTAGCATCATCGAACGGCTCACAGCGGCGCGTGGGCAATGGCCATAGCTTGCAACCGTTCACTTGCTGGACACATGTCAGCAAACCTCACCATCTCACACCAACAAACGCGTGCCTCCCCACGCGTCTGACATAACCCACGTGGGACAGGACACGTGGCATCACCCTGATCACTCGTCCAACAAGTAGACGCGCGTGGCCAGCACGCGCCTGACACCAGACGAAAAAAGCTCCTGCAGAAATGCTAGAAGACATAAAGCAGACAACGTGTCAGACAGCTGTCTAACACGTCTGCCAAACTTCCACATAAAGCTATCCACATTCGAATTCCAGGCGGATTAAATTCAAATGATTGACAAAGTAAATGCATAACTTAGCATTTACTCCAAGCATACAACCGCATTAAAAGCAGAGCACAGGTGTTACACGCCACGACGCGGAACCCTGACGTAAACGCGAACAAAGACGCTTCCCGCCTAGCCTCTTCAGACAACGCGCAGAGCGTCGGACTCCGCAGATTCGCGACGTAAATACGGACAGACGTTCCCCGCCCACTTTTTAAGGAAAAAGCGTGGAACGACGGAGTTCGCGAATTTTTAACAAGACACAGAGACGCCATCAGGCTAATAAACGGAAAGCAAACACGAGCGGAAGAGCCATCATCCACGACCCACTTTTAATTCAGTCTAGCGCTCCACCCATTCATAAATCAAGAACCGGAGAAGCCCTAGACTAGGGGGACTTGAAGGAATAGGGAGCCTAATCTAGATTGAGGCGGCCTCCTTATCTCCCGCTTAACGTAACACCCGCGGAAGCATCTGCCTACCAACACTTAGGCGGAAGAAACTTGGGTTACGACACATATTTATGTCAAGCACGCACATCCACCGTCGCGCGCGCTGGCCATATCGCATACATTCCCAAGGTACAACGTACGGAAGATCAAGAGTCAGTGATCTACCTGCAAGGATCACTGACACCATCAAGTGGATAAGGACACGTGCCTGTAGTTGCTCAACAACCACTATGGTTCAACAGTGACGTGACTGGTTCCATGCTTCAGCCATACTGTCATCACTGTTCTGGCCAAGCATGCTCACCTTTTACCAGAGGTCACATCAGACGCCGGTAGATAGGTCAACCATGCTGCTGCAGAACGACATACCGCCAAGGACCAGTCGCAGGCCGCCACGTGTCCACCGGTGCTCTCGCTGCTGACGTCATCTACAGTAGACGTCGTTTTCCCGCCTTTCACAGAGGCCGAGCATAGTTGGGCCAAATCAAGGCCCAAAGACCATAAGACTCATGATGGGCTTCTTCTCAAGCCCACGACCTTAATTATAAATAGAAGACTTCAACTCCCTTCAAGGGGATCGATAATCAATCACTTCTATCTAGGGCTAGAATTACTCATATGCTTTGTACTCTCCAAATTAATAATATTATCGGCTCTTTACAGTGGACGTAGGTCATACTCGACCGAAACCACTTACATCTTTGTGTCTCACATTCACTTATTCACCACACACTCACTTATCTACACAGTCGGGTAATCCAAAAGGTTTGGATAAAGGAACGTACGTACAGTAACATAAGTGCAACCCCTCAGAGGTTAGTGATAATCCCCGAGAAACTTATTGTTTCTTCAAGTTTGTCATTTTTATTCTGTTTATACTAAAACACCAAAGAAAAAAAAAATTAAATGTCGGATATGGTCCTAACTATTCTTATTCGGTCGGCATAATTATTGGTGGATGTGAATGTGTAAAAATATTAAATGGCTGAAAAATGAATATAATGTTTAGTGACTCATATTATGATATTAATACATTATTATAGTAGATCATCTGTAATGATTCCTTAATAAAAAAAAAATATAAACACGTACATATGTCTAGGACGGTAAAGAAAAGTGTATATTGTATTCAGGTTTAATTATACGTGTGAGCAATTGGTCAAGATCGATGGCTTTCTAATCGACTCCTCCTGTCTATAAATACCAAAAAACATAAGTTGCATTTCATCACAAACAAATCATATTTCTTAATCATTTTCTTTTATATCAGATAATATTATTCATGGCAACAGTTACTAACGAGATTGAAATTGCTTCTTCCTTTCCGGCTGAGAAGGTTTTCAAGGTTTTAAAGGAGTTCGAAAATATCGCGCCTAAGGTGAACCCTGCAGTTTTCAAGTCTATTGAGACACTCGAAGGCAATGGAGGTGTCGGAACGATAAAGTTAATCACATTTGGTGATGGTAAGCATTTTGTTTTTCGCCGTTATCCGATTAGTTGTAATCTAGCTTCCCTTTATCTAAATGAAATTTGTTTTAACACAGCCCTCCCATTTACAAACGCTAAGTACAAGGTTGATGCTTTAGATGAGAGCAGCTTTAGCTATAGCTACACATTCTTTGAAGGTGACAACTTGATGGGTATATTAGACTCCATCACTCAACATGTTAAGATCATACCTTCTGGTGAAGGAAGCATATACAAACAGACAATCATTTATAATTGTAAAGGTGATGAAAAGCCGTCCGAGGAGACTCTTAAGGCAGAAAAGGAAGTGTACGAGCAAACCTACAAGGCTATTGAAGCTTATGCCGCTGCAAATCCCGAACTTCATTGATTGACCATTCAATTATCAACAATTAAAACTTGTCATTTGCATGTCAGTCATCTCATGTTTTGTTATGGTGTGAAATAATGGACAATATATGTTCAATGTTGATTATTGTTGTGCTCTTGTTAAAGATTTATTTCCTCGAATATATTTGCATAGTGTTTCTTTGTTCTTACTTAACTAGCTGAAATCCCGTGTTAAAACACGGGAAGACTCAATCCAACTAAAGCCGGAAATTTATTCATTGGTGGTTGTGCTTCTGCCTTTGGTAACCACTAATAAATGAAAGAGCTGATTGGAAACCACTAATGAATCGGTAACGACTGATGAATGAAACAGCTGATGATTATCCATGGATGAAGCAAGCAACAGATGATGAAACAAACTTCTGATGACAACAATGGTTTGCACTCAACAGAAGTTATCATTAGAAGTTTGTTTCAGAGCAGACCCATTTGTAATAAAACGCTCGTTTTTTTTTTTTTGTATAGCACTATGGTACTCGTTGGAAAGATAATAAAACACTCGTTAATTTGGTGTATTTTTTTTTTTCAAAAAAATGTCGTTTAAAAAAGTTACTAACATTTAAAAATCATGGGGAAAGTGCATGTGCCATGCACATGAGAGAGAAAAAATAATTTAATAGTAGATGGAGTATCCATGACCCATTAATTGACCCGATAAAATGAGCGGGAAAAACTTAAAGGAAGTCCCCATATGGTGCCATGTGTCCCTCATTAGCTTTCGTTTATATATTATAGAAGATAAGTTTTGTTAACTTTGTAGTCCATAGATGTGATGTATGTTAAAAAGTTTTACATATATGTTCCTAAAACACTTCACTACTGCAAAACGTGATATGTCTCTCAGTTATCATTAGATTTCAAGAAATAAAGTGATTTGAATGTTACATTGGACACACTCCAAATAAATATAAGAGTATATTGATCGGATAGTCCATGCGGTTTGTTTCAAATTTTGAATCTCGGTGGTTTAAAAATCACGCATATATCTCCAACCAACGACTTCTCTTTCATCTATGGTCAAAAAAGTTAATAAAGTCACTTGAAAAAACCGAACCGAACCAAATAACCCAAAACATCATTTTTTTTAATATATCTTATACACTGCTTTAGGAATTATTTGTTTTATTCTTGAAAATAATTTATCTTCAAAGTATTACAAAAGAAATGTGTTAATAAAAACTTTTGAAAAACATGGAAATCGTTTAGAATGTTCAGTCTACGTCTATATAAACAATATTACTTTAAAAGGTTAAATGTATTAACATAAATATAAACATGTAGGGAAAGATTCTTAAATCTTGGATTGTAAGTTCAATTTTTAAATTTTATGAAATTATGTTCCAAAAACTAAAAAACCGAACCGTTAGTAAAACCAAAAAGACCAAAACCGAAAAAAACAAAATTGAACGGTTTTTCAAAAGCCAAAAACTGAACTGGACCGCACCCCTAATGTTTCTTAAAAATTATAGGTGTCTATTTATCCTCTCAAACTAATTAGGCCCTTTAACAAAACTAGTGGCACGGGAACTCACGTGTTGCTACGGGAGAATCGCGTGTGAGCCCCTACGTACGTATGTGTTTGGTACAAAATTTGTTTATGCGAGCGACATACTGTGGTGAGAACCTACACATCGCAACAGAGACAACAATCTGTCACATTCATTTCAATTGCTTCTGTATTACGTAGATAGAATCAGTTATCCTTATTTTTATTATTTTTTGCATCCAAACACTCTGACTTAGATTGTTTTGTAGCATTCATCTGTCGCTGTGACACCCCAAGAAAATCCCACATCGGTCGTGGCCAGGAGAGATCCTTGGTTCATAAGTAATGTCTTGCCTATTAAATCACCAACGCGTTTTGGGGCTTAATGTTAGTGGATGAGAGGAGAACTCCACAGTTAAGCGTGCTCAGGTGGGAAAAATTCCAGGATGGGTGACCTCCTGGGAAGTCTCCACTTGGGTAACCAAAAACAAATCCGTGAGCTCGGGATGAGCAAAGCGGACAATATTGGTGGTGAGAGGGGCGGGGTGTTACAGATGGTATCAGAGCCACTCCTGTGCCGTTCGGGATGGTGGGTGCATACCTCATCAGGGACGATGAGACTCTAAACTCATCAGGGACGATGAGACTCTAACGGGGGTGAATGTGACACCCCAGGAAAATCCCACATCGACCGTGGCCAGGAGAGATCCTTGGTTCATAAGTAATGTCTTGCCTCTTAAATCACCAACGCGTTTTGGGGCTTAATGTTAGTGGATGAGAGGAGAACTCCACAGTTAAGTGTGCTCAGGTGGGAGAAATTCCAGGACGGGTGACCTCCTGGGAAGTCTCCACTTGGGCAACCAAAAACAAATCCGTGAGCTCGGGATGGGCAAAGCGGACAATATTGGTGGTGAGAGGGGCGGGGTGTTATAGAATAATGTGACACCCGGCACGTTTAGGTTAACATTTTATAAAACACATAAGTCTACCTTAGCGAAAAAACGTTTTCAAACATACTTAACTAGGTCAGTTGAGTCGTTATAATGGTTCGGGGAATCATCGGGAGTCGTTACAATGGTCCACGGGATCATTGGGAGTCAGTTCATAACCATGTGAACACGGATCGGTGATTTGTAGAATCGTCGGGTTTAACGCACACACGTAAATCTCGAGTCCCAGGAATTGGTGAACGGATGGGAACGTGTTAGTTATCATGCATTATGTGCCTACAATCATTATATGACTTGTCGGTATGTGAATACGTGCTTATATGTGTTAAAATAGTGATTACGTGTAATTGCATGACATTATAGGTGATTACGCGTAATTGCATGACATTATAGGTGATTACGTGTAATTGCATGACATTATAGGTGATTACGCGTAATTGCATGACATTATACGTGATTACGCGTAATTGCATGACATTATAGGTGATTACGCGTAATTGCCAATAGTATAGGCAATTGGGAAGTTTTAAAGGCGATTAGAGCCCTGATCGCTAGTAGGTATAGGCGATTACACATTCTAATCGCCTATACTGCACTGTAATCGCCTGACGCGTACTAAACGACTAGAAACGCCTATAAATACCACCCTTATGTTTTAAAACATCATTTGTGAAACCCAAATACACCCCAAAGCCACCCCCACACCTTTTACAACCTCTACAACACGTTTTTGATCAAGAAATCACATTTCCAAGCTTTACACCTCATAATCTTACAATTTCATGGTGTGTTCTTCATCCCAAACCTTTGTAATGATATTGTTTTGATCCCTAAAGGTCCAGACCTGATTTCAAAACATTTGTGTCTTTGAAAACTCATTAAAATCAGTTTCTAAACAAACCCAAACCTCTATGCTTGTTATTTGTGATGTATTCATGCAAGATAGGATTTTTATCGTTTAAAAATGGTTGTTCTTGTATTATTAATATGTTTCTGATCTAAATGAGTTGATATGATATTAACCTAGGAGTTTGAAGGTTCATAGATGTGTAATATTGATATTAGGCATTTTTACCCGTTTGAATGATTATGGAGGATTGATGATGATATGTTGTGTTTTGTTGATTGTTTGAGGTTAGGGTTTACTCTAGGATGATGCTAGAATAGTAGGATATTGTCGGACAACGTCATTATGTGATGAAATCTGGATATTTGCTATTTAGGGTAATTTTTGCATGATGATGTGATGTTTACATGATAGTTATGCTATTTTGGGAAAACACTTGCATTCGGGACGGCTAGGATGATGATAAATTGGGGATTTTTGCTTGAAATAGTTGGATTAATGTTTTGGGTTTGATATTGGGTGTTTCCACATGTTTCGGATCTAATTTGGAGGGTTAAATGCGTAAAAAGACGGCATAGTGCAGCAGGGGCGATTAGGGAACCCTAATCGCCTATAGTAGGGGCGATTGGCCCCCAATCGCGTGTAACAAGAGGAAATTGGGAGCCCAATCGCCAGTATGTCTGGTGATTACAATTCTAATCGCCATTTTGACCTTCCTAATCACCAGTTGACTTTTTCTAATTGCATGTTTGATTCCTAATCGCGTGTACTGCTGTCATAGTTGCATTTTGACATCCCGAAACACGGTTTGACACTTAGGAACATGTTAGGAACCCCGTGACATGTCTAAAAACTTGGTAACACGTGTTCAGACTTGTTTATGCGTTAATTGGGCGTTATGCTAGATAGGGTGAATGTTTGCGCATGCTAAGTGTTTAATTGCATAAGTTGCATGCTATCTCGTATGTGGCTAACACGTGGGATGCCGGGTCACCAATGGGATGTCGGGTATTGTCTGGTTTGGTCGGTTTACCGTTTAAACATGTTTTCAACATACACAGTCACGGTCTGTACAACTTGGGACTGATTAGCCTTCGGGTTAGTAATCATCACACTTATGTAAACTCATTGATAGGTCGCCACTAGTAGGGACTATCACACACGTATCGGATTTCTATGTTACTGAGGACGCACTCTAAGGTGAGTTTCACGGCCCCACTCTTTTACTGGTTTTACATTTTCAGGGGAGAAAACATGTTGTGTTCTTTAAACGTGTGTCAAATGTGTTTTCATAAAAGGCGTGTCAACTATGTTTTTGGGTATTCATGTATTCACTACGTTTTGGGAGTATTCATTACGTTTAGGAGTATTCATTACCTTTGGGAGTATTCATTTGGGTCCAAGGTATTCATTTATGTTCAGTAGTATATGGCCTATGTTGTGGCAGTTCGTTAGCCGCGGTGCGGTAGTTCGTTAGCCCCTATGTGGTAGTTCGTTAGCTATGATATAGTAGTTCGTTGACCATGGGATGGTAGTTCGTTAGCTGTGATATAGTAGTTCGTTGACCATGGGATGGTAGTTCGTTAGCTATGATATAGTAGTTCGTTGACCATAGGATGGTAGTTCGTTAGCTATGATATAGTAGTTCGTTGATCATGGGATGGTAGTTCGTTAACCGCGGTGGGCGATAGTTCGTTTGGGGGTTTGTTATGGAGTTCAAACGTATAACGAGTGTTTTCTTCAGTCAGTTGTATCATGATAGTCTTTCAAAAGTTCATGAAACGTTTTTATTTAAAAACCTGTGAACTCACCGGCATTATTTGCTGACGTTCTTTAGCATTTTTTTCTTAGGTCGCTAAGGTAGCAGCTATCGGTAGGCGCACGGAGTCTCACGGCGTCTAGGATTCACTTGCACGTCTTTTAGTACTTTTAGACTTTTATGTTTTACTTTCGGTTGTAATAAAGTTTACGCTTCCGCAACAATGTTTAGATTTTTGAAAACTTAATGGGCAATTTACGTTGTTTTCATATCATTTAGTTGTCGTTTATTGTGACCGGTGACTTGGATCCTGGTGTGTCACACGCCTCGCGGTAAAACCCCGCATGTGGAATTTGAGGGTGTGACAGATTGGTATCAGAGCCAATGGTTATAGTGAACTAGGACTGCATGTAGAGTCTAGTCTATAGCCGAGTATCACACACGTTAGACGGTCACACATAGTTACGAGTCGTGTCATTTGGTAAACATACTAACCTTGTCGGGGTGTCGGTGTCCTCATCACAGTGTCATATTATCTGTCTTTGGACTATTTCCACACTTATTCTATCTTCTTCTTCGGGTTTGAAGATGAAGAGGCTTATCGCTTATATTTGGCAGTAGTGTACATTGGAGTGGCTTCGGCACATTCTTGAGATTTTTCCAGGATTTGGATATTTCCCCTCTATGCTCTAATGTACATACTTGCCTACACACGCACTGTCCTGCACTAGTACTTGTCATAGTACACCCCTACGTGATTGTTCACTTTGGGGACCTTCGTGCGATAACAGTTTCTTTTAGGAATGTGGGTGTCGGGTGATTGGAAGTTCTATCTAGGAGCACGCCTAGAGGACCATGTAGAGCGATTTGTTATTTCGGGTGCACACGAAATCATAAATCAAAATGCATGAAAAACTTGGTGGACTTCGAGTTCGGACATATGATCATGCTGGAACCCCGTTCTGAATTCGTTTGGTCACTAGTAGTTCGATCTAGTAGTGATGTTGAGTATCTTATTTGTGTTTTGGCAGAACATGTTTGGTCGTGCTGGTGGACGTACTGGGGGACGTCGTGGTGTGTCATTGTACCTTGGTTTCTTTTCTTGGTATTCATTGTACTTTGGTTTTATCCTCATCCGCATCATTAGGCATTTCGCATTCATCATGTGTTTCCGGTCTTGTATTTGGTTATCATTTTGCATTCATGGATCTGATGTCGGTCCTTTGGAGATGCTACTTGGACGGTACCAGTGTGTCATTTATACCGATCACAGTAGTCTTTAGTAGGCCTTCGATCAGGAGGATTCATTGATTTGCATTCACCTTAGGGAGGGCGGTTCCAGGGCATGGAGTATCTGTTGTTATCTTTATTCATTCGTGGTTATCATTTCGTTTGCATTCTGGGAAACGTTACTTGGGTTAGGTTGACACTCATTACTGTCGAAGAGTGAATCTCGGGGCGAGATTCCTTTCAACAGGGGATGATGTAACGACCGGGAAAGTTTTTCTTTTTATCGCTTCATTCTCTTTTACTTCGGGAAATTTTCGGGACGAAAATTCTTTCAACAGGGGGATGATGTGATCCGACACGTTTAGGATAACATTTTATAAAACACGTAAGTCTACCTTAGCGAAAAACGTTTTCAAACATACTTAACTAGGTCAGTTGAGTCGTTATGATGGTTCTGGGAATCATCGGGAGTCGTTACAATGGTCCACGGGATCATTGGGAGTCGGTTCATAACCATGTGAACACGGATTGGTGATTTGTAGAATCGCCAGGTTTAACGCACACACGTAAATCTCGAGTCCCGGGAATTGGTGAACCGATGCGAACGTGTTAGTTATCATGCATTATGTGCTTACAATCATTATATGACTTGTCGGTATGTGAATACGTGCTTATATGTGTTAAAATAGTGATTACGTGTAATTGCATGACATTATAGGTGATTACGCGTAATTGCATGACATTATAGGTGATTACGTGTAATTGCATGACATTATAGGTGATTACGCATAATTGCCAATAGTATAGGCGATTGGGAAGTTTTTAAAGGCGATTAGAGCCCTAATTGCTAGTAGGTATAGGCGATTACACATTCTAATCGCCTATACTGCACTGTAATCGCCTGACGCGTACTAAACGACTAGAAACGCCTATAAATACCACCCTTATGTTTTAAAACATCATTTGTGAAACCCAAATACACCCCAAAGCCACCCCACACCTTATTCAACCTCTACAACACGTTTTTTGATTAAGAAATCACCTTTCCAAGCTGTACACCTCATAATCTTACAATTTCAAGGTGTGTTCTTCATCCCAAACCTTTGTAATGATATTGTTTTGATCCCTAAAGGTCCAGACCTGATTTCAAAACATTTGTGTCTTTGAAAACTCATTAAAATCAGTTTCTAAACAAACCTAAACCTCTATGCTTGTTATATGTGATGTATTCATGCAAGATAGGATTTTTATTGTTTAAACATGGTTGTTCTTGTATTATTAATATAATTCTGATCTAAATGAGTTGATATGATGTTAACCTAGGAGTTTGAAGGTTCATAGATGTGTAATATTCATATTAGGCGTTTTGACCCGTTTGAATGATTATGGAGTTGTGTTTTGTTGATTGTTTGAGGTTAGGGTTTACTCTAGGATGATGCTAGAACAGTAGAATATTGTCGAACAACGTAATTATGTGATGAAATCTGGATATTTGGTATTTAGGGTAACTTTTGCATGATGATGTGATGTTTACATGATAGTTATGTTATTTTGGGAAAACACTTGCATTAGGGACGGCTAGAATGATGATAAATTGAGGGGTTTTTTCTTGAAATAGTTGGATTAATGTTTTGGGTTTGATATTGGGTGTTTCCACATGTTTCAGATCTGATTTGGAGGGTTAAACGCGCAAAAAGACGGCACAGTGCAGCAGGGGCGATTAGGGAACCCTAATCGCCTATAGTAGGGGCGATTGGCCCCCAATCGCGTGTAACAAGAGGCGATTGGGAGCCCAATCGCCAGTATGTCTGGTGATTACAATTCTAATCGCCATTTTAACCTTCCTAATCACCAGTTGACTTTTTCTAATTGCATGTTTGATTCCTAATCGCGTGTATTGCTGTCATAGGTGCATTTTGACATCCCGAAACGCGGTTTGACACTTAGGAACATGTTAGGAACCCCGTGACATGTCTAATAACTTTGTAACATGTGTTCGGACTTGTTTATGCGTTAATTGGGCGTTATGCTAGATAGGGTGAATGTTTGCGCATGCTAAGTGTTTAATTGCATAAGTTGCATGCTATCTTGTATGTGGCTAACACGTGGGATGTTGGGTCACCAATGGGATGTCGGGAATTGTCTGGTTTGGTTGGTTTACCGTTGAAACATGTTTTCAACATACACAGTCACGGTCTGGACAACTTGGGGACTGATTAGCCTTCGGGTTAGTAGTCATCACACTTATGTAAACTCATTGATAGGTCGCCACTAGTAGGGACTATCACACATATATCGGATTTCTATATTACTGAGGACGCACTCTTTTACTGGTTTTACATTTTCGGGGGAGAAAACATGTTGTGTTCTTTAAACGTGTGTCAAATGTGTTTTCATAAAAGGCGTGTCAACTATGTTTTTGGGTATTCATGTATTCACTACGTTTTGGGAGTATTCATTACGTTTGGGAGTATTCATTTGGGTTCAAGGTATTCATTTATGTTCAATATTATATGGCCTATGTTGTGGCAGTTCGTTAGCCGCGGCGCGGTAGTTCGTTAACCCCTATGTGGTAGTTCGTTAGCTATCATATAGTAGTTCGTTGACCATGAGATTGTAGTTCGTTAGCTATGATATAGTAGTCCGTTGACCATGGGATGGTAGTTCGTTAGCTATGATATAGTAGTTCGTTGACCATGGGATGGTAGTTCGTTAGCTATGATATAGTAGTTCGTTGATCATGGGATGGTAGTTCGTTAACCGCGGTGGGCGATAGTTCGTTTGGGAGGTTCGTTATGGAGTTCAAACGTTTAACGAGTGTTTTCTTCAGTCGGTTGTATCATGATAGTCTTTCAAAAGTTCATGAAACGTTTTTACTTAAAAACCTGTGAACTCACCTGCATTATTTGCTGACGTTCTTTAGCATGTTTTTCTCAGGTCACTAAGGTAGCAGCTATCGGTAGGCGCACGGATTCTCTCGGCGTCTAGGATTCACTTGCACGTCTTTTAGTACTTTCAGACTTTTATGTTTTACTTTCGGTTGTAATAAAGATTACGCTTCCGCAGCAATGATTAGATTTTTGAAAACTTAATGGGCAATTTACGTTGTTTTCATATCATTTTGTTGTCGTTTATTGTGACCGTTGACTTGGATCCTGGTGTGTCACGCGCCTCGCGGTAAAACCCCGCATGTGGAATTTGAGGGTGTGACAGTCGCAAATAACGTCGTTCAACTATTTCTTATGTCACGTTTCTTTTATCAAGATGTTTATACTTTATCCAATATAACACATAAATTTTACTAAACATTGTCTCAATTTCATATCTTTATATCGGAATTCAAAGAAACCCACCAACTGTTTGGTTAAATGCATAACAAATTGATTTTGACAATTGAAGTGATTGTCTCCCAAAATTGAATATTATTTGGTTTTCAAATAGCTGCTTCAACTGATGGAGGATCGAGGCATCCGTATGGTGTGGAGGTTATTCCATTATTCGGGGGTCCTATGAAAAGTTGTGTTACTACATGATAACTTCTATACATAAAGAAACAACAACTACCTGGTCATATAAAGTCCATTCTGCAAAATTTTAGAAATAAAAAATCATTTATTATTGTTTACATTATCAACATGTCTCATATTATCAAGATGTCCAGTAGGGATATTCAAAATTCGATTCGAATTAAAAAAAAATCAAAATTCGACTTATTTCGATTTGTTTACCAAGAATTCAATTTGATTATTAAGAATTCGAATTCGAGTCCAGTAAATCGAATACGAATTTCAGATTTAAAATTCGATTCGATTCAAAATTTGAATAAAAACTGTATATGTATATTTTTAAATATATATGCATGCATACACAGGGGATGGATTAAATAAAAACCCACCTAAATTGAAGAAACCTTGTAAACTTCATCACCACCATCCATTGTAGTTGATCAATGGTCAAGCTTAAATGTGGATATTATAATCAAACAAGATGACAAAAAAGGTTAGAAGGGTAATTTACACCCTTTTCTCTCTCCATCCATCCAATCAATCATCTCTCTATCTCTTTCTCTCACTAATCTTCTCTCTCCAACATTCTCGCTCATATATTTTTTTTTTTTTACAAAAATCAGATTTTTAATAATTGAAAAAAGTCTTTTATTTATTAAAATAAAACATAATCAGATCCATATTATTGTTCCAGCACCAGTGTTGTTACGTACGTAAAAACCGTCACGACAGTTTCATATTAATTTAAAAAAATGTTGATTTGTTAAGTTTTTATTAGACCATGTTATTCATTTTGAGGTAGCTCGTGTGCGATTGGGATGAGATGGTGACGGGGCTCAAGAACCTCCCAAGGGGGAGTGCTGGGGTTGGAAGTCAAGCTATGACTAAAATAGGACCTGTAACATATGTTATAACAGAATAAATGTTTGACATTTTTAATATGAAAACAGAAAAAAAACCTAATGTAACATGCGGAAAACAGCTTATTTCATATATATAATAAGGAGCCATGACAAAACAGACATTTTCTGTAAACACGAGTGTTACGTGTGTAACAGGCGTTTTTGTCTGCAAACACAGACAACACTTTGTAGTCTACAAACATCATACATTTTGATTGCATACAACACACTTTGACTGCAAAAAAAAGATATGCGACACACGTAACACCCTAACTAAACACACAGATGCTATAACCAAACACAGAGAAAACACCTTAACAAAATGTTTCTTTACATGATCAGGAATAAAATCTTTAAACCAGTGAATGCTTTAGGTTGATAGGTTCATACATAGGACAATACAATTGAAAGATTTAATTTATTTTAAGAATTAAAAAAAAACAAATTAAATAAAATCAATTATTATGCTTACTAAAAATGATGAGATGAATGTTTTGGAAAAAAAAAAACAATCTAACAAGACAATAATGAAAATAATAACTTGAAACACCATGAATATATAAAAAACTAATAACTTGAAACACCATGACAAAACAGACATTTTATGTTAAAAACATATTGGTAACAAAAAAAAAGAAACTCATATATGAGAAAACACAAAACAATACACAGACATGCTGAAAAAAAACACGAGTGTTACGTGTGTAACAGACGTTTTTGTCTGCAAACACAAACAAAGATTTGTAGTCTGCAAACATCATACATTTTGACTGCATACAACACACTGTGACTGCAAAAAATGATATGCTACACACGTAAACACCCTAACTAAACACAGCTGACTCATATAGCCAAACACAGAGAAACACCTTAACAAATGATTCTTTATAAACAAAACTGATTATTTATAAAGAAATATATAATACCCAATATATGAGAACAAATATTTTTTTATAAAGAAATATATAATACCCAATATAGTGATACATTACATGATCATGAAATAAAATCTTTACCCAGTGAATGTTTTAGGTTGATAGGTTCATACATAGGACAATACAAAGTGAAAGATTTAGATCTTTTTTTAGGAATTAAAAAAACAAATTAAATAAAATCAATTATTATGCT
The DNA here is from genome assembly GCA_030844895.1 of Ambrosia x helenae. Lineage (NCBI taxonomy): Eukaryota > Viridiplantae > Streptophyta > Magnoliopsida > Asterales > Asteraceae > Ambrosia > Ambrosia x helenae. Next base: position 42,245,744 of record CM061233.1, read on the forward strand.
TACTAAAAATAATGACGTGAATCTTTTGGAAAAAAAATAACCATCTAACAAGACAAAAATGGCTAACAATAACTTAAAACACCATGAATATATAAAAAATTAATAACTTGAAATACCATGAATACATACATGGACATAAAAAAACAGAGGGCAAATTAGAGATTCATAACCCGGTCCTCTTCTCCGGTCGTCTTCTCCGGTTGTCTTCTCCGCCGTTGTGCTTCGTCGTGTTTCCGCCGCCGTCGTATTTAGTTGTCGGCTTTGAGAGAGAGGAGGTGAGAGGACTCGATCTGAACAGAGTTGGATCTGAACAGAGTTGCAGGTTTTCACCGTCGTCCTTTGTTTGCTCCGACTGTTTTGATTGGTATGTGGGTTGCAAATAGAAGTTGGATCTTAACAGAGTTGCAGGTTTGTGGTTGTAGGGTTTGAGAGAGAGAGAGAGAGAGAGAGAGAGAGGAGGTGAGAGTACTAGGTTTGAGAGAGAGGAGGTGAAAGATGGAATTGAGGGAAATCAAATTTTGAAAAAATGGGAGAGAGAAGAATACATGTATACTGTCACTTAAAGGGGTTGAAGAAAGAGAAAGAGGAGAAATGACTAAAATACCCTTTCTCTCAATAAATTAATGTTAAAAATCTTGGTGATGTGGAACAATGAGGGCCACAAGATGGGTTTGTGGGGGTTTCTTCATTTTAGGGGGTTTTTCATAGATACTTAGCCTGCATACACATTATTATATACACAAATATACACATTGAAAAAAAGAACTTCTAAATTTTTATCAAACTCTAAGAACCCAGAGTCTTTACAACTTTTACCATAAACATATTTTACATATTTACCTTATATACATCACCAAACTCTAACAAACTACACTCTCTACTATATTTTTTACTATTCCTGTATTTGACATATTGTTGTTTATCAATTTTGTAGATTTGTATTTATATGTTAAAAATAATGATTTTGTATTTGTTTTAATACTAAAAGTAAAAAAAAAAAAAAAACTATTTATGGTGAATTTGAACTAAATCGAATTTACTCGATTGGAATTCGATTTTCTTATTCGAATCGAATAAATTGAATTTTAAGCGAATACGAATCGAATACGAATTCAGTTTCAAATATTAAAATTTTGAGAAATTCGATTCGTATAATTCAAATATTTGTTATTCGATTCGTTGAACACCCCTAATGTTCAGGAAGACAGATGAAACAAAACTAAAAACTAAGTTTAAAAAGTTAAACAAACCATAAAATCATACCACTTCCTATACTACTTCTACAGTTTCACATTCCATAAAAGCATATAGCTACAAAGCAAAACCAAAAAAACTATAAAACAACATTAGGTAGCATAACTCACGAAAAAAGAACAAAACAAAGAGTTCATACCTTATTGCTAAAAACATAACCCCCTTTTGTGTGTGATAAATACGGATCTTGGAGTTGGGGATGGTATATATAAATGGCTTTACTACGGAGTTACAATTTTTTTTACAAACCCAACCACTGCTTAAGTCATATTTCAAGTTACTAAAATGCAAACTTTTTTTGAGACATTACCTTCAAACTAAATTAAAGATCTTGTCATGATATTGATGAGAATAATCTTCTACAAGACTTAGATGAACAACAACGCGAACCTAATTAAAAGCTAAACAAAAAAAATATAGTTCTTAAAGCTTTCAAACATCCATCAAAGATACAACTATCTGCAAATTTTAAATAACTTTAACCACCATGAAATTGAACAGTAAGTGTCATTAATGCATTGACTTTTTCCCATTTTTTAAGGTTCAAACACTTATTAATTAATGAATATATATGATTTCATAATAAATCATAACATGTCTTGGTAGTGGAGTGGTTTGTGGTGCATTTGTATTGTTTGAGGTCTCAAGTTTGAAACATGGGAAGGGCAAGTTTTTTTTAATGGTCCAAACACTTTTTTAGTAATAAATATATATGATTTCATAATAAATAACAACATGGCTTAGTGGTGGATTGGTTTGTGGTGCATTTCTATTGGTTGAGGTCTTAGGTTCGAAACATGGGAAGGGCAAGGGGCAGCTCAATTTTTTTTCATTCACTACATGTTATTAAGTAATAAATACAATTCACAACATGTTATTAAGTAATAAATGCAAATATACCCATGTTTGTGTGAAATGCCGTTTTTAAATTATGGTATGAAAATTGGTAGTTACTTGGTTGATAATAGCTTTTTAGTTTTTGGATACTATAAAATTGTAAGGCACACAACGCGTGCCTCTAAGCACACTAGTTATCATTATCTTTTATGACAAAAGGAAAAAGAAATAACATGTGTGATTAGGCTAATCAAACGCTAACTTTTGAAACTGTTGTTTGTTTTAAACTACACAATATTAGAGCATCAAATCTAACATAAGTAAAACAAATTTTAATTGTATTTCTCAAATTCATCAGTAATAACCGTGATTACTGTTGGGTTATATTGAGACCACAGTTACCAGAACAAAGACTTTTGATAGCTTATTGTGTAATTTGTAAGTTAACGGGCTGTTTATGTAATTATGGCATAGTTTTAGATGAAACCCTAGCTGCTGCGCACTTATTACACGGGCCCTGCGCACTTGTGTTAAGTGCGCAGGCCCATCAGACCTCCTATATATAGAAAGCTTGTGTGTAGCTCTAGGGTTAGGGTTTTGGATTATCTTTGTAGCACATTTTGAATAGGTGCGTACTTGTTATTATTCCATGGTTCTTCAGTAACAAATCAGCAATGGAATTATCTTATTATTCATCTTGTGTGTCGGTTTTCATCACATTCATCTAGTTTCTTTGATTGTAGAAGATTAATCACTTAAAACACCTAATCCATAGGTGTTTCTAAGTGATAACAATCTATTGCACTTTACAAGATCTAGTATTTGGGACTTACAATTTGGTATCAGAGCCTTTGTGCTCTAGATTGTATCTACTTAAAGATACCAAAACCCTCATCTTGTTAGTTTTTATTATTAAGACTTTTATAAACTTTTGTGTTTATCAAAAAATTTGGGTGTTCTTCTCATTTATTTGCTTCAAAATTTCGTGGGTATTGTGTTTCTGAGAGTTAAAAGTTGTTCATTTTAAGTAGAAATTTCATCCAAGTATTTCAGAATGGAATGAAAAGGTTTTGGATAGGATTCAGCTGATTTTTTGTGTTTTTCAACAGACTATTTTGCGCACTTGTTTCTTGAGTTGCGAACTTATTTCATACGTTGAGTACTTATTTCTTGTTTTGAGCACTTAGCTCATAAACTGCATACTTGTGCTTCTCTGAGCACTTACATCTTTGTTGTATAAGTACGCACTCATTCACTAAGTTGCGTACTTATTGTTTTCACTGTCTATGAGCACATAACTAGGGTTTCTGCGCACTTAAACAGAGATCTCTGGTTGTTGTGCGCACTTACTGAAGAGGTGTGGTTTTGAGCACTTGGCTAGGGTTTCTGCGCACTAAAAATCTTAAACGAGAGTTTAAGTGTCTGCGTACTTTGTTTAGTACGCAGATTGATCAGTCAAGACTGAGCACTTACCATGCCCAAGTGCTGACTGATCTGCGCACTTATCAAGAAACAACAGCTACTCGTGTATCTTGCAAAACTGCGCACTTATCAGAAGACAAACATCTTGACAAGGTTGTTTATATTGTTATAGGCTGCTGCGCACTTGATCTTGCTTGCTGCGTACTTCGTTGCGCACTTAAGGACTTTGGACATTTTTCTGGACTGTAACCTATAATATCAGTAAAACCATACTTATAAAATCAACCTAAATCAATGGCTGGTAACGATAATAACTCAACTGTAAATCCTATTACCCAACATGAACTTGAAACTGGAACAACAACTAGAGTTCCTAAGTTAAAAGGTGTAGAAGATTATGGAACTTGGAAAAACCGAATGAGGTCGTTCTTCTATGTCACAGACTTCACCCAATGGACTTCTATCCAGCTAGGTCCACACATTCCGATGAGAACCACTGCCACAGGGGAAGAGTTCAACCCTGATCCGTCTACCTACACTGATGTCGACAAACAGCTACTTCAGAGAGACCATAAGGCTTATGGTGCCCTTACCATGGCCTTATCAAAGGATGTTTACAACATGTTTGAGGAATAAGGGACTGCACATGACCCGTGGTTTGCATTAAATGAGTACTACGAAGGGAATGAAGAAATGCGCCAATATAAGCAAGATATGGTGCAGAAAGAATATGATATGCTCGGTAGCATTCGTGGTGAGAGCTTGAGCTCACATATTGAAAGATTCATGAGTATGTTAACCAAGATGAAGAAGGCAGGAATTCCCATCAACAACCGAAACTCAATCAAGAAACTGCTCGACTCCCTGCCCAATGAATGGAGCATACAATGCATGTTGATTAGAAAAGAGTATCTAGATGCTCAATCTACTTTGGCTGATCTCATCAAGACTCTGAAGTCATTCGAAATGGATATCACCAAAAGAGAAATGAACCAGATTGCTCCGAAAGTCGTTCCCAGCACTGCTATGAAGAATCTGGCACTAATGACTCCTGTAGGTAACATGGGTTCAAGCTTGTCACATGTATATGTGGATGCAATGGGTGGTGGTAGTTCAAGTTCGGGAAAGACAGTCTCATACTCTGACACAGCTGCAAAGACACTCAACCCACAGCTCACAAAACTCGCTAAAGAACATGTTGAACTCTTCAACACATTCATGACTAGCTTTGAGGCTTTGAAGACTGGTGACCTTAAGAGTGAGATGATGAATCCTGAAGACATGTATCAAGTTGACCCGGATGATATGGAAGAAATGGATCTGAAATGGCAGATGGCTATGATCACTCTGAGGGTGAAGAGATTTCAAGATAGAACCGGTCGAAGAGTTGGAATGGGAAAAGCGGGTTTTGAGAAGTCAAAGATTAGATGCTACAACTGCAAGACTCTTGGGCACTTTAAGTATGAGTGCCCCACTCTAAATCAAGCAGAGATCAAGCCGGCAAAGAGAATGGTGGCAATAACTGATGGAAGGGAGGCAAATCAACAGAAGGCGTTGGTGGTTGAAGACTTTAATTGGGGAGAGGAGGCTGCTGTGGTTGAAGCGGATGTGAACAAGGCATTGATGGCCAAAATCTGTACCAAATCCACACATGCTGTGAATTCTCTGGAAGGGTCGTCGGCTGAAATGCCAAAGGGTGGAATGCTAGAGAATGCGGGTCTGAAAGGAGTGCTAGTGGCCAATAAGGGAAAAGAAGCCGCTTCTGAGGAAGCACTCATAGCCGAGAAGACTCCCACTAGCAAAGCAAATGAGAAGCCGCAGAACGTGCCCAAGACAGTTGAGGAAAGAGATCTGGTAAGTATTCCTCTTGAAATAAAATCAAAGCTGTGCTCACCAAGGTGTGTTACAGCTGTTGCTTACTGTTTGTCGCACAATAGGAAAATTTTAAGAGAGATGGATGATATCCGAAAAATCAACACTGAAATGAAAGAAAATGAGCTGGCATATCAGCGAAAGTTAAAAGCAACTATAGCTAAAATGCAAACTCTAAATGAATTTGTCCTTAGAAAATAATTTTTAATAAATGATTTAACAGAAAAGTTAGAAAAATCTAGAAATGAAACAAATCATCTCCAAATTGTTGTGGACAAATGGAATGTAAGCAAACATGCTCATACAGATATCTTAGATTGCTCAAGGCAATCATTCGTCAAAGATGGAATTGGGTATAAGGATAAAAAGGGAATTGAAAAATCTCTGTTTTTACCCTTGAGCAAAAGTGAATATATACCCATTCCAAAACCTCATCCAAAAAATGATCTTTTTGAAAAAGAATGTGTCAAATCTGAGTCAAACTCTAATATAAGTAAAAGCAGTGTAGATGTGACCCAACAAGATCAAGTGGACGATGATGAGAGTTGTGGTGGACAAATGATGGGGTTAGGTCACCCGGGTGCCAATTACTCTACAGTGAATTGGTTCATCTGGAGTAATGATAAGTCTAAAACTATTTTGAATTCGGATTAATGTAATAATTTAACTAAGCTGGATGATTGTAATAGTTTGTCTAGGATGGATAACTGTAATAGTTTATCTAGGCCGGATGACTGTACTACATTAACTTCTAAACTTGACTTAAAGGGCGTTGTGGCCCCTGATGATAGGAAGAATCCTATCAAACGCTCAAATGTTTGTGTTCACAATGTTATGCCAGTTTGTGTTGATCTTAATGCTGCATTCTCTGATAATGAAAATGTGTATAGAACATCTGTGTTTGTACCAGAACTAAAACAGAACATGTTTGGGAAATTTCTTACTAAAGAAATTCCAGAGTTTACTCCATCATCCACAGATAATTCATGTTCTAAAGAATCACAAAGCGAAACAGATAACTCAATTTCTGAAGAATCATAGAGTGATACAGAAAGCGACATCAGCGAGCCTGACTGCAACACAAACGAAGAATCAAGCAACAACAACATTGATGAATTATGTTCAAGTGAAAGCTCGTGCTCACGCAAGATCAAGAAAAGAGCATCACAACCATCATCATCCAGACATTCTCCAAAGATCAAGCCAAAGCACTCAAAATGCTTTAGATGTGGAAATGAGGGTCATGTGGTTAAAAAATGTCATTTGAAATCTAAACCACAAGATAACGTCAAAACACTAAACTGTTTTTCTGATCAGATTAAAAACCTTCAAGAAACAGTAAAAAGTTTTGTTAAAACCACAAAAATTTTAAAAAGACAAGTGTCAATTTTGGGTGAAAATCACGACAGATCAAAACTAAAGCAGACTAGGATTCCCAAAGTTAACTAAGTAAAGGTTTGAGTCGTGATTGTACATAGAGTCTCTTGTATTTATATGTGTATTTCTTTTGTTTTCATTTGTATTTCAGAATAAACTACGGAAATGGTTGATTGCACTCATGAGATATCTATGGCATGTTGATAGCGGGGCTTCAAGACACATGACCGGTCTGAAGGAACTCCTCAAGAACTATCGGATTATTGATGGAGAGTTCGTTGCCTTTGCCGGGAATGAAAAGGGCGGGAAGATAGTTGGAATAGGAGATGTGGTCTCCGTGTATGCGCGTAGGATCGTCAAATCTTCAAAGATAGTGATCAAACAAGTTTGATTCAGGTGCGGAATCCCTGAATCAATCACAAAATGATAGCAATACTAACAAAACACAGAAATCATCTTTAGAAGCTTCCTTTCATTCATAAAAACACTCAATTACACGTTATAATAAGCTTTACAATCAAAATATAACGTGAATTAAGTTTACACAAAACCCTAGGGAGAGACTTAAACAGGAGGGAAACAAAAATGACCAAAACTTACATTCAAAATGAGCTTAACCTATTTATAGGCCTGCACATTCGCCCATGTTGCTTGGTCGAATGTGCAGGTTCGCCCATTCATCATGGTCGAACCAAGCTATACATTAACATCAATTCTACCTTCGACCTCCTATCTCTCCTTCGCACCTTTTGCTCTCCTTCGCACCTTCTGAAATCTTCATTCGCCCAAATGTTCTTCCTTCGCCCATTTGACAAAACACACTAACATATGTTAATTGTAATCCAATGCATTACTCGAACAAAATGCATCTACAAACTCCCCCTCGACTATTGCTTGGATTGTTTACGCTCTTGGTCCATCCTTTTGTTCATAAGCTTTATGTGCAGTAACGTCTTTTGTTCTTTAGTCATCACCGGTTCAAACACTTGTTTCGGCTTTTTCTTTTTGACATCAGGAACATCTTGAATCTTCATGAACTTCCCAAGCTTCTTATCAAAATCGCATCCAGCGTTTATTTCATAAGCAAAGCACAGAAATACCATACGCTGGTATTTACTTGCTTGTTCAGCATCCTTTTACATCACTGAATATTGGATTGTAATACAACATAATTATATCCTCATGTGAACAATTAACCAACCACATAGGATCAAATATGTGTATTTTCTTGAAATTCTTTTCACCATCCTTCAACACAATCACAGCCTCTGCAATTTTCCAATCATAATACCACCAGATAAAGTCTTTTGCAAAGTGTTGTGGAATCTGCAATAGCGGAATATGTTTCAACACTTTCGGTGGTGTGTACTTTAGAGTCACCTTGGGCAAACCGGTAATAGAATCAATGTCTTTCTTGTGAACAATCCGTTTTGGATACTGAGGTTTAAAAAGATTCCAACTCATCCTGCTTTCCCTTGCCATACGATCAGCAAAATAAGCAATGTGATCGTTAGAAGATCCAGTCAATCGATGTCTACAAACATCACGAATAGCCCAGTATGGGAGAGTCTTCAGATCATGAAATCTGTCAAAATAAAGTATCCCCTTCTCCCACTTAACGGCAACACACTTTAACTGTTTTATAAACTTCCAACCCAACGCTCTTCCTTTAAACATCTCGTTGTGGAGTTTATAGTAACTTCCCTGGATCTCTGCTTTCGGACGATTGGCTTCTTTCTCTTTCAATTTCCTCAGTAACTCTTTCAAACTATCTGATTGTTCGATATTCGGTTTATCATGCCCCTTGAACACTTCTTCAACAAACTTTTCACTCTTTTCTCTAGCAAGTTTCTCGGCTTCTTTTAGTAATTCTTCAGTGAAAGCAGCAAATCCAGAATCTTTATCTTTCTTGAAATATTCTGGATACTCTTCACCGGTTATATCTTCAATTTCAATCTCCTCAAATGCAGGTACATCACGATCATCAGAATGATTTCCAGCTTCCTTTTCAGGTAGATTAGGAATCTGATTATCAGCCAATAGTTCTTCCAATGTTTTTCCAACCTGCTTTGCCAAGCCTTCCAAAATCTCTTTTGACATTGCCGCAGAAACTTCACCATCTTCCAGATCTGGATCATTATACTCCAATTCCAGCATCCTGTCACTAGATTCAAAGATCTCAGAAAATCTACTGGTCATGTCTATCGTCCAGACTCGATCAATTAACATCTGGCGATACATTCGTTTATCATCTTCAGACAATGACTTCAGCTTTTCATTCCAAAAGATCGTATCATCATCAACCGATCCTCCAGGAGCTTTAGAAGTGGATTCACCTCCTTTTCCAGATCCACGTTTGTCATACTTATATTTATCTGTATCGTCATCATCATCATCATCATCAAATGCAGAGCTGTCTCCATCACCAGATTCACCATCCGAATCATCATCATCTCCATCATCCTTCTTCTTCTTCTTCTTTTGAGGAGCATTTCCTGCATCTTCATCAAGATCCTCATCTTCCTCCTCCTCATTATCAGACGGTTCGAAATCAACTTGCTCCTCATCTTGTACTTTATCCTCTTCACCTTCTTTTAGCTGAGGAGCTCGGGAGTACAAATCTTTTATCAGATTATCCAAATTCTTGTTACTCTCTTTTAGCTTCTTTTTGTCTTCTTTCAAAGCTATCTATCGTCTGGTGTTTCTTTGTTCGTGTTTCAACAACTTCTTGTTTTCTTTGCGAAGTCGTTTAATTTCAGCTTCAAGTGCTTCCTGATTGTCATGTGATGTCTCAACAACGTCTAGCATCTTCTGATCGTTGTTCTTCAGTTTCTCAATCTCTGCTTGCTGCTGATTAATTATCTTCATCATATCAGCTAGCTTCCGGTTCACAGTGTTTATCACATCGCTATCAACTGTGACCTTTGGAGTAGAAGCTTCAGCATCAGCAGGCAGCTTTCCTTTCTTAATCTTCTTTAACACTCTGTCCAGTGCATCATTGAATTGATCAACAGGTAGATCAGTCTGTTTCTCAGTTCCTGATGATGTTTTCTGTTTCTTCGCAACTGGACTTACAACCGGTGATTTCAAGCTAGATGCTGGTGGAAGTTTCTTTCCAGCAATTAATGATTCAATCTCTCTAGCTCTCTTTTCCATGGCCTTTAACACTTTCTCTTTCTTCTTAAACTGGGGATTTTTCTGTTTCTCCCCCTGCATTGGCAATCCAGGAAAATCTCCTGATCCCAAGCCTAAGTCTTCATCAGCTTCATCTAAACGAATAGGACTCTTGTTTCTCTGTTCTTCCAAAGACCTATTCAGACTAGCAGACTCACCAACCACAGTGGCCTTGGGCGTGGTGCTCTTTATAGTCTCTTCATCAGAATCCCATCGCTCATCTTCTTGCGTCTCCTCAGAAACAACCGACGCTTCATCCACAAGATGTAATCCTTTCTTTGCCATACTTTTGTGCCTTCTTGACGCACTTTTCTTCTTTGCTGGTTCAGCTTCACTCTGAACTTCAATTCTAATCTCTTTCTCTTTACCTTTACCACTCTTTGTTCCCACATTAACTACCTGACGCTTTCGTTTTGCCTCAAGGTCAACTGGATGTAATGGATTGTCTTCATCCGATGCACTGTCAACATGCCTCACCTTATCTTTACCAGGATCTTCATAATCAATCCTGACTAAGTGACCAAATAAATGTCTCGCTGGTGGTCTTTCATTCACAGACAACCCCTTATAAGCCTTCATTCTGGCAAGAGTATTAATGTTCATATGCTCCTGAACAATAATATGCTTTAGGTCTCTCTTCAAATTCTTATACTTCAAATCAAAAATCATCTGAAGGAATCTAGGATATTACAGAAACTTCCTAGTCCTTGTACCTCTCACTGGCTCCAACAAGTGTTCCATAAGCATTCCTGATACATTGAACGGTTTGTTCAATATAAGTGCTACCATCAACGAGCTTATGCTTTTCCTCATCAGATCATAACCACCAGTCGCTGACCCGAAGACATGTATCATCACGTGTGCTAAGTACTTGAACTGAGGACAGAGCTTTCCTTTGTGTAACGAACCATCAGTAATCGGTCCGTTATATTCATTCTGAGAAAGCACTTCCTTTGTTCAGTCCAGCTGAGTTCTCTGGGATCCGTCTTTACGTCTTCAAGTTTCAACGCTTCCCGAATATCATTCTCTGACACAATAATCAGCACTCCTTGAATCTTCCAGAACTCCTGTAACAAATCTCTATAAATGATAGCGGGTGTAGCAATTGCATCGATCACCCGACTCCTCTTTAGAAACTCAATAATCCCAGTAAACTCCGTATGCTTCTTCACGTCTCCAAGATATGCACAACAGTTGTGCGCATTCTCAAATGGTAAAATATCAGTCTTCGCTGTCTCGGCAGCTTGTGAGGATGATCCAGCAGGAACACTCGTATCTTCATGTTCAGACATGGTTAAAACTGCAAAACAAATCAAGTAAACGCATTAAAAACAAACAAAATAAGCAAAAATTGAAAATTTGGTTTTTAAATTCTACATTTGCCCATTTAAAGGTTCGAATGAGAAAACTTGGGTGCGAATGTGAAGTTTCAAGGTTCGAATGTAAAAAGTTTTTGAAAAATTGTTTCATTCGACAATTCAGCTACATTCGCCCAAACAAACCTTCTCCTTCGCCCGTTTTTGCACGTTCGACCGTTCGTAAAGGGAGAAAGAGTCAGTTCATCATTTCAAATTTCAATTTTGAAATCTAGAGTGTTTTAACTTGTCATTTTGATTCTACTAACACCTAAAGCCTCCGATAAAGCTTTCCTAATCATCAATTTTAACAAACAACCATTGATTTAGTGTTTTCTTATAAAAACTAGGGTTCGAACAAGTTTAATGATCAATTGATCATTCTGATGTTTTAACACCCTAGGTTTTTTAATAATCTCCCCCTAAAACACTCAATCAATGTATCCCTATCAAAAATATGTCCAATTATCGTTGTTAAATCCCTGTTCGATATCAGTTAGGGCTTGGACTGAAATTCACTGATTAATCATTCAAAACATGATGAAAACCTGTATAAGATGGTGCAAAATGATCAGCACAAGTAGACGAACACAATGGTACAATCTAAATGTCACGAGCAACAAGTGGACTTAGCAACAGAAATTTTGAAAAAATTTTCGAATGGGTCGAATGAGCAGATTAGGGTATTTATAGACTGCTCATTTGCCCGTTCATAGTGGTCGAATGTGAAGCTTTTGTCTCCTTCGCCCTTAATTAAAGGTTCGAATGAGACATAAGGGTTCAAAAGAGAAATTGTCTTAAGAACTCTCACATTCGCCCAAAGTTAAACGTACGAATGAACAAAAAATTCCTCCTTCGACCCAACGAAGGGGCGAAAGTGAACAGGAATTTTTGAAAATTTTACCAAATCTCAAAATCGAGTCCCGTTCAAAATATTTTCCAACTTTTAAGCATCCGACAATCATATTTTCTCATTTAAAGATTACAAAGCTCAAATGGTTCATCAAGGTTTAGAAAATCGTCATCAACCACCATCAGCTATCAAAAATAAGGTAGAAATGTAAAATCTTTTTGTATTTTCTAAAGTTTATGTTAAAGCACACCTAAAATCTTTTTGAGTTTTGCAATTTTTGACGAGAAATATAAAATGCAGAAATGTAACGATAAAGCAGTAAATGTTTTGGGATTTCCGGTAAAGGGATCATATCAGTTATTGAGAAATCTGATCACACCGTTGATCTTTTTGATTATTATCATTAAAGACAATGTGTGATCTGGCAACTAATGATATTGTGATCCACATAAACTCACATGCAGACTTTTGTGCAGTGCTTTAGACTGATACGATTATGTATAGTATAAACGCAATTGTCTGTGGTCCCCACGCATACGACATACTCCCGTATCAAGAAGTAAATGCACAAAGACTCATTGTAAAGCGTGATTATGCTTTCGTCGTCTGTAATTTACAAGGTATGAGGCACAGAGGTATACAGGTCAGCAAATTAATGCAGCAAAGTAACATGTGCACTCTACCAGGTTGAGGACTGATATTAATCATGATTTGCATCAGTGATTAATACGATGTAATAGATAATCTTTGATTATCATAAAACATGGAAAGTACCTCAATTCGGTAACTTTAGGATTTGGCTTAAAGCTCTTTTATAAAGATACCCTATCCGATCTAGGTCCGTAATGACTTACAGCAGAAGATCAGAGAGGCTATCCCCAGACAACTAATAACATAACTACCCAAAACCTCCGAGTTTTGTAAAAATACCCTATCAAACGAAATTACGGTACTAGGACCATATGCCCATGAGGAGTTCATCCACACATCAATTCGTTTGATATGTATGTATCAGGCACGCAGTAATAGGTCTACGAATCCTATCAGCACATCACACAGACTCAGACACACGCCCTATATTGCATTACATTTCTTTAGAATGTGTTAGATCCCCACTGTTGTACTATCATTTCCCCTTTTTCTCCAGGAAATCATTTTTGGTTTTTCTTATTTTTATACATTTTTGAATTTACTGTTCCCAAGGATAAGCTGGAGCATTTCAAATATGTGACTGCCCGGATATCGTTTGTTCACAGAAATCTGACGGCATTAATCTAAGGGAAGAAGATATAGCAGTCAGCAAAGAAATTTTCTAATTTTTATGGATTTTGAAATTTTTCAATGTTTTTGGATTTTTCAAATTTTTCTAAAAAACAGTAAATTTAAACTAAAAAGCGATAAACCGAGGTGGTGATCAGTCTTGTTTTTCTTTAATACCATTAGCTTTCAAAAGATATTCAAATCTCGATTTATCAAAAGCTTTGGTAAAAAGGTATGCGCATTGGTAATCAGTGTGGATTTTGACCATATCGATCAACTCTTTAGCATAACAATCACGGATAAAATGGTACTTAATCCGGATATGTTTAGCCTTTGATTCATTTACTAAGTCTTTTGTTAATGCGATTGCGGCTTCATTATCACAGTAAATAGGGGTTTTAAGAAATTGCAAATCGTAGTCCACCATCTGTTGTTGGATCCAAAGAACCTGTGAGCAGCAGCTCAATGCTGAAACGTATTCTGCTTCACATGTGGATAACGCAACTGCGGTCTGTTTCTTGCACTGCCAAGTCACGAGCCTGCTCCCCCATAAACTGGCATCCAGCCATTGTGGATTTGCTGTCTTTGTCACAGCCGCCCCAATCTGCATCACTAAAAGTGATTAGGTCAAAATTATCATCATTAGGGTACCATAGTCCTCTTGACGGACAACCCTTCAGATATATAAGGATACATTTGACAGCTGCAAGATGACTCTGTTTCGGATTCGATTGATAACGTGCACAGAGACATGTGGCAAACATTATATCTGGTCTGGAGGGGGTGAGATACATCAGAGATCCGACGATTGCTCTGTATGTAAATGGATCAGTCAGCTCCCCCTTAGCGTCAACTCCAATCCCGTGATTAGGTTGTATTGGGGTATCCATCGGCTTCGAATCATCCATCTAGAATCGGCTCAAGACTTCAGAAACGTATTTCGTCTGGTGAATAAAGATCCCCGTTGGTCTTTGTTCCACCTGCAAGCCTAGGAAAAACTGCATCTCTCCCATTGCGCTCATCTCGAACTTTTCCTGCATAATACGTTCAGATTCTCTACACAGAAGTTCGTTAGTAGACCCAAATATAATATCGTCAACATAAATCTGGACTAGAAGCAAGTCATCGCCTGTTCGTTTAGTGAACAGTGTGCAATCTACCAAACCTCGCTTGAATCCTTTTGAAAGAAGATACGTGCTCAGCTCCTTATACCATTGCCTTGGAGCTTGGTGCAACCCGTAGAGAGCTTTGTTCAAAACGTAGACCTTATCCCGGTGAATAGGATCTTCAAAGCCTGGTGGTTGACCTACGTATACTTCCTCCTTGACCACACCGTAGAGAAACACGCTCTTGACATCCATTTGATACACCTTAAATTTCTTGTATGATGCAAACGCCAGAAACATTCGTATTGCCTCTAAGCGTGCAACTGGTGCATAGATTTCGTTGTAATTGATTCCCTCCACTTGATGAAATCCTTGTACAACCAAACGAGCTTTGTTCCTTATGATCACTCCTCTATCATCCTTTTTGCATTTAAAAACCCATTTCATTCCAATCTTCTTTCTTCCCGGGGACAAATCTGTCAGTGTCCAGACGCCAAGTTTCTGAAACTGCAACAACTCCTCTTGCATTGCTTCTACCCAAGCGTCGTCCAAAAGAGCATCCTTGTATGTTCGCGGCTCAACCTGCGAAACATAACAAGCAAAAGACCAGTCATTCTGAAAACCAGATTTTTGTATTTTGGCATATAAAGCAAGATTGCCAAGGTTTTCCGGTGAGTTAGCATTCCTCAATTGTCCTCTTGTCATCATACTGCTACCAGGATCACCAATAACCTGCTCGATCGGGTGAATTCGATGTATCCGAGATTCCGGATAATCGGGTACTTGGACTCCCGTCTGAGTAGTTAAGTTCTCTGCAGAAACCAGATCATTACTCACATTCGATGTTGAAGCACCATTTGTAGTTGGGTTCACTGGTGGTGTCTCTGTAGCATGATCTAAGATAGCTTCACTTCTAACCTCATCGTCTTCATCTTCTGATTCTGATGAATTCAACGTTGTGGAAGCTTCTTGGAATACCTCTTCTTCAACGACAGGAACATTGGTATCATTAGAAGCTGTTTGGGGTTCAAGGTGATCGGATGCACCAACGGTGATGTCACTGCATTTTCGACCTCGTAATATAAACGTAATACAGCCTCTTCAACCAAGCTATCTAGGTTGAATGATTCAAAGAAATCTTTGTAATCAAACATCCAGTCTGGACCGCTTCCCTGTAAATTCTGAGTATACCGTTGCACTTCAACGTTAGCCCACTCCTCGACCTGACGAGTCCTTTTGTTGAATACCCGTTTGAGCGGGGTTGCATATCCAACAAAGTATACTTCCTCAGCCTTCGGTGCGAACTTCTCAGATGGATTAAGCATAGTACAAGGAGCTCCAAACGGTTCTAGATACTCTAAATTCGGCTTTCGACGATTCAACAGCTCATAAGAAGTTTTGCCAAACTTCTTCACCGTTAAAACACGATTAAGAGTATAACAAGCTGCGTAAATTACTTCGTTCCAGAATATTACTGGAAGATTTGAGTCCGCAAGCATTGTTCTCGCCGTTTCAATTAGAGTCCTGTTTTTTCTTTCCGCGACACCGTTCTGTTGTGGGGTATACGGAGCACTGTATTCATGATGAATATCTTTGTTTTCACAAAAATCATCCATCTGTGCATTTTTAAACTCCGTCCCATTATCACTCCTAATCCTCTTGATCTTGAGACCATAGATATTTTACAGACGAGTGAACAGAACTTTCAAATTATCAAACGTGTCGCTTTTTCGGTGTAAGCACATAACCCATAAAAATCTTGAAAAATCATCAGTCACCACAAGATAGTATAACTCCCCAGCATGACTCTTACGCTTGACCGTTCCAAACAGATCCAATTGCAAACGTTCAAGTGGCAGTTCAATGGAATTGACTTTCTTTGGCCTACGGGATTGTTTGTGTTGCTTACCCTTTTTACAACTCACACACTTGTCATTTAAGTGAAAATGTTTGACGTTCATACCTGTGAAAAGCTCATTCTTCACCAATTGATTCATCTTTCATAGGTGAATGTGTCGCATTCTCCTATGCCACATGATTGATTCTTTTTCTGTAGCCTTGGAGAGGAAACACGTGACTTCGCCTTGGGTGGTCATTGCTTTCGACATATCGAGAATGTACAAGTTGTTCACTCTCGGCGCCTTTAACATCACCCACTCTTTCGGTAATTCAAAACCCGGCTTAAGTATATAACAAGATTTGTCGTCAAAGTACACAAAAAATTGTTTGTCGCATATCTGACTGACACTAAGCAGATTATAATCTATTTGCTTCACATAAGAAATTCTCTCAAAACTCACAATTCCATTGCTCACACTACCATCCATGGTAATATGACCTCCTTTGTTTCCTGCAAACGCTACATAACCTCCATTGATGTTTCTAATATCGAATAGTAGCGAAAGATCCCCTATCATGTGACCAGAAGCTCCACTGTCAACAATCCAAAGACTGCTCATAGGGCCAGCTGAAGCTCCCTGCACATATCAAGTAAAGAAGTTAGATTTTTCGGGGGACCCAAGCCTGTTTGGTCTTGGGTCTTTGAACAGTTTGTTTCAAAGAATCAGATTTATCACAAACATCTTGATTTTTATCAACCTTTTTCTTTTCACACAAATTTTTCTCATTCTCAGATTTCACATTTTGTTGTGAAGTTGAAGCACCCTCAGAACCCTTTGGTGACCAAGATTGTTCAGATCTTTTCAAGATCCGGATCTGAGATTTTGGGGTCTCAGCCGGTTTCTTTACGTCATTCTTGAACGATACCTTCTTGGTTACCTTCTCTGATTTAACAGAGACAGGTCCAACTTTTGGTTTGACATTAGGTTTAACAGGAACCTTTTTGTGGTCAACAGTTGTGTTCACCATTGGTTTCTTCAACGGTTTCTCAGTGGCTATCTGGTTGCGTCGATCATATGTCATCTGACGATTTTCCCTCCTTTTGAAATAATTGCTTTGATTATAAAAAGGTGCTGGTTGAGGGACAAATCGTCTCTGTGGATAACAATGATTGTCGACCGGACATTCATACTTTTGCTTCATCTCCACCTCGTGCCTCTTGTGTCGTACATACGGGCAGTCGGCAAGTAAATGCCCCCTCTCCCCGCACTTAAAACACGCACGGTACTCTTCATAATTTTCCTTGACGTTCGACTTAGAATAACTAGCGATAGGATATTGATCATTCATACACCTTCTTCTTAAACTCTCAGTAGCGGGGTCCTTTGAGTAAGTCGGCTCATGAAAACCATTTGACTTATCTTTTGGTTTAACAAAT
Source organism: Ambrosia x helenae (assembly GCA_030844895.1). Taxonomy (NCBI): domain Eukaryota; kingdom Viridiplantae; phylum Streptophyta; class Magnoliopsida; order Asterales; family Asteraceae; genus Ambrosia; species Ambrosia x helenae. Next base: position 42,263,531 of record CM061233.1, read on the forward strand.
TGTGTGACATTGACCTTTAGCTCTTTAGTAATATCCGAATGAATTTTCTTTAAGATTGCTGGAGGTATATCATTTGTTCGCTCATGTTTCGGGAACCAAATGGTACTTTCCTGCCAGATCTTTTCAATTTTTGAATAATTTGCAAATTGAATCGGATATTCTTCATCAGAAATAATCTTATCGGATCCTTGCATCCGATAGAAAACTTTAACGGGTTTATCACACGATTCATTTTGCTCTTCATTTGATTTTTCAATTTTCTTTTCAATTTTCTTCTCAACTTTCTTTTCAACTTTCTTTTCAACAGGCTTCATTGATTGATTCTTTCTATGAGCGTTAGCCATGGGATGGACAATCTGAGATGGTGAAACAGGTTCAGTAGTGATGATGTGATTTTCATCAGGAATATCACTCACCTTTTCAGAAACTGTCTCAGATTGTTCATCCTCTTCATCAGAATCATCAGCAGCAACCACACCCTTATTATTTCCCAGAACAGGTCTAACATCAGAATACGGGTCTCTCACACTAGATGTGTTTGACTCGTTATCCAAAGTAGAGTCAGATTTAACTGAGCTCTCCGAGCTATTGAGTGCAAATCATGGTTTTCAAACAACACCGGAGCTGGGACAGCTTTGTAGTTTGCACTACTAGGCAGTGAAGGCTCTTCTATTATGTGGTCAACAACATAAGCAATATGCTTATAACACTCAAGCTTTTTGTTTACTTTCTCTGCAAAGCACTTAATGGTGGCCATTTCCAATTTTGTGTTTTCTAAATCATTGATATAGTTATTTATGGCCATTTGTTTTAAAGATAAAGTCTTTTTCAATTCTGAAACATCTTTCTTATAGCCATCAAGTACTCTGTTAAACTCTTTTGATTCTTTTTTATATGATTGACAGTTGATTTTTGCACTCTCAAGTTGAACCTTGAGTTGCTTATTTTCATCTGTCAATTTATCACAAGCTTTGCAATGTTTAACACAAGTTGAATTAGAATTAACAGTAGATTCAGTACTTACCTGTTTAGGAGGTTCTGTCATGGCCATCAGTGCAAAGTGTGCTTCCTTCCCAGCGAAAAACTTGGAATAATCAATTCTGGTGCAAGCGTCATCCACAATGCATAATTTCCGGGTCATCAACAAGTCAGCTTCAGCAAGCAACTGGTTAATGTCATCATCCAGTGAGTTAACACTAGATTCAGAATCAGACTCACTCTCCTCATCAGAATAAGTAGAATCAAACTGCTCTGGAATATCAGCAACTGAATCAAAAATCATTCTAGACTTCTTCTCTTCAACATCAACATTCATGTCTTCATTCAACTCTTCAATCTTCAACTCACTCATCTTCTCAGTCACAATCTCTTTTTCAACCTCCACCGGTTCATCCAAATTCATTTTCTGTGCCACACAAGCCACATTACCACCTATAATTTCTTCAACACCTAACTGCATACCGTCCAATCAAAACCTTCATCCTTCTGTATCACCAAAGCTTGATTTGGGTTCTCGGTTTGGGTTTGTGTGTTTGGTGTAGAAATGGGAATGATTGTTCGGTTTGAATTCTGTTGTGTTTGGTTTTAATTTTGTGTTGTGGATTGTCTAGCATTGTTATTTTGTTGAGTATTTTGACGGTTTTGATAGTTGTTTTGAGGTTGAAAGCTTGAAATGTTGGGACTTTGGTATGATACTTGATTTTGATTTTGGGTTTGTTGGTTTTGGTAAGTAGAGTTGAATGGATTTCTATTACCTTGTTGTGCTGGCTGTGTGCACTCTCTTTTGAAATGACCTTTCTCACCACAGTTGAAACAAGTGACTTTGGCTTTGTTGAAGCCATAAGTGGTGTTTGGAGAAGTAGAAATATCAGTTCTCCCGGTCTTTTGAATAAAATCAGTGGCTCTTCTCATGATACTTGCAAAGACCCACTGAATGTCCATAAGTTCCATTTCTTCCTTGTCAATCTGTGCATAGTCCTCATTGGTCAAGTTGTTGTTCCCAATTTGACTAGCAACCAATCCATTGTATGATGCTACCATTGCTGAAACTAATGCTACATGTTGTTGGGCAATTTCAATAGTAACATTGTTTAGATTTGATGTCTCCAACACAATCGGGCTTTGGTTAGTTTGACTTTGAGTAATTTGCATCTGGTTCATTTGAGGATTGTATGGTTGTTGTTGAGGTTGGTTAGCAGAGTAACATGCTGCTTGTTGCATGGGTGAAAATGGTGGAATATAAGTAGTTGTTGTTGGATATGATGGTGAGGTATATGAAGATGTTTGAGCTAGATAATTGATTGGTGTTTTGGGTGGTTCAACAATGTTAGATACGCACGCGATGTGTGGAGCAACATTAGAAGTAGAACTGGAAGTAGAATGAGAAGTAGATGTACCACCAAGATACAATTCAGGATTCTGAGGAATTTGAGCCCTTTTTGATTTCCTCTTTTCCTCCATCTCCTTGTTTTCCAGTTTCTGAATGAACTCGTTGATAGTCCAATACTGGTACGCATCCTTCTCTTTTAACACCTCAATATGTTGGTTCCAATACGGTGGCAATGCATCGGCAAACTTGTCCACCAATTCGGACATAGGTATGCTAATCTCATAGCTTGAAAGCTCTGTGAGTAAGTGGCAATACCTTGGGACTAACTCTTTCAACGTCTCGTTACCCATGTAACTAAAATTCTCAAACCCTTTCCGAAGCTCTTCCATCCTTAGCTTCCTAGTCTTCTCATTTCCATCATGTCTATTCCTCAACATGTCCCACAGCTGTTTAGAAGTTGTGCAAGAACCAAACTGATGAAGCAAATCAGTGTTGATAGCTTGAGACAATTGAGAAAACGCCCTCTTCTCAATAGCAAATTTCTTCTTTTCATCATCTGCTAGATTTTCCAATGGAATAGGCTCTCCTGTGTTCTCCAAGATCGGAGCAACATAGCCTTTCGCAATCATCTGCCACGCCTCAGTTCCCTCTAAACCCATACCCTCCAAATGGATCTTGAATTTGGTCTTCCACGTGTTGTAGTCGACCATCTCCATAAGCTTAGGTGGACGGTTTCCACTCCCCGAGGACAAGTCTTGAATAAGAGTTGATATGGCATTAGTCGTCTGTGAGTGAACCGCTACTACTACTACTCCCCTATAGTCGCCAATCGGTTGCGGTTGTGGTTGCGCAACGTGTTGAGGAATAGTACTAGTCATAGCCATATAATTGATAGGTTGTGATGGTTGACTAGACTTTTGGGCAGCAACCGACCAAGGATCCATGGTTGTCTGCTGTTGTGGTGTCGTGTTAGGTCGTGGTGTAGAAGGAAAGTTCCACATCTTGATCTGAAAATGATTAAACACGAAAAGATTAAAAAAGTTTTAAACAGATTTCTCCTTCGTATGTAGCGAGTGGTCGAATGAGTCAAATTGTTCTCCTTCGACCGTTTTAAAAGATACGAATGAGAAATATGACAAACACAAATCACTTTCGACCATTTAAACTCTCTTTCGACCGTTTGATTTCACCTTCGACCGTCCGAATTGTAACACCCCAACCGATGGCGGAAACATCGGGATGTCACGTATTGATGATTGTTCAGTAGCTCATGGTAAATAATAAGTTTCAATAAATGATTTAAATAAATTACATACAATTGTTCTAAGAATTTGTACATCAAAATGAAAAAAAATACAAGCTACGCATCTTCAAGCATTAACTCTAATCTTCGAGCATGTTATAACCTGAAACATGTTAAGTTTGAAAATATTTTGGGTCAACAAAAGTTGGTGAGAATTACATAGGTTTTGATAATCGAATAAAAATGTTGTGCAATTCAAGTGTCATGGCAAGTCTAGTCCATATGTGAAAACATACTAGAAGTAAATCGAGTGCATAATCAACCCTTATGACTGTTATAATGTGGTACATCCCATACGCTCATGGTTCACTCGAATATGTTATGCGATAACAAACACCCACGCTACCTTTGTAAGAGGCACGTATCCTGGTGGGATTGTCAGTCCAATAGATCTATCAATGTATACCGTCGGCTGATCAATGTTAATGATTATGCTAGAATTGTGCTTACCCTAGTCATGTTCAAGACATAATGCAACATAGAAAAACACATAGACACTTTGATGATTGAATTGCATATAGAATGTTGTAACATGTTTCACCCCAAAAACGGGGATAAATAGAAAAGGGGCTATGTAAAACTCACCTGAAATTCACCGTGTAAATACTAGCAAGTAGCAACAAGTCTTAACTTGGATTAATTGAACCCTTGTATCCTAATACAAATAAATGATGCCTTAAATTCTAATACAAATAAGCTTGTTTGGTTTCTGGGTTGTAAAGATAGTTTATTCAACTACCTTGACTCGCATTGTAAACAATACGTGTCTTAATGTGTGTATTACTTAACGAACCGATAGTAACTTGGTTTGATTTCACAGAAATATATGCGTATGTATAGTTGCTTGAAATAAGTGCTTTAATATATTATTCAAGATCACGTGTTGATGTTATTGATAAAGACGTGTTTTGGCTAAAGAAAATAATACTTGCGTGGCTTGACTCAAATGTTGACTCGTTTCGCAGATTGGATCGTATTATATGTACTTATTAATAAATATAAATATTTCTATTTTTGACGACGTAAGATTTTGAAGTTAGAATTAATTTCTAAAAGCATAATTTCGTCTACACGTAATTATAAACTTGGAAGGTCGATTTGTTTCATATATTTTATTAAAAATTTGGGCAGAGTCTCCTCTGTTTTTGTAAGAAACCAGACAACGCAAGTCGTCTATTTTATCCCAAAACATCAATTGTCTAAACTAAACAACACGTAATTTGACTAAGCTTTTAGACACAACAATTGATTAACTCGTTAAAACTATAATGTAACAAAAGTTATATGCTTGACAAGTAACGCTTATGTATACCTCAACATTTGATCGTTCTAGTAACAATATATACATACTAACATATTTAGTCATCAATTGGCGACAAAATAATAAATCGACTATTGTTGGACTTGAATAAACGACTACATAATATGTTTGTATACGTAAAAGAAATATGGGAATGCGTATGCTCATAAACATAATATAGATTGACCATTCCTTTTTCAAATGTCTCATTACTATTTAGGCGTTTTATTACAAGTACGTTCGGTTCGTTACGCGCGTATACACCGTTAATGTTTTCATTTAGAACACACTATATATATATCTATATATTTGTACTCAAATGAAACAACTGGAAAAGAAAGAAAGAAAAACAAGCGCGCGATATACCTTCCCATTTTATGTTTACGAATAGACACGAACTCGTCTCGAAATACATGTTGACTAGCTTTGACTGCGACCAAGTGTTTGACCAGATCCGGACGTTTGACCAACCAGATCTGACCTGTTGACCAGGTTTGACCGAGCCCGAACACGAACCCAAAACCGAAACTGACCCGAGTTAACAAGAATCAGCAATAACCACTCGACTCGGACCGAGCCACAACCAAAACTGAACCGAGACTCACACCAACAGATCTGGTGCAAGAGGACACCACCGAGAGTCACCAACAATCGGACCACAACCACCTTATAACCACCATCGCCAGCCACCTAACCCGTCACCACCACCGTCATACGTCTCCCAGACCCACCAAACGTGACCCCAACACCATTACCGGCTGAACCACCCAAAACCATGATCTTCGAGTCTTCAGTGCCTAGAAAACACCCACCCCGTCCACCTTTATCACTCTGTTGCCAAGGCCCACTACCTGTGGTGGTGGCCGGCGGTTGATGTTAGAGAAGAGAGGAGGAACACGAGATGAGGGCGGTAGAGACGTGAGAGATTAAGGGGGTTTTGTTGTTTATGGGTTTGTACCACCGGGAGGAGCCGCCGTGAACCACCTTGGGGTGGCGGCGCTTATGTTTGAGCGAGAAAGAGAATGAAGGAGCAGTGTATAGTGAGTCTTGAGGGTGATGGTCTGCTTGGCTTGGCCGCATTTATTTAGAGAGGAAAGAAAGAGATAAAGGGTGGTGGTGGTGGCTAGGGTTTTGGGGAAGAAGGAAGTGGTGGTGGTGGTGAAGAAGAATAAGTTGTGTTTAAATAATTAGGGTATTAGGTTAAGTGGAAGGATACCGCGTAAACAACCTGTCAAATGTCTCGACACTTGCTTAATTACGTAACTTGACTAACTACTTAGATAATAATTTTTGATAAAAATTCGTATATGTATAGACTGAATTAAACGAGCATTTGGAATGTATCTATTTATACAAAATATTTATGTTTATTAGATTTACAAGGGTCGACTAGTCGTTTAATATCCGGTGAATTCTCACCGCGTCACTATGTGACGTAATTAAGTAATTTAATTTGTCGGCGAGTAACAATAAATTATTTCTTGTTAATTATGTAATATCGTGAAAGAAAATTTAACAGTTGTGTGAATATAATATAAATATATATATTATTTATTTATTTATCTTTATATAAAATAGCGGGGCGTTACAGTCTCCCCTACTTTTGAAAACTTCGTCCCGAAGTTATTAAAAACACAGGGTTTAGTGATTGGGTAGAAATTAAAACAACTGTGGTTTGGAAAAATTTGGGTTAAAGCACAACATGAATTTATAAGTAATAGAATAATATGTTTCGAATAATTTGGGTAAGAGTTTTGACATGTGTGAGTTTTAAGGGTTGGATTGGGTTCATCTGAAATAGCAAGGAGAATAAGAATCTTAAGTTTTAGGAATCCTAAAAGAAATGCATGAGTTGGTTGACTATAGAAAGACTAAATGAACTACCAGGTAACTAGAGTTTATAATTGGTTATTTACCGAAAACCTTGATAGAATTTCACACTACCTTAACGTACCTGTAAATTCATGATTACGTTCCGGACCGCAATCACCAATTTACCTTACATTAGGGTTTTGTGTCCTTCTATGACTCTAACACACATGTAAGTAATGCAAAATAACCTTGTGATTGAATATATGTATCAATGAGTCTAATAAATCTTTGTATCAATTTACATGTATAATATATCCAAAGATGAGTCCAACTGTTGAGCAGGAAAAAGACTTCTACCAGTCAGTGAGTAGAAACCTCTACCGATTGTTGAGCAGGTTCGATAGCCTCCACCAGTCGTTGAGCAGGTTGTAGGGCCTCTCCCGATTGCTGAAAAGGGCATGAAGACCTCTACCAATCATTGAGTAGGTTATTTGGTACTAAACTAACTGTTGAGCAAGTACTTCATCCTCTATCGGTTGTTTTGATTAAGTGTAGCAATTGTTTTTGGTTTATCACATAAGTTGCAAATTGGTAATACATACATGTAAGCAAGTTTGTAAATGCATCAAGTATCGAGTATAGCATGCGAGTTGTAACAGAGCTGCCCTAGACAAGGTAAATGACTCTAGATGTGTTTATAGCAAATAGTTTATATTCCATGCTTTCATGTATCATGAATAATCAATTGTTCAGGTAGATAATCAAATCCTCATGTATAACTAATATTCAAGTTTTGATGCAATGAACAATTAAGTTTTCAATAGTGTGGTTATCGTGGAGATCAAGTTCATGTTCGAGGGGGTAAAGGATGTGAATTTGGACTTTAAGAGATGATGAAATCTCAAAGTATAATCAAAGTTGTGAAAAATGGTGAACGTGTAAATCGTTGATAAAGGGTTTAATTTATAGGGTTTCAAAAAGACGCAAGTAATAAGGTGATCATGCAAAATAATCGTGGGGTTTGAATAAATAGTTAGATACAAGCGTATGAGAAAACATGATTGCGGTATTTGCCAAAAATTTGTAATAGTTCGAACAAGTTTAAAATAAGTATGTGTCAATGGAAAATTGTAGAGTAAATTTTGTTCCTGTGGATGAAAAGATTTTATTTTCTAAATTGGTTTCGTATATAAAACAAAAGTCATTAAATTGTACAACTAAATTGATTTAGATCAGAATATTTCGATGAGTCATAGGTTTTAAACACGATGTCGGATTTCAAAAATCAAGAATTTGTTCAGACGTTTTGTATAATAGGATTCGAGTAATACATAAAAGAAGTCATTCTTAATAGATTAAAACATTTTTATCGTAAATCATTTGTTACGTCAATAAATTGTTACATAAACATTTGGAATTTAGAAAATAGTTTTTGTGAAAATCAGAGACTCTTTGACAAAATATCTATTTGCTACAGTTTGTGAAATCCTCAGGTGATGAATTTTTGAGAAAATTTAGTACTCTTCAGTGTTGGTGTTAGAATATCTTCTATAAACAGGTTATGAGATTATGGTTTGAACAAGGATATTAAAATCTTGAACATGATGAAATTTTATGGTTGAGGATGCCTTTAAAAAAAAGGAATGTAAGGAGGAGGTTTAAAATAAAATTGGCCCGAATGTAATGTAATATGATTTAAGAAGTAGAATATGCAATATGTTGTAAAGAGAAATATACGATTTGGATTGGATGTTGAAAATGATTAAACAAGCGGGTAATATTACAAGTTTGTAAAATGAAATATGATTTTGAGATTCACAAATGGTTCATGGAATCTAGACTAACGAGGGGATTATATGAGGAAGAAAATAGATTTGAATTGCGAAAATTTTGAGATTTAATCTTGTGATTTAAATGAGAGGGAGATGATATAAATGGAAATAAAACACAAAGATTGTAGATATTTAACCATGAATAAACGAAAATGTTGGATTATCAAACTGATCAAATCTAAGTCCAAGGAATTTGCTCTAATAATCTAGAAGTACGTTAGGATTGTAGCAAATAAGTGAAAGAGAGTAGGCAAGACAAAGTTAGGCTAAGAATAAGGATGAGGATAGAGATAGAGATAAGGATAAGGTAGCAAATAGGTTACAAGTAATAGAAGCAAGTACTGGTTTAAATCCTATGGTTATAGACTAGATTATTTTTTTCTAATAACCTAATTCCCTATAACCATGGCTCTGATACCAATCTGTAACACCCCAACCGATGGCGGAAACATCGGGATGTCACGTATTGATGATTGTTCAGTAGCTCATAGTAAATAATAAGTTTCAATAAATGATTTAAATAAATTACATACAATTGTTCTAAGAATTTGTACATCAAAATGAAAAAAAATACAAGCTACGCATCTTCAAGCATTAACTCTAATCTTCGAGGATGTTATAACCTGAAACATGTTAAGTTTGAAAATATTTTGGGTCAACAAAAGTTGGTGAGAATTACATAGGTTTTGATAATCGAATAAAAATGTTGTGCAATTCAAGTGTCATGGCAAGTCTAGTCCATATGTGAAAACATACTAGAAGTAAATCGAGTGCATAATCAACCCTTGTGACTGTTATAATGTGGTACATCCCATACGCTCATGGTTCACTCGAATATGTTATGCGATAACAAACACCTACGCTAGCTTTGTAAGAGGCACGTATCCGGGTGGGATTGTCAGTCCAATAGATCTATCAATGTATACCGTCGGCTGATCAATGTTAATGATTATGCTAGAATTGTGCTTACCCTAGTCATGTTCAAGACATAATGCAACATAGAAAAACACATAGACACTTTGATGATTGAATTGCATATAGAATGTTGTAACATGTTTCACCCCAAAAATGGGGATAAATAGAAAAGGGGCTATGTAAAACTCACCTGAAATTCACCGTGTAAATACTAGCAAGTAGCAACAAGTCTTAACTTGGATTAATTGAACCCTTGTATCCTAATACAAATAAATGATGCCTTAAATTCTAATACAAATAAGCTTGTTTGGTTTCTGGGTTGTAAAGATAGTTTATTCAACTACCTTGACTCGCATTGTAAACAATACGTGTCTTAATGTGTGTATGACTTAACGAACCGATAGTAACTTGGTTTGATTTCACAGAAATATACGCGTATGTATAGTTGCTTGAAATAAGTGCTTTAATATATTATTCAAGATCACGTGTTGATGTTATTGATAAAGACGTGTGTTGGCTAAAGAAAATAATACTTGCGTGGCTTGACTCAAAAGTTGACTCGTTTCGCAGATTGGATCGTATTATATGTACTTATTAATAAATATAAATATTTCTATTTTTGACGACGTAAGATTTTGAAGTTAGAATTAATTTCTAAAAGCATAATTTCGTCTACACGTAATTATAAACTTGGAAGGTCGATTTGTTTCTTATATTTTATTAAAAATTTGGGCAGAGTCTCCTCTGTTTTTGTAAGAAACCAGACAACGCAAGTCGTCTATTTTATCCCAAAACATCAATTGTCTAAACTAAACAACACGTAATTTGACTAAGCTTTTAGACACAACAATTGATTAACTCGTTAAAACTATAATGTAACAAAAGTTATATGCTTGACAAGTAACGCTTATGTATACCTCAACCTTTGATCGTTCTAGTAACAATATATACATACTAACATATTTAGTCATCAATTGGCGACAAAATAATAAATCGACTATTGTTGGACTTGAATAAACGACTAGATAATATGTTTGTATACGTAAAAGAAATATGGGAATGCGTATGCTCATAAACATAATATAGATTGACCATTCCTTTTTCAAATGTCTCATTACTATTTAGGCGTTTTATTACAAGTACGTTCGGTTCGTTACGCGCGTATACACCGTTAATGTTTTCATTTAGAACACACTATATATATATATATATATCTATATATTTGTACTCAAATGAAACAACTGGAAAAGAAAGAAAGAAAAACAAGCGCGCGATATACCTTCCCATTTTATGTTTACGAATAGACACGAACTCGTCTCGAAATACGTGTTGACTAGCTTTGACTGCGACCAAGTGTTTGACCAGATCCGGACGTTTGACTAACCAGATCTGACCCGTTAACCAGGTTTGACCGAGCCCGAACACGAACCCAAAACCGAAAGTGACCCGAGTTAACAAGAATCAGCAATAACCACTTGACTCGGACCGAGCCACAACCAAAACTGAACCGAGACTCACACCAACAGATCTGGTGCAAGAGGACACCACCGAGAGTCACCAACCATTGGACCACAACCACCTTATAACCACCATCGCCAGCCACCTAACCCGTCACCACCACCGTCGTACGTCTCCCAGACCCACCAAACGTGACCCCAACACCATTACCGGCTGAACCACCCAAAACCATGATCTTCGAGTCTTCAGTGCCTAGAAAACACCCACCCCGTCCACCTTTATCACTCTGTTGTCAAGGCCCACTACCTGTGGTGGTGGCCGGCGGTTGATGTTAGAGAAGAGAGGAGGAACACGACTTGAGGGGGGTAGAGACGTGAGAGATTAAGGGGGTTTTGTTGTTTATGGGTTTGTACCACCGGCAGGAGCCGCCGTGAACCACTTTGGGGTGGTGGCGCTTATGTTTGTCCGAGAAAGAGAATGAAGGAGCAGTGTATAGTGAGTCTTGGGGGTGATGGTCTGCTTGGCTTGGCTGCATTTATTTAGAGAGGAAAGAAAGAGATAAAGGGTAGTGGTGGTGGCTAGGGTTTTGGGGAAGAAGGAAGTGGTGGTGGTGGTGATGAAGAATAAGTTGTGTTTAAATAATTAGGGTATTAGGTTAAGTGGAAGGATACCGCGTAAACAACCTGTCAAATGTCTCGACACTCGCTTAATTACGTAACTTGACTAACTACTTAGATAATAATTTTTGATAAAAATTCGTATATGTATAGACTGAATTAAACGAGCATTTGGAATGTATCTATTTATACAATATATTTATGTTTATTAGATTTACAAGGGTCGACTAGTCATTTAATATCCGGTGAATTCTCACCGCGTCACTATGTGACGTAATTAAGTAATTTAATTTGTCGGCGAGTAACAATTAATTATTTCTTGTTAATTATGTAATATCGTGAAAGAAAATTTAACAGTTGTGTGAATATAATATAAATATATATATATTATTTATTTATTTATCTTTATATAAATTAGCAGGGCGTTACACGAATGGTCGAATGAGACAAGTATGGTCGAATGAACAACAATACACTAACAAACTCTAGGTTCGACCAGTTAAAACACCACCTTCGACCAAAAATCCTTTGGTTTGACCAAATTAACACACACGTTCGCCCATTCTCCCTAGGTTCGACCCTGCACTTTCAAAAATGGTTATTCTTTGAAAATCAGTTAATTTTGATCAAATTTTTCAAAAGTTGAAAGAATTTGATGATTCTAATCAGGTTTTGCTTCGGATTTGATTTGGAACAAGTTTATCAAAGAGAATTATGCATTTTCTCCATGAAAACAAGCTTTAATCAATCAAATTATCATCAATTCAGTTTTATCAATGAAAACAGAAAGTTTTTTATCAAAATAGGGTCCAAATCAGCTGTAAAATTATCAATTTGTGGTTGTTTGATCCATATTGGCTCTTATACCACTTTGTATGTGCGTAGGATCGTCAAATCTACAAAGATAGTGATCAAACAAATTTGATTTAGGTGCGGAATCCCTGAATCAATCACAAAATGATAACAATACTAACAAAACACAGAAATCATCTTTAAAAGATTCATTTCATTCATAAAAACACTCAATTACACGTTATAATAAGCTTTACAATCAAAATATGACGTGAATTAAGTTTACACAAAACCCTAGGGAGAGACTCAAACAGGAGGGAAACAAAAATGACCAAAACTTACATTCAAAATGAGCTTAACCTATTTATAGAACTGAACATTCGCCCATATTGCTTTGTCGAATGTGCAGGTTCGCCCATTCATCATGGTCGAACCAAGCTATACATTAACATCTATTCTACCTTCGACCTCCTATCTCTCCTTCGCACCTTTTGCTCTCCTTCGCACCTTCTGAAATCTTCATTCGCCCAAATGTTCTTCCTTCGCCATTTGACAAAACACACTAACATATGTTAATTGTAATCCAAAGCATTAGTCGCACAAAATGCATCTACACTACGACGCATTGACTTTAGAAGATGTGAATTATGTTCCAGAATTGTGCTACAATCTTTTGAGCGTATCACAAGTCTGTGACAAAGGAATCTCGGTGTTATTCAATGACATGGAGTGCATCTTTTTGAAGCCTGGATTCATACCGCCCACCAATATGATTATGCTAAAAGCTCCTAGGCAGAATAACACATATGTGATAAATATGAGAGATGCCAAGTCTGAATGTCAAATGACATGTCTACTTTCAAAGCCATCCGAGTCTGAGTCACTGTTATGGCATAGGCGATTGGGACATGTAAACTTTAAAAACATTAACAAACTTTCTAAACTAAATCTTATCAGAGGTCTTCCTTCCAAGGAATTCCCTTTTTTTGAAAAATTTTTAGCGTGTGCCAAAGGAAAACAACACAAGAAATCGCACAAGTCCAAAACAGTGAACTCTATCGACTCACCTCTTCAACTATTGCATATGGATCTTTTCGGTCCAATTAGTGTTAAAAGCTTAGCTAAAAAATCTTATGGTTTGGTAATTATAGATGACTTTTCTCGTTTTAACATGGGTGTATTTCTTAGAATACAAAAGTGAAGCTGCCAAGATATTGATGCTGTTTGTTCCTCTTATTGAAAACATAGTGAAGTCAAAAGTTAGATCAATCAAAAGCGATCACGGGACTGAATTCAAAAATCAAAGCTTCGTGACTTTCTGCAACAACAAAGGAATTCATCTTCAGTACAGTGCTACAAGGACTCCTCAACAGAATGGAGTTGCTGAAAGGAAGAATCGTACACTTATTGAAGCTGCCAGAACTATGCTAATCGACTCCAAGTTGCCGATCACCTTCTGGGCAGAAGCTGTGAATACCGCCTGTTATGTTCTTAACAGAGTCTTAATCGTTAAGGCACACGGGAAAACAGGTTATGAATTGCTTTTCAAAAGAAAACCTCTGATTGACTACTTCAGGCCGTTCGGATGCTCATGTACTCTTCTAAACAACTATGAGAACATAATGAAGTTCGATGCAGTTGGAGATGAGTGCTTCTTTGTTGGATACTCTACAAGTCAAAAGGCTTATAGAGTATACAACAAACGCACCAAGATGGTTCTTGAATCTTTCTATGTTGACTGGCAGGAATCCAACTCCACTAACACAGGAGCCGGTCCTGACTGGTTCTTTGACGTGGACGTTGTTTTCAACAATTTCAGTATCACTGAAGAACAAACATCTGACAATCAAGCAGCCGCTCCTTCTCCTCTCGAAGATACTCTTTACTCTTCAGAAGACGATGTTGCACCCTTCACCACCCAATTCTCTCCATTTAGTGGCTGATCCAATTGTTCCTCTTAAATCCACAAATGGTGATGCAACTGTTGAAACTAGACAATCTCCTGAAAGTACTCCACTTTCAGAAGAAACATCTTCAGCACAACAGTCTGTAAATGATCCATCTAGCTCATCAACCCTGTAGATCACCTTTCAAATCTGCCTTCCCATGTTCAAGTAGAGCCGAACATGGGATTTAAATCATCTAAGAATCATCCTGTTGAGAACATCATCGGACCAATCTCTGAGGGTGTTCTCACTAGAAATCAGGCAGATAAGCTCAATATCGCACTCTCAGCATTCTTATCTCAGACAGTACCTTTCAGCATTGAAGATGCAGTCAGAGATGCAAGCTGGGTTGAAGCCATGCAGGACGAGCTGTCTCAGTTTAGAAAGCTCAAGGTTTGGGAGCTTGTGGATCTACCTGAAGGGAAGTATCCTATCGGAACAAGATGGGTTTTTCGCAACAAAATGGATGAACGTGGTGTGGTGATCAAGAACAAAGCTCGTCTGGTGGTTCAGGGTTTTCGTCAGCAGGAAGGTATTGATTATGAGGAAGTATTCGCTCTAGTTGCTCGACTTGAAGCCATCCATATCTTCCTGGAATACGCCTCATACAAGAACTTCAAAGTCTTTCAGATGGATGTGAAGAGTGCATTCTTGTACGGGAAAATCAAGGAAGAAGTCTACGTCTGTCAACCGCCGGGATTTGAAGACCCTCATCATCCCAACAAATACTACAAATTGGATAAGGCTCTCTACGGACTTCATCAAGCTCCTCGAGCTTGGTATGAGACCTTATCCTCGTATTTGCTGCAAAATGGATACACCAGAAGGAAGATCGACATGACTCTGTTCACCAAAGAAGTTGTTGGATCAGTATGCTCTTTTGTATAAGTAAGAACTTGTTATCTTTGACACTTAAGTGTTTAGCAAGCTCTTGTATATCAGATTATAAGCACAGCGGAATGTATAAGTTAAAGCAACACTTTTTATACTTAAGAGGAGTTATTACTCCCCCTAGATGATTGAAACTAATAATGACAAGTATTTATTATGAATCTAAGCAGTAAATGAGAATTAGATACTTAGACAGATTCACAATAAATACTGAAATTGAATAGAACAGTGAAAGTGTTTGAAGGATTTTTCTATTAAAATCAATGTCTAAAATAGAAGGTTGAAGCCTCCTATTTATAGACGTTTACATACATGTATCTTGCCCAAAAAGCAAGTACAGAAACATCAGAAACAAGTTGCACAAGTTGCAACATTGAAACTAACAAATACAGCTAAAAGTAATAATAAACAATAAAACTACTGATACAAAAGGCGGTGGAAAATATCTGATGCTAAGTGCTGATGAATGACAAACTAATGATGAGTAGTTTGTCTTCAGTACTTCTGAAGTGAACTTGTCTGGTTTGGACTTTAGAACTTCTGATGAAGTTTCTTCTTCAGCACTTCTCATATCTTCTCTTCAGCAGTTTCTTGTCTTCTCTTCAGTACTTCTATACTTAGCCAAAAAGACAGAAGTGAATTAGACTAAGGTTTCCAAAAGTGGTTTCACCAATCCTCTTTGTCCTAACAATCTCCCTCTGGATTGATGAAGCCAAAACCTTACTAATTCCTTATGATTTTCTTCTGTCTTGAACAATCTTCCATATCTCTTTGTACATGGTGTTCTTGAGCTGGTTTAACTGTCCATCAGATAGAGATCCTCTCTGTGGTTCCAGATGTTGAATTGTGAGCAGGTCTTGTGTTGACAGTTTCTTTAGATCACTGATCTTCTTGTAAGCCCTGCTTGAAAGGTCTCTTCTTGTCAACAATACTGAGTTGTTATCAGTAAGTGACCATCTGATGATAGGTACCTTTGACTTGTTAAATTCAGAGGAATAGGGAACCAGACTTGTCCCTTGGGTTGATGATCCTGAGTGTTGGATGTTTTCTGTGTCAGTTAACCTCAGGTGGGAGTCTCTTCCTTGTTGTTGTTGTTGCATATCAGGCATCTGAATAGTTGGGAGATGGTGTTCAGTCACTACCTTGGTATGCATCTTGTCTTTGATAGTCTTTTGGATTTGGTAGGCAAAAGTGGAAGGATCCCTGAATTGTGTTAACAGAGGTTTCTCTTCAATGTCAAAATCTGAATGAACTATTGAACTTCCTTCACGTAGTACCATTTTGAAATCAGTTTTGACATTGTCCTCTGCTTTCTTTCTTTGAGTAGCAGGCCTTCTTGTTGATACACCAGAAGTTCTAACTACTGATCTTGAAGGATCAGCAGTTTGAAACTTCTCTGGATTTGCAGCCTTGGCAGCCTTGTATTTTCTGTAAGTATCCATCAGTCTTTCTTCTTTCCATCTGGATACTGAGGCTTTTGAACCATAGCCCTCTGCTACTAATTCATCTATCATCTGGGCTCTCTTGGCCTTTCCTTCTTTGCTTGTGGCCAGTTTGTCTGCAAGCAGTTGTGCCCTTCTTGTCAGCTCTTGCATAGAGAGTCCCTTGAGTGTGTAGGCTTTAGTCTTGCTGTTCTTTGTGATGTATGACACCAGTTGTTGTCTTTTGTCTTGTTCAGCAATCTCATCAAGGCTAGCCTGCCTTTGTAGTTCAGCTTCATAGGCCTGAAGTTTTTCTTCATGGCTTAAGTCTAGATCATCCCTTTCTTCCAGAGTTTTCCAGATCAGATCTTCTCTGGCCTTTTTGTTGGCTACAACTAAACTTTTCTCTAGTAATTTAGCTGATTGAGAGATAGGAGAAGGGTTTA
The DNA here is from genome assembly GCA_030844895.1 of Ambrosia x helenae. Taxonomy (NCBI): domain Eukaryota; kingdom Viridiplantae; phylum Streptophyta; class Magnoliopsida; order Asterales; family Asteraceae; genus Ambrosia; species Ambrosia x helenae. Next base: position 42,280,593 of record CM061233.1, read on the forward strand.
GTACAGTCATTGTTGTAACTGTTGTAGTAGGCCTGATAGGATCAGATGTTGGTTGTGTTGAAGCATTTTGCGACTAAGGATTGGATATACAATAATTAACATATGTTAGTGATGGCCGAAGGTGAACCAGTATGGGCGAATGTAGATATTATGGGGCGAAGGAAGAAGAAACTGGGCGAAGGTAGAATTGGACTGGATGAAGGAAGACAGGATCTGAACAAGAAGACACATTCGACCACTTGATGTGGGCGAATGTGGAAAAAGCTCACATTCGACCTGTTGTAAGGGGCGAATGTGCAGTGTCTATATATAGATTTTGAGTTTTTGATAATGTAAGAGAGTTGTCATTTTGTGTCCAGGTTCAGTTCAGGTTTAGAAGTGTTTTTGAGAGATTATCTGTGTGATTCTAGATTAACATAAACAGTTTGTAAATGCTTATTGATTGAAGTTAATCTATGAAAATGATATTGAAAATGATCTTAATTGTGTCGTGATTTGTGTTTTATCAATTTGTTCAGATCTAGGGTTTCCGCACCTAGATTTGTGACTTGTATGATCGTATAATCCTGTTTTAGATAAAATCCAACGCTCACAAAGTGGTATCAGAGCATAGAGGATCATACAACAACAAATTTGATAAGATCAGAGCTGATTTGGACATGTTTTTGACATAAAATCATCTGTTTTTTACATAAACATTGTTTCTAAGTGTTTTTGATCGATTTAAAGGTGAATTTGTGGTCGAATTCAAGTTTTCCAAGACTTAAAGTTGTTCCAAATCAATTCCGAAACATAACCTGATTGAGATCATTCAAATCCATGAACTTTTGAAAATCTGAGATCAGAATAACCGTTTTTCAAACAATAACCGTTTTTTCAAAAATGAGATCTGCTAGTTTTGGGCGAACCTGGAACCTGGACTGAGTGTTGGGGTCGAACGTGATAAAAAGTGGTCGAACCTGAGTTTTTAAGTGGGCGAACCTGAAAATTTGAGTTGAATTTTTCACATTCGGGTGAAAATTCCACCTTCGACCGTTCTGATTTGGGCGAAAGTGGAATAGTGTTTAGTCTTTGTTTACATTCTGGTCAAGTCTACGTTCGGGTATTACTGTTTGGACGAAAGTAGAACAGAAGGGACGAAAGTGAGATCAGTTTGGACGAGAGTGTGATTTTTTGGACGAACGTACTATTTTTTGGGCGAACCTAAGATTTTTTTTCTGAAAAATTTTTCTAAGTGTTGAGATTTTCAGATTGTGATCATGTGGCGTTTTCAAACTACTTCGGGATCAGCACCAACACAACCACAACAGCAGACAATGGACCCATGGACAGTGGCAGCGCAAAAGACGAACACGCAATCTTCACAACCACTTAACTACATGACAACAACGAGCACGATGCCTCAAAATGTAGCACATCCGGCATTACAATCAGATTACTGGGGAGTAGCTGCAGCGGCGGTAAATACTCAAACCACTAATGCTATTTCTACCTTGATTAAGGATTTGTCTACAGGTAGTGGAACTCGGCCACCGAAGCTCATGGATATGAAAGAGTATAACCAGTGGCACACCATGTTCAAGATCCATCTGGAAGGCATGGGAGTTGAAGGAGCAGAGGCATGGAGCATGATTGTAAAAGGATACACAGCACCGATCCTGGAGAACACAGGTGAGTTGATTCCTCTGGAGAGCTTGACTGAGGACGAAAAGAAGAAATATGTGGTAGAGAAGAAGGCGTTCTCTCAACTGACACAGGCAATCACAAGTGACTTGTTGCATCAGTTTGGGACATGTACTACGTCAAAGCAGCTTTGGGATAAGCTGAAGAGGAAGCATGATGGTAACGAAAAGACCAGGAGTCTGAGAATGGAGGAATTAGTTAAAGAGTTTGAGAATTTTTCTTTCATTAATAATGAAACTTTGAAAGAACTAACTCCGAGATATATGCATTTATTGTCTGAATTATCTAGTTATGGTGTACAGATTCCAATGACTAAGCAGGTGGATAAGTTTGCAGATGCTTTGCCACCACAATGGGATCAGCATGTGGAGGTACTCAGAGAGAAGGATGCTTATCAATTCTGGACCATTTCAGAGTTTATTGAAAAGCTGGAGAACAAAGAGCTGGAGGATAGGAGGAAAGCTAGAAGGTCACAGATTCCTCAGAATCCCAGTCTGTATTTTGGAGGTACTTCAGTTCCAGCTGGAAATTCGAGCTCTGGAAGCGTTGCACCACATGTTGCATGTATTTCCAATGTCATGGATTCATCAAAACCAACCACCAACTACACACCACCACAATACAATTCCTACTCACAACCATCATACACACCACCACAATATAGTTCTTACATTTCACCAATCTCTCCAATGCAACAAGCAAGTTTTTACACCGCTAACCAAACACAACAACCATCAAACCAAGTTACTCAACATAAACAACAACCGGTGGTTTTGGATACATCTAACTTGGGAAATGTAACTGTGGAGGTTGCTCAGCAACACATTGCATTAGTCTCAGCAATGGTTTCATCCTACAATGGCTTGGTTGCTAGTCAGATTGGGAACAACAACTTAACCAACGAAGACTACGCACAAATAGACAAGGAAGAGATGGAACTCATTGACATTCAATGGGCTTTTGCGAGTATAATGAGAAGAGCAACAGAGTTCATTGAGAAAACTGGAAGGACTGATCTGGCAACTTCTCCCAACACAACCTATGGATTCAACAAGGAGAAGGTTACGTGTTTTAATTGTGGAGAAAAAGGACACTTCAAAAGGGAATGCACCCAGCCACCTAAACAAGGTAATCGAAACCCTTTCAATGCAAACTACCAGAACCGTCAACAAAACCAAGTTTCTTACCAAAATAACAACAACTACCAAAACCGAAACTTTAACAACCAAAACAGACACCCAAACACTCAACACCAGATTCAAAACCAATCTCCTAATCACCCAAACCGAACAGTTGTACCTATCACTACACCTACTGAGACTCAACAAAATGCGAGTCAGAACCAAGCTTTGGTGACTCAACAGGATGAGAGGTTTGACTGGTCGGGTATGCAAATAGGAGTTGAGGAAGTGACTACTGGTGGGAATGTGGCATGTGTTGCCTATCAGGTTGATATGGAAGAGTCGGTGGCAGTTGATGAGAAGAAAGAAACTGAGGAGAGTGAAAGTGATGATTCTGAGACTGAGATGGAAGTGGAGAGTGAACCTGTTGAGGTTAAGGCTGAGGAGAAGAGTTCTGGGATGGTGATTGATTCAGTTTCTGATGTTCCCGAAGAGTGTAGATCGGTGTATTCAGATTCTGAGAGCGAATCAGACACAGAGGGAAGTGTTGATTCTTTAGATGATGATATTGACCAGTTGCTGGCAGAAGCTGACTTTTTGATGACGAGGAAGTCATGCATAGCTGATGATGCTTTCACCAAGATCGACTACTCCAAGTTTTTCACTGGAAAGGAAGCTCATTTTGCGTTGATGGCAATGACTGAACCGCCAAAACCTGTAAGTTCTGAATCTAGCACTGATGTTATGAGTGATAAATACTGTGGAACATGTGATAGATTGACAGAGGAGAATAAACAACTCCGAATTTCACGTGATAGTGCTATTCAAAACTGTCAATCTACTCGCAAAGAGTTAAATGCTTTTAACAAAGTATTAGATGGCTATAAAAAGGACATTTCCGACTTGAAAAATACTTTGTCATTGAAACAATTGGCCATAAACAACTATATCAATGAAATTGAAAACACCAAGTTGGAAATGGCAGCCATTAAATGCTTTGCTGAAAAGGTTAACAAGAAGTTGGAAAGTTATAAGAATGTTGCTTATGTGGTAGATCATATCATTGACGATAACACCACCAATTACAAGTCTGTACCATCTCCGGTTCTTTTTGAAAACCATAACTATCACCAAGTTATACCGGAGAGTTCGGTAAAATCAGACTCGTCATCGGAAAAGGAATCTAATACCTCGAGTATTGGTGATCCATATTCCGATGTGAGACCGATTTTGGGCTTGAACAATGAGGGTGTTTATGCTGAGAGTGATAGTTCAGACTCAGAAAATGATGATACTGGTAGTGATCAATCTGTTAATGAATGTGAGATTCCAAAAGAAAATCACATCATTACTACTGAACCAGTGTCACCATCTGATCATGTTCATCCGATGGCAAATGCTAATCGTGATAAAAAGTCTGAAAAGGTGGATGTTAAGAAAGATAATGTTGTTAAGCATGTGGTTGAAAAGAATGAGCTGAATGAACTAAGTGACAAACCTGTAAAGGTGTTTTATCGGATGGAAAGATCCGATAAAATCATTTCTGATGAGGAATTTCCGATTAAAAACGTTAACTATTCTAAACTTGATAAAATCTGGCAAGAAAGCACAATCTGGTTTCCAAAACATGAGAGAACCAATGAAATTCCACCAGAAATCTTAAAGAAACTGTTTTCAGAAGTTCCTCAAGAACCAAAAATCCATGTCACTGAGTTCATTCGACCAAATGATAAAGCAAATGGTTTTCATGAGCCTTCTTACTCGAAAGGACCACTTCCTGAGAGTTTAAGAAATCAACAGTATAATGATCAATTTCCTGTCAGATCATTTGCTTCACCAAATGCTCATTATGTGTTTGAGGAATATAGAAAATGCTTTAAATGTGGAGAACGCGGGCATTTACTTGCTCAGTGTCCATATGTAAGGCACAAAAGACATGAGGTTGAGGTTAAGAATTCCATGAAAAAGCCGATTGATCATTATGTTCCACCGCATAGACGGACTGTTCCTCAACAACAACATTTTCATAATCAAAACAATTTTCAAATGAGGAACAACCGTCCATTTCATTATGATCGAAGGAATCAGATTGCAATGGAACAATCTTGGAGAAAACCAGTGGTGAACACAACAGCTAATAGACAAAAGGTTCCACAAAAACCAATTGTCAAGTCAAATGTTGGATCTAAGTCTGTTAATTCAGATAAGGTTGCTAAGAAAGTTACTTTTAGTAACAATGTTCAGAAACCTATTGAGAAACCAAAATCTCAAATTCGTATTCTCAAAAGGTCTGAACAATCTTGGACACCTAATGGTACTCCAGGAGCTTCTACTTCAAAGGTGAGTGAGAAAAATGAATCTGTTTTGAAAAATCAGAAAACGATTGATTCAAAACAGAAAGTTGTTGAAAAAGTCAATGAGAATGATTCTTTGAAATTCAATGTTCAAAGGCCCAAGACTCAGGCTTGGGTCCCCCGAAAGAACTAAATGTTTACTTTTTGTGTGCAGGGAGCTTCAGTTGGCCCTATTAGCAGTCTCTGGATTGTTGATAGTGGAGCTTCAGGCCACATGACTGGGGATTTGGCATTGTTGTTTGATGTGAAGAATATTAATGGAGGATATGTCAGTCAAATATGCGATAAACAATTTTCTGTGCATTTTGATGACAAATCCTGCTATATACTTAAACCGGGCTTCAAGATTCCAAAGGAGTGGATTATGTTGATGGCACCTCGAGTCAACAATCTTTACATTCTTGATATGTCCAAGGCGATGACACCACAGGGACAGATAACATGCTTTCTATCCAAGGCGACCGAAAAAGAATCGATAATGTGGCACCGAAGAATGGGGCACATTCATCTGAGGAAAATGAATCAGTTAGTGAGAAATGGACTTGTCGATGGAGTAAACGTGAAACATTTCCATCTGAACGACAAGTGTGTGAGCTGCATGAAAGGAAAACAACACAAACAGTCCCATAAAGTGAAGAAAGTTAACTCTGTTGAGATGCCGCTTGAGCGATTGCACATGGACCTTTTTGGACCGGTCAAACGCAAAAGTCATCTTGGAGAGCTTTATTGTTTAGTCGTCACTGATGACTATTCACGATTCTCATGGGTGATGTGTTTGAAGAACAAAAGCGACACCTTTACCAACCTACAAGTTCTGTTCACTCGGCTGGAGAATATCTACAACTTGAAGATAAAAAGAATCAGGAGTGACAACGGGACGGAGTTCAAAAATGCAAAGATGGATGAACTTTGTGAAAGCAAAGGGATTCATCATGAATATTCAGCTCCGTATACCCCGCAATAGAACGGTGTTGCTGAAAGAAAGAATAGGACTCTGATTGAGGCTGCAAGAACAATGCTCGCTGACTCAAATCTTCCAGTAATGTTCTGGAATGAGGCGATTTATGCAGCAAACTACACTTTAAATCGGGTTCTAACAGTGAAGAAGTTTGGAAAAACATCTTATGAGCTGTTACACCGACGAAAGCCCAATTTAGAGTATCTAGAACCATTTGGGGCGCCATGTACGATGTTGAATCCAAGTGAGAAGTTTAGTCCTAAAGCTGAAGAGGGATATTTTGTTGGATATGCAACCCCGCTCAAACGGGTATTCAACAAGAGAACTCGTCAAGTGGAGGATTGGGCTAACGTGGAAGTTCAACGTTACACTCAAAATTTGCAAGGCACGGGCCCTGATTGGATGTTTGATTACAAAGATTTCTTTGAATCATTCAACCTAGATAGCCTGGTTGAAGAAGCTGTGATCAGATTACTTTACGAGGGTGAAAACGCGGCAACTTCACCATTGATGCGTCCAATCACTGTAAACCCCCCACCAGCTTCTAATGATACCAGTGCTCCTACACAAGAAGAAGAGTTGTTTCAAGAAGCTTCAACTTCATTAGACACTTCAGAATCTGAAGATGAACAATTTGAAGAAGCCGTTCTTGAACATGCAGAAGACTTAGAAGAGCAAACTGTGAACCCAACTCCAAATCCAGATGTTGCTTCATCATCTAACACGGGTAATGATCAGGATGCTGTAGAGAACTTGACTGCTCAGACGGGAGTGATTGTACCTGTTAATCCGGAATCTCGGATTCATCGTATTCATCCGTTGGAGCAAGTTATCGGTGATCCTGGTAGTGGAGTGATGACCAGAGGGCAGCTTAAAAGCGTTAATTCACCAGAGAGTTTTGGTGCTTTAGCATTGTATGCCAAAATTCAGAAATCTGGTAGCCAAAATGATTGGTCGTTTGCATGTTATGTGTCGCAGGTAGAGCCAAGGACATACAAAGACGCTTTGCAAGAAGATGCCTGGGTTGAGGCAATGCAGGAGGAGTTATTGCAATTCCAGAAATTGGGAGTCTGGACGCTCACAGATTTGCCGCCGGGAAGAAAGAAAATAGGCACTAAGTGGGTGTTTAAGTGCAAAAAGGATGATCGTGGAGTTATTGTAAGGAACAAAGCCAGATTGGTTGTGCAGGGTTTCCATCAAATCGAAGGAATTGATTACAACGAAATCTATGCACCAGTAGCACGAATGGAAGCTATTCGGATGTTCCTTGCGTTTGCTTCGTATAAGAAATTCAAAGTCTATCAAATGGACGTCAAGAGCGCATTTTTGTACGGTAAAGTCAAGGAGGAGGTTTATGTCGGGCAACCACCAGGCTTTGAGGACCCAATCCACCGGGACAAGGTCTACGTGCTGAACAAAGCTTTATATGGTTTGCACCAGGCTCCAAGACAGTGGTACGAGGAGCTAAGTACATACCTCATCTCCAAAGGATTCAAGCGCGGCCTCGTCGATTGCACCCTCTTTATGAAGAAGACGGGAGATGACTTGCTTCTAGTACAGATTTACGTTGATGATATTATATTTGGTTCAACTAACGAACTCTTGTGCAGGGAATTTGAAACTGTTATGCAGGAGAAGTTCGAAATGAGCGCTATGGGGGAAATGCAGTTTTTCCTCGGCTTACAGGTGGATCAAAGACCCGACGGGATCTTCATTCACCAGACGAAATACGTAGCCGACATCTTGAGCCGATTCCAGATGGAGGACTCTAAGCCGATGGATACCCCGATTCAACCCAATCACGGGATTGAAGTGGACGCTAAGGGGGAGCTGATAGACCCATTTACATACAGAGCAATCATCGGATCTCTGATGTATTTGACAGCGTCTCGACCAGATATTATGTATGCAACGTGTCTATGTGCTCGCTATTAATCGAAGCCGAAACAAAGTCATATGACGGCGGTCAAGCGTATCCTTCGATATCTGAAGGGTTGTCCATCAAAAGGACTTTGGTACCCTAATGATGATGATTTTGATTTTATTGCTTTTAGTGATGCAGATTGGGGCGGCTGTGACAAAGACAGCAAATCAACAACAGCCGGTTGCCAGTTTTTAGGGAGCAGGTTAATTACCTGGCAATGCAAGAAACAGACTTCAGTCGCACTGTCTACATGTGAAGCCGAGTACATTTCAGCCTCGAGTTGCTGTTCGCAAGTGCTCTGGATCCAACAACAGATGGTCGATTACGGTTTGCAGTTTCTTAAAACCCCTATACACTGTGACAACGAAGCCGCAATTGCATTAACTAAAAATACTGAAAATCATTCTAAAGCGAAACATATCCGGATTAAATATCATTTTATCCGTGATTGTTACGCTAAAGAATTGATTGACATGGTCAAAATCCATACTGACTACCAACGTGCAGATTTGTTTACAAAAGCTTTTGACAGATCCCGCTTTGAATATCTTTTGAAAGTAAACAATATAAAGGAAAAACAGGACTATGGGCGAATGTAGATATTATGGGGCGAAGGAAGAAGAAACTGGGCGAAGGTAGAATTGGACTGGACGAAGGAAGACAGGATCTGAACAAGAAGACACATTCGACCACTTGATGTGGGCGAATGTGGAAAAAGCTCACATTTGACCTGTTGTAAGGGGCGAATGTGCAGTGTCTATATATAGATTTTGAGTTTTTGATAATGTAAGAGAGTTGTCATTTTGTGTCCAGGTTCAGTTCAGGTTTAGAAGTGTTTTTGAGAGATTATCTGTGTGATTCTAGATTAACATAAACAGTTTGTAAATGCTTATTGATTGAAGTTAATCTATGAAAATGATATTGAAAATGATCTTAATTGTGTCGTGATTTGTGTTTTATCAATTTGTTCAGATCTAGGGTTTCCGCACCTAGATTTGTGACTTGTATGATCGTATAATCCTGTTTTAGATAAAATCCAACGCTCACAGGTTGAATGGGAGCAGTTGTTCTGGAAGGGTCAGCAGTTTGAGGTTTGGAAGTGTTAACCTCTGATGGGTTGAAAACTGCTGATGGTTTGTCAACTACTAAAGGATTGTCTTCAGTACTTTCTGATTCTTCATCAGAACTTTTGCCATCAGAAGTTTCTTCATTATGCCTTAGGGATTCTTCAGAGGTTTGGGTCTCATATTCTTTTTCTGTGGCTTCAATTTCTTCTACTGAGACACCAAACTGTTTGGCCAGTTTTTCTTTTCTGGCTTGATTCTTCTGATCTCTTTCAAGGATGGCCACTCTTGCCCTTATCCTGGCTTGGAATGACTCCTTAGGTTCCCTAATTTTCTCCCCCTTTTTGGATTCATCAAGTTTAAGTTTAGAGGTCGAGGGTTGGGAGAATTGACCTTGAAGATGAGCAATCTGTTTGCTGTTGAATTCTATCTTGTTGGACAGATCATTCATCTTTGTCTTGATCACTCCAAATTGATTTTTGATAGACAGCTCCAAGTTAGCTGTGTATGTTTGGAAGTGATTCTTGATGAGAGTGTTCATCATGTGGTACAGGGGACCCTCTGGGCTGCATATCTGGTTCAAGTCTATGCTTGTTTGCCCAGGGAATTGGGTAGGCATTTGTTGTGAAGGGTGTGTTTTTGGGAGATCCTCATGTTGTACAGAGGATGCAACTCTAGGGGTTCTAGGGATTGAGTAGACTTTAACCTGTGCAGGGGTGACTGGCTTCTTGAGCTTGGATACCCCCGAAACAGGACCTTCATAAAGTGCCGTCAATTCAGTAGTTTTGGTTTTTGAAACATCATCCAAATTAATGGAATCATCTGAATCCCTGATGTTGTCCTCATTGAGGACTGTCTCAGTTAAATCATGAGCTGAGCCCAACTCAGTTCTCTCATGAACCTCTTGTTCTTGGTTCTGAGGATTTCCTACTTCAGGCATTAAGCCTTTATCAGTAGTTGCCACATCTGAGGTCTTAGCTGTTTTACTTCTATCCTCAGATCCACCACTGGGTGGTAACTGAGTAGTAGCAGCCTCAGATGCCCCAAGAGTCTCTAAAATTGGGCTTAAAGACTCTGGTCCACCCTCATCTCTTGGGTTAGGGCTAGTGATGTCCACATCCATGTCTGATGTTGTGGTTATGTCCTCTGTTTGTTGTGGTTGTAGGGGACTGACATAATCAGATGGGTCTTTCTCTTTTAGCCCAGAGAGAAGTTTGGCAATCTCTATTGCCTCTGGTTCAGAAATTTGAGGGGTTGGTTCAGTAGTTTGGGCAATAGGTGAAATAGGTTGGTCAGCAGTTTCAAAAGAAGTGTGAGTTGCAATTGTTTTTCTAAGTCTTTTTCTTTTGAATAGGATTGTTATAGGTGCTCTTGGTGGGGTTTGAGATGGATGAGACTGAGAGGGTGTTTCAGTCTCACCTATTTGAAGAGCAGATTGCTCATGAGCATGTTCAGGCATCTCAACCTCCTGAACAGCTTTTCTTTTGGGTTGGTGGGTTTTTGTCTTTGTTGGCTTGGGCTGTTTGGCTTTTGGTGGTGTGAGTTTGGAAGATGTGGGCTTCAGGGGGACTTGTTGTTGTTCTCCCTGATCATCTTCTGGCCAGGTAGCCGGTTTGTTATGCCTAGAGTATGCTTGTGAGGTTAATGGATTTAAAGTTGAAACTTTTCCCACAAGCACCTCATTACCCAGTTCCCCTATTATGCATTGCATAATGAACCTTGGGTATAACAAAAACTTTTTCTTGGTATTATTATGATGTAACACCAACTCATTGAAAAATAATTTTGATGCCCTGAATTTGGTTTCATTCACTATGGAATGAAATATTGGTTGAAAAGTAGAGGGCATCTGGTCATAAGACCCTGTTTTTGGACTCAAACACATAATAATATAATGAAACAAAAGCTTGTATTTTGGTTCAAAATATTTTTTGAAGATAGTAGCATGGGAGAGAGTACCTTGATAACCACACTCTGTCATGGTTAGGTGAATATCAGAGTTAGCAACATGATCAGGGGCAGTTACATCATCCAGGCCCAGTCTTGTTGCCAGTGTGGCCGGTGTGATGGTCAGTGGTTTCCCTTGTATTCTTGAGTTGAGGGAAATGATTTCATCATCAGCCGTCACCGTCTCAGCATTAGCCCAGAACTCATTCAGAGTTTCAGTATGAATTGGTGGGTTGATTGTGAGAGCAGTAAAATATTGGGATTTTACGACAAGATCAATGATCTCATCGTATTGGGACCAGCCTTCTTGTTTTTCAAGAAAGGCCCTTTGATTGTGTCCCTGTTTTAGAACGAGAGCCATTTGGTTTTGGTTTTGATCGAACAGTTGATGTGCAGGTTTAGGTTATTGAGAGAGTTTTTGAGAGAGAAAGAGGGAAATTTTTGAGTTTGAAAGGATAAGTGTTGAAAAAAGATATTTATCAGAAGTTTTAACCGCTTGAATCTTCTTTATTAGAAGTTTTTAAGCCGCCTCGGTTAAAAATCTTTTTATCAGAAGTTTTAAACCGACTAGGTCAAAACCTCTGATGATGGGAAAAGTCAGATTTGCCCTTTTTGACTAAACTGCTGATGAAGGATTATTTCATCAGTAGTTCCCATTTCCTCTTCAGTAGTTTTAAAAGCTGATGAGAAATGTTTTATAAATACTTTTATTCATAACTTCTGAAGGTTATATTATCAGAAGTTATACACTTTTCAGAAATTATCCCCATACTGATGTTTTGTTCATCAGTAGTTTCTCTCTTTTCAGAAGTTTTGTTTCAGACCTTTTTGTCTTTTTGTAAGTGAAAAATGAAAAATATGTGCAGAATAAAATAAACACTTACAAATTTAGCATCCCAAGCATGGATACTAACTTCTGAAATGTTGATGTGTCAAGGGGTTTTGTGAAGATGTCAGCTATTTGATTAGCTGTTGCTACATGCTTCACCTCAATCTTGCCTTTTTCATAGCAATCTCTTATGAAATGGTACCTGATCTCAATATGTTTGGTTTTTGAGAACTGTACCGGATTTTGAATGATGCTAATGGCAGATTTGCTGTCTACAAACAAAGGTGTCTTGGTTTCTTTGATTCCATAATCAAGAAGTTGATATTGGAGCCATTGTATCTGTGATGTACAACTTGCAGCTGCAATGTATTCAGCTTCAGCAGTTGAAGTTGCAACAGATGTTTGCTTCTTTGATTGCCATGACACTAGACAGTTACCCAAGAATTGACAACCACCAGATGTTGACTTTCTTGTCATCTTACACCCTGCATAGTCACTATCTGAAAAAGCTGATAACTTGGTATTGCTTGAAGCAGGATACCAAATTCCAAGTGTTGGAGTTCCTTTCAGATATCTGAAAATTCTTTTGACTGCTATAAGGTGTGATTCCCTTGGTGCTGATTGATATCTAGCACAGACACATGTTGAAAACATAATATCTGGTCTAGAAGCAGTTAGATATAGAAGGGAACCTATCATGCATCTGTACATGGTTTGATCAACCTGTTTTCCTTGATCATCAGGTTCAACTTGTGTGATTGGTGTCATGGGAGTGGAACATGATTTACAGTCTTTTAAAGAAAATTTGTTTAATAATTCTTTAAGATATTTTGATTGATGTATAAAAGTTCCATTTTTTGTTGCTTGATCTGCAGTCCCAGAAAGTACTGCAGTTCTCCCATGGTACTCATCTCAAATTTTGATTGCATGAGTTTCTTAAAATCATCACACAGTTTTGTGTTTGTTGAACCAAAAATGATATCATCAACATAAATTTGAACAAGTAAGACATGATTTCCAACATGTTTAATGAAAAGAGTTTTATCAATGGCACCTCTTGTAAAGTTATTTTTGAGTAAAAAGGTGGAGAGTGTATCATACCAGACTCTTGGAGCCTGTTTGAGCCCATAAAGAGCTTTGTCCAGTCTGTACACCCACTCAGGATGAGAAGGATCCTCAAACCCAGGTGGCTGACAGACATACACCTCCTCTTTTATTTTTCCATACAAAAATGCACTCTTTACATCCATTATATAAACTTTAATTTTGTTGGAAATGGCATAGGCCAGAAATAACCTGATGGCCTCAAGCCTTGCAACTGGAGCAAAGGTTTCATCATAGTCAATTCCCTCTTCTTGAGAGTACCCTTGAACTACCAGTCTTGCCTTGTTCTTGATTATCATACCAGCTTCATCTTGTTTGTTCCTGAAAACCCGTCTTGTGCCAATTGGTTGCTTGTTTAGAGGTAAGGGACAGATTTCCCAGACCTGTTGCTTGTTGAACTGAAGCAGTTCATCTTGCATAGCTTGCACCCAATTATTGTCTTTGAGGGCTTCCTGGTACTTCTTTGGTTCCAACTGTGAGATAAAGGCTGAAAATAAGAAAAAGTTGGAGAGCTGGTTTCTGGTAAGAACACCTGAAGCTATATCACCCATGATTTGATCAAGTGGATGATCTCTGTGTTCAATCAGTTGTTGTAAACCACTGACAGGTGTAGGTGGCTCATGTTCTTCAGACAAACTACTGAGGTCTATAATATCTGGTTCAGATGTTCCTTGATCTTCAGTAGTTGGATCTACTGAACCAGAAGTTTGAGTTTGTTCCTCAGTACTTGTTTGATCAGAAGTTTGGGGAACTTCTGATGATCTTGAAGTTGACTTGATAACTGTTTGAGGAGTCCATGGTGTGGGATCCTCATCATCAAACCTTTTGTCACCATAATAAGTAGGTTTAGATGAAGTAACAGCCTTCTCAGGTCCAAAATGGAAGTTGTCAAGGTCAAAAAGTTCAGCAGGATGTGCTGGAATAAGAGTGTGTTTTGACTCATTGAACTTGACATTCAATGTTTCTTCTACTATCTTGGTGTGAGAATTAAAAACCTTGTAGGCTTTTCTAGTTGAAGAGTAACCAAGAAAGTAACCTGAGTCAACTTTGGCAGCAAACTTTGAAATAGATTCCTTGATGTTCAAGATGAAACATTGACACCCAAAAGCCCTGAAAAAGGAGATAAGGGGCTTCATGCCATGAAGAACTTCATAGGCAGTCTTAGAATGTCTCTTGACCACAAGAACTCTATTCTGAACATAACATGATGTGTTAACTGCTTCTGCCCAAAAGTACAAGGGCAGTCCAGAATCAGCTAACATTGTTCTTGCTCCTTCTATTAAGGTTCTGTTCTTCCTTTCTACTACACCATTTTGTTCAGGAGTTCTGGGAACACTGTATTGTCTAATAATCCCTTTAGACAAACAGAATTCATCCAGAGTTTTGTTCCTGAACTCTGTCCCATTATCACTTCTAATGGTTTTGACAGGTAGAGAATATTGTTTCTCCACTTGTAGAATGAAGAACTTGATGATTTCAGCAGCCTCATCCTTGGAGAATAAGAAGAATACCCATGTGAATCTTGAGTAGTCATCAATGATGACTAAGCAGTACTTCTTCTTACCAAGGCTCATAATCTTGACAGGTCCAAATAAGTCCATATGGAGTAGTTGAAGACATGCAGTTGTTTTTTATTCTTTAATAGACTTATAGGAGGACTTATGCTGTTTTCCCTTTAAACAGGATATACAGTGTTCCTGACACTGGTATACTTTCAAAGGTAGACCTCTGACCAAGCCCATTTTTGTGACTTTATTTATGGTTTTAAAGTTCACATGGCCAAGTCTCCTGTGCCAGAGATCAGTTTCTGAAGTTGATGCCCTTGAGAAGAAACAGGCAGTGTTGTTCAATACTTTGTCTTTCTCAATGTCCACTGCATAGACATTGCCACATCTTTTGGCAATCAGCAAAGTATGATCTTCAATGATCTTCTCTATCAACTTCTGGCCTTCTGGTGAGATGATCTTGCATGCTGTCTATGTGAAAAAGGAAGAATATCCTTTATCACACATTTGTGACACACTCAGCAAGTTGTATTCAAGGTTTTCAACCAGATTGAGCTTGTCAAACTGTATTTTGCCAGAGGAGACATTGCCATGTCCTAGCACATATCCCTTAGCATTGTTCCCAAAGGATACAGATCCTTCTCTTTGGCTGATAAAGTTGTTTATCAGGTATCTGCATCCAGTCATGTGCATAGAGCCTCCACTATCAACATACCATATGCTGTTTAAGCCCCTGGAAACTCTCTGCACACAATAGCAAATTAGTTAGATTTACGAACCCAAGCCTGTTTGGCTTTGGGTTTGCTCTTGAGAACAGTTACAGTTTGTTCTTGACCAGGTTGAGAAATCCATGTCTTTTTGGCAATGGATTTTTCATTAAGAACCATGGTGGTATCCTTTTCAGGACCACCATCAACCTTGGTCATCAGTAGTTGTACCAAGTTCATTAGTTTTTGAATCTCAGCAGTTTGTGAAACTGCTGATGATTCAGGTCTAACTACTGACAAAGAATTTTGAGAAAAAGATTTTAGTTGAGATTTTATCTTTTTCCGAGAAAAGGTGTTTTCAGGTTGTTGTTTCTTGGGTTTAAAGGTTCTTTCATAATCATTTCTGATTTGATTTCCCACAACCTGTTGTTTAATTTTATGATTGAACTGAATTCCTTTTCTATATCTACAAAACTCTGTTTTGTGGTTGAACAGACCATAAATTTCACACTCTTTTGCCTTTTGTTTTTTGATCTAAAGGAAAATTTCTAACATTTGTGTAAAGATTTTGCTCATCAGTAGTTTTCAGGGTCTCAACTCCTGATGTAGATGAAACTACTGATGGCTTGTTGTCAGATTTTGTTAATACTTCTGAAGTACTTTCTTTGAAAATACCAGGATTTCTGTTTAGAAAGTTTTCATGGAAAGATGTGCAGTCTTTCCCTTCAGAAGTTTCATTTGAAACAATTTTTCTCCCATCTTCAGTAGTTTTGGGAGAGAAATCTGTTGGTGTTTCAACATGATGGTACCCTATGCCAAACTTAACATTTGAAGCACTCTGTTTGTTTAGCAATAGCTGGTACCCCTTACAAGAATCCACCCATTTTTCACAACTGATCTTGGTGTCAGCAAGCTCTTTTCTGACATTTCCAAGATCTTCTATCATCATTTTAATTTGTGCTTGGGTTTCAATAGCTGAGTTAGTTAATTTAGAGGCTTCTTTTGTTTTAGCAGTAAGTTTTCTCTCTAAATCACACTTCATCTGAGTGTATTTTCTTTCTAAATCATTGGCTTTTCCTTGTAAGTGCACATTTGTCTCTCTTATGAGAGCAAAAGTTTCTTTGCAAGAATTTGAGCAAAGTTTTGTCAAAGATTCTTTTGATACCTGTGACAATGCAGATTTTGAAGTACAGCCTTCAAATGCCATTAAGGCAAAGTTCTTTCTGCCATTGTCTGGTTCTCCCCAGTTGATGTCAAACACCTTGTTGTCTGCATCAGGATTGCACTCTGTGGTGTCAAAAGGAAGACTGCTCCAGTCAACATACCTTGAGGTGAAAAGACTTTGTTGAGAGGGTTGTTGAGGCTGTGGAGGATGTTGAGCAGCTGGAAAGGGAGGGATTGATTGTTGGCTCTGCATCTGTTGAGCAGGTATTTGAACATATTGTACTTGTGGCATGTATTGCTATTGAGGAGCTTGTGCCTGTACAAAATGAGCACTCCCTTGAGTTCCATTATTCCTATTATAATTGGGGTTAAAGTTATTTCCAGATTGTGATTGGTTAGAGCTAGAGTTTCTACACTCTCTAGCAAAGTGTCCCAACTTCTGACACTTGTGACATCTCAGTTTAGATTTGTCAAAACCAATTGTTGTATTACTGGTCAATCCTGGAAATTTCCTTCCTGACCTTTTATAAAACTTGTTAGTTTTAATGCTTAGCATGGCCAGTTGGTGTAAAATGTCCATTTCTTCTAAGTCATCACTGCTAAAGTTTTTCAAATCATCCATGATAAAACATAGATTATCAGCAGTTTGACTTTGGTCATCATTGTCATAACCTGGGAAAGATCTTTCTAATGAGATCCCAGTTGTTATGTCAATGTTGTCATAAGATCCATAGGAACAAGTTGATGAGTCTTGTCCCAAAAGTGTTGTACTACCTGGTAGGTAGTCATCAGCAGTTTTACCAGATGATTGTAATTTCTTCTTTTGATCAATTTCTCTCTCAAAAGTAAGTAATCTCCCATGGAGTTTTGTAAGAGTGAGGGAGCTAAAATCTGGTGAGGATCTTAAAACAATAGAGTATGTTTCCTATTTGTCTGGTAAAGACCTTAAAAATCTATGTAGCATAGATACTGTTGTATAGGTCTGACCATTTAACTTTAGCTCAGATATTAATGAGGAGAATCTTTCAAATTGTTGAGTTAAAGTTTCCCCATTAATGTGAGCAAATGTCTCATATTGTTGAGCTAAAATTTCTCTGGTGTTGGCAATCACCTCTTCAGTTCCTCCAAACTGTTCTTTAAGACAATCCCAGAGTTCTTTGGCACTTTCACAATGTAAAAGGCCAGAGTATATCTCATTTGGGAGAGCCATTGCCAACATAGAGAATGCTTTTGCATCTAGCTCAAGTTTTAGGAAATCATCATCTGTATAGTCTTTTGGTTCTTTAGGAACCTCAACTTTAGTTTCAAGATTTATGTTTACTGGTTTGGGAGGACCATATATCACAGATCTCCAACAACCTGTGTTGGTTTGTGACAAGGTATGTGCCATTCTCTTTTGCCATATGTTGTATTCATTTCTTACAAGCATGGCAGGTTTAGTAGCAGAACCAGTATTATGTGGATCCATTTTAAAGAGTATTGATTTGTCAGATGACTCTTTTAAGTGATGGATGTTTGATAAAAAGTGAACTTTTGATCTTTTATTGAGTATCAATAAGAGCTTTGTGTCTGATTCTCAATTTGTTAGATTGATATGTGATCAGATAAACCAATGCTCTGATACCAATTGTTGGATCAGTATGCTCTTTTGTATAAGTAAGAACTTGCTATCTTTGACACTTAAGTGTTTAGCAAGCTCTTGTATATCAGATTATAAGCACAGCGGAATGTATAAGTTAAAGCAACACTTTTTATACTTAAGAGGAGTTATTACTCCCCCTAGATGATTGAAACTAATAATGACAAGTATTTATTATGAATCTAAGCAGTAAATGAGAATTAGATACTTAGACAGATTCACAATAAATACTGAAATGGAATAGAACAGTGAAAGTGTTTGAAGGATTTTTCTATTAAAATCAATGTCTAAAATAGAAGGTTGAAGCCTCCTATTTATAGACGTTTACATACATGTATCTTGCCCAAAAAGCAAGTACAGAAACATCAGAAACAAGTTGCACAAGTTGCAACATTGAAACTAACAAATACAGCTAAAAGTAATAATAAACAATAAAACTACTGATACAAAAGGCGGTGGAAAATATCTGATGCTAAGTGCTGATGAATGACAAACTACTGATGAGTAGTTTGTCTTCAGTACTTCTGAAGTGAACTTGTCTGGTTTGGACTTCAGAACTTCTGATGAAGTTTCTTCTTCAGCACTTCTCATATCTTCTCTTCAGCAGTTTCTTGTCTTCTCTTCAGTACTTCTATACTTAGCCAAAATGACAGAAGTGAATTAGACTAAGGTTTCCAAAAGTGGTTTCACCAATCCTCTTTGTCCTAACAGAAGTCAACAAACACTCTATTCTTGTTCAAATATATGTTGACGATATTATCTTTGGTTCCACTGATGAAAATTTGTGCAGGGAATTCGAAAGCATTATGAAGTCTCAGTTTGAAATGAGCATGATGGGAGAATTGTCATTTTTCTTAGGCCTGGAAGTTCAGCAGAAAGAAGACGGAATTCTCATCCATCAAGCCAAATACACAAGAGACATCCTGGCAAAATACAACATGACTGATTGCAAGCCGTCCAACACTCCTTTTGCGGCCCAAACAACACTTGAACCAGATCTTCAAGGCCTTTCAGTGAATCCTCACACATATCGATGAATGATTGGCTCACTGATGTATCTTACAGCCAGCAGACCAGATATTATGTGGGCAGTTGGATGCTGCGCATGCTTTCAGTCAAATCCCAAGCAATCGCATGAAACTGCAGTAAAAAGAATCTTCCGCTACCTCAAAAGGACACCGAAACTTGGTTTATGGTATCCTAAAAGTGATAATTTTGATTTAATCGCTTACTCTGATAGTGATCATGCAGGTTGCAGGATTGACAGAAAATCTATCTCTGGTGGTTGTCAATTTCTAGGTAATAGGCTGGTGTCTTGGCAGAGCATGAAGCAGACCACAGTGTCCATCTCCACTGCTCAAGCTGAATACACAGCGGCATCCAGTTGTTGTTGTTAGGTGTTATGGATCCAAAATCAGCTTTTGGACTACGGTTTGAATGTCATGCACACACCTATTTTCATTGATAATGATGCTTGTCATGACATCGTGAAGAATCCAATAGATCATTCTAAAACCAAACATATTGAAATTCGGATTCACTCCATTCGCGATGCTCACGACAAAGGATATATACAGGTGTTGCCAATAGATACTGCTGATCAAAAGGCAGATATCTTCACAAAAGCTTTTGACAAAACCCTTTTTCATCAGTTGGTAACATGGCTGGAGATGATAAATTTTGAATGATTTAAAAAAAAAAAAAAAAAAAAACCTTTACTTGTTCATAATATATAAAAGAAAAATCTTCTTTTTGATTCAAACAAGATTTTTGGGGGAGAAAGTAAAACCAGTCCATCCCTACTGCAAAATTTCAAAAAAAATAATTCAAGAAATGATAGAAACTAATCATATTTCGTCAGCATGTGAATAGGACCCAGAGGATGTTGTGGCCTCAAGCAACGATGTGTCGGTAGATTCAGTAAACTGCTAATAGGTGAGTAACAGTAAAGATCTACACGGAAAGCTGGATTCCCACTGTGCTATAGGTCTGCACAAGCTGAGTCCGGTCATACACAGGTTGAGAAATCAAAAGACACAGAAAATTTTGTGCATAGGTAAACCAAAAGACACCTAAGAGTGCAAGCTACCAATGCGGGGCTAGGAAAATTAATCAAATGAGCAGCAAAAGACACGCAATGTTAGTGACGTGCCAACATATTTAGATAGCTCACCAAACGATCAGATGATCATCTTCTCTGCTTATGGTAACATAGACCTGAAGCTCTCATCATCTGATCAAGATAATGATCATCTTCTTTGCTTATGGTAACATAGACGTGAAGCTCTCATCAGTATATTTCGATAAACCTTAGGATCGGTAGGCTCATACCTAGCACAAGTGGGGTCCACAAATTTTCGTCAATATTACCGAAAACATGATAAACATCATCACCAAACACATGTTGAAAGAGAAAAGGCATGGATTTAAGTGGACAAGTATACCGACAGTTTTTCTTAGGCTGCAGCTATCCAACGGGAAGTTTAAATGTGACCTGGCAGGTATGGTTAGTATGATCTTGAATGCAGAAGGTGAGATTTGGTGAATCCCCCCTTATTAAAATGAAATTGGGCTTTTGAACTCTTATTGGGCTGAAATCCGAACTACTGCGTACTTGATGGGCCGTGCGCACTTAACCCAAGTGCGCAGGCCCATATGGCTTAAGTATATATACAAACGTAAATTTTTTTTTACAACAGTTATAGTGTCAAAAAAAAAAACCCTAATTCTCTTTACCTAACCATCATCTTCATCATCAACGTTCATCTTCACTGATTAACCCCTAAATCACCCTCTAATCACACCTTTATCACCCTTAATCCGTTTCATTCTTCTCATTTTGTTGATCTTCACCCTTGATAAGGTAGATTATATGTACTAATTGTCTTGTTGCTCAGCCTACCGATCTTCACCCTTGATAAGGTAGTTTTAAAATGGAATCAGTCGTGGTTTTTGTTTTTGAAGATTGGTTTGAAGTTTGAATTCTGCGTACTTAGGGATGAGCATTGCGTACTTGTTTCTTAAGAAACTGCGCACTTGTCTCATCCTTATTCAAACCTCTGAAACCCTAATGTGACACGTACTTGTGCTGCGTACTTAAAATTTTAAACGAAAGTTTAAGTGTCTGCGTACTTGAATAGTACGCAGATTAGTCTGTCATGGATAGGGGTTACCATGCCCAATTCATGACTGACATGCGCACTTAGGTTTCTCGTGCATCCCAGATCTTGGATTGCGCACTTGCCTAAGTGCTCAGCCCACTGTGTGAGCACTTGGCTGAGCACTTGTTCACACAGACCCAAGTTACCTTGCGTACTTGACTAAGAACTTGATGACAAAGTGTCATGCGTACTTGAACCACATGTGACCATTAACTTGACTATCCAAGACACTTGACCGGATTGCGTATTTAGACTTGTTTACCCGTGCACTTAAACCTGGATGTTAATGATCATAAACTGGAAAATCAAATGTATCTTGCACACTGATAAAACAAATCAATCAAACACAATCTTATGACTGTCCAAAACACAACACATAAAAAAAAACTTAAAAAAAAATAATAATAATAGTCTAACTACGTTATCCGTCGAAGTCTAAGGTCAGTCGTTTGGTCGTCCATGTACAATCAAGAGCTCTAACTTGTTTTTCGTGCACATGACCTAAAAAGATGGCACTTGATTGGGATCCAAGAGGAATGCATAATCAGCCAATGAATCTCGAGATCGACGACATAAAGTTCAAAGACGTGGTTACCTGGATCAGACGAAGCAGAATTGGATACGCTGTGGAGCATAGTTTACTAGTTTATTGCTCTCACATTGAAGATTTTTGGAGATCTGCTCGAGTAGAAGTCGTTGATCACGTCAAACGAATCAACGCTACAGTTAGAAACAAGGCTGTGATCATCACTGAAGATACTGTTAGAAGCGTGCTGAGACTTCAAGACCAGCCAGGAATAGTCAGATTTCTATCTAAAGCCGATGTTCACCGTGAGTTCAAGAATTTCGGATACAAAGGAGAGTTCGACAAAAGAGGGGATATCAAAAAGAGCCAGCTGACCAGAGACTGGAGACTCATCAGTCACGTGTTTATCATGTCTCTATGTCACAGGAATGGAGGTTACAATGCAATTAGCACAGAATGGTCGACGGCTATGATCAAAATCTACAAGAATGAACCGTTTAATCTGTCGGGTATGATCTTCGATTATCTGGTGAAGAATGCTGAGACTGACTCCAACAAATGGGCTATGTACCCCAGATTTGTGTAGATGATGATTAATGCACAGCATGAGAATCTGCCTCTTGGTGATCAGTACAACTTCACCAAAGGTGCACGATTCTTCACTGAGTGCAATACTGCTGATTGGGAGCCTATGCTAGAGAACATGTATGCAGCGCAGCGCTATCCTATGGTCATGGAACTCTATAACAAGATTCAGAATAGGAAGCAGGATGTAACAGAAGCTCGTCAGCAATCCACCACTGCATCTGCACCATCTGACCCTGCTCCCTCTTCAGCCCAACCAACCGCTGAAGAGATTGCTCAAGAAAAGGCAAGGGGTAAAAGGGTGGCAACTGAAGCAGATCCATCAAAGGCCACCAAGAGAAAAATGCCAACTGGTCTGTTACAAGAGGGCAGAGAATCACAGACACAGGAACAACTTGAGACTGCTGAGGCCCTACGACAAGTTGCTGAGTACAAAAGGGCCGAAAGAAAGAAATAGAGGGAACAGTTACCAGAGTCTGAGATTCCTCGTGTAATGACTGGGGATGATCTTGAGGCAGAAGTGATTTTGGAGTCTATGTTCGGGGTAGAAGATCAACAAGGACCATCCACAACTACTGCTCCAGCCACTAAAGCACCAGCACAAAGGCCAACAGAACCTTCCTCCTCAGCCCCTACTGCACCACGCCGCAAACCGGTGCACCAAGAACTGTACGAGAAGTTGGTCAAGGAGGTTGGAAAGACTGCTGCTAGGGAGATCTGTACCCTAAAGAGTTCTGTGCATAACAATCAGGAGCTCAAAAGAAAGGTCAAGAAGCTAAAGCACAAGAACAAGAATTTGGAGAAAGTTGTGAAGGATCAACGATATCTGATCAAGTTTCAGATTCAGGTTCAGATGAAGATGTTTGATATGATTCAGGAGCTGTAGAAACAGCAGACCGGCGCTCCTAGCACGACATCTGATGAACTATTTGATTTTAGGAAATTTCTTGAGGAGGAGAAAGAGAAAGAGAGAATAGCTGAAGAAAGTGATGTGGATGAAATCAGTGAGGATGAGATGCCTGAGAAGTTTGTAGAGATGGGTGATACTGAGGAAACGGTTTATGAGACGTCGGATGGTCACAAGTTGGGTCCAGAAAGATCGACATGGTTCCCCAGAAGGCCTATTACTATTCCAGCACTGCATCAGAACATCCACCATACAAGAGAAACTTATCAAGAGAGGATCATCTCATGGAAGTATGACGAGGTGAAAAGGTTGTTCGCGATATAGAGACGAGGGGGAGTTATCTAGTACTTCAGAGGTCGAACTGAACTGAAGTCTCTCCCTCGTTGGGACATTAGGGAACTTCGTAGAACCCCCTTCATCAACCACACCAATGACACCACCGGTTCCATTCTTGCTTGGTTCATTGAGAAGGAGTATGAAAATGATTTTCAGATCTTCAAGCCACAAAAGCCGAGGAGACGAATCTTGAAGAAGCGAATCGATCCTGCCACAGGACAAGGAATGATTACTTATGTGATTGACCCCCCTAGGTCGTCACACGAGTTCCTATACGTCCTGAGCTTCCAGTCATGTTAAGAGATTTCAAGAAGTGGTTTTACGACAGTCAGACTGGTGAAGCCGTCATCAAGTTGAAGGATGATTCAGAGGCCATGAGGATTCTTGATCCGGTAGATGTGTTTTCGTTTAATCTATCGGACTTGAATATGTTGTTCGCCAATCAGATCCATGTAGGTGCTGGAAATGTCTTATTTGAAGAAGCCGTCCTATTCAGGAGAGCAGTGGATCGGGCGATGAAGCTGAAACAGGAGTTACATGACATAGTTCACAGGATCAACGCAGCTGACACGGCAAAAGACCAAAAGGAGAAAGCTGCCCAAGCTGCTGCTGCAGAAGTAACACAAACTGAAGCCGAAACCGCTTCAGAGGTGCAGATACAAGAACCTGCAACAGCAACTGATCCAGAAAGACCTGCAACTGAGTCTACTCAAGTTCCACCTGTGGTTGAAGAAGATCTTGCCACCATCTTCATTCAAGACCCCCCGGTTCAGGAAGAGGGGGAGCCAAGCGATGTAGAGATTGATTGAAATAGAAGAACTGGTAGCTGTGGTCTAGGGGAGTATTGTTGGGTTATATTGAGACCACAGTTACCAGAACAAAGACTTTTGATAGCTTATTGTGTAATTTGTAAGTTAACGGGCTGTTTATGTAATTATGGCATAGTTTTAGATGAAACCCTAGCTGCTGCGCACTTATTACACGGGCCCTGCGCACTTGTGTTAAGTCCGCAGGCCCATCAGACCTCCTATATATAGAAAGCTTGTGTGCAGCTCTAGGATTAGGGTTTTGGATTATCTTTGTAGCACATTTTGAATAGGTGCGTACTTGTTATTATTCCATGGTTCTTCAGTAACAAATCAGCAATGGAATCATCTTATTATTCATCTTGTGTGTCGGTTTTCATCACATTCATCTAGTTTCTTTGATTGTAGAAGATTAATCACTTAAAACACCTAATCCATAGGTGTTTCTAAGTGATAACAATCTCTTGCTCTTTACAAGATCTAGTATTTGGGACTTACAATTACTAATAGAAAATTCAATTTAATACATATGGTGTTGATGAAAGTATAAGTAATTAGAGATCTTACCAAGAATAAGTTCTTCAAAAGCATTATCAAGTGAATATGTCAATGCTCGAATCCATGACAGGTGATGATAACGAACATATATAAAAAAGAATAAAATAATTCGTAGTTTATTAAATTCATTAAGGTATTTCAATATGCATGGTTTAAGATAAGTAGCAGATTCCTGTTTCAGGGATGTCACAACACTTTGGGTATTGCTTCCCAGATGATCTAATGTCGAAGAGCATGAAAAAAAAACGTTTAGGAATTTCGCTAGATATCATGAGATTATCAATAGAAATTGAACAAGAGTGAATAATATATAAAGGGATTCATATGTACATACCGGACTAAAGGTAATTAGTAGTGATTTGTGTTCCTTAGCCTTAAGAAGTCCATTGTTTGATTATTGTAGAAAGATAGAGATATAGAGATATGAATGTTAGTGTGTTGCATGAGATAAATGAAAGAGGAATATATTTGGGATATGAAGGGTCTGGTGGTTATTCCACTTCATGAGAATTATGACTTGCAAAGAAACTATTGGACAATCGTGCACCATAAGTCCTTTAATTTGGGTTCTCATGAAAGACCAAAGAAAAGGGCTAGAGAAGATAATGATATATTTGGTTTGGAGAAGATCATTGGAATTTTGGCGAGTGGTTCTGGAAATTCGGCGAGGGAGGATGCCGAGTCCGGAATTCCGATGGGGTTTTGTACTCCGGATTTGAATCAAAAGGCTGATGGTTGGGAAGTCGTCGGAGGTAATGGATCAAGTAGTGATAGGAGTAAGGATGGTGGTAGAAATCATGTTGGTAATGTTATGGAACAAATAGATAAAGAGGTTCCTGTCACAGTTGAATTTGGAAGACGGTTGGGCGTTGATAATTTGGAGGAATATGCACTAAAACTCCAAGAAGTGGTGAGGGAAGAAGGCTTTCAAGAGGGGGGTCAATGAATATTTTATCGGTAAACATTCAGGGTATGGGTGTTCTGAGTAAAGCGGATTAGGTAAAGAGAATTCAGATTCAACAAGAGGCGACTGTGGTTATGCTTCAAGAGACTATGTGCTCGGGGCTTAATTATGACTAGGTCGCGCGTTTTTGGGGTAGAGGTTTTATGCAGTTTGATTCGGTTGACGCGGTGGGTCGCTCCAGTGGGATTTTTACTATGTGGGATTTGTGGATTTTTAATTCCATTGAGGTGAAGAAGTATGCTAATTGTCTTCTTGTTTCGGGTACAATTAAAGGTAGCAGGGTGATAAGTAATAATTTAAACATTTTGCGCCTCAAAACACGGTGGCAAAACGAAATTTATGGGTGGAAGTGGCTCGTATTATAGGGGAGGGGAGGGGCTTTGGATAGTGGTTGGAGACTTCAATCCGGTCAGAAATGTATTCGAAAGGTGAAACTCTAAAATTAATATTGCAGCAGCAAATGACTTCAACAACTTTCTAGAAGATGTGAATCTACACGAATTATCTTTAATAGGTAAGCGTTTCACTTTTGTGGCGGGTAAGAAGTTAAGTAGTATTGATAGGATTTTCGTTAATTGGAATTTCTTGATGGAGTGGCCTAACACCGTGTATATAGCGTTGAATCGCGAGCAATCGGATCACTGTCCTTTGGTTCTAATGATTGCCTCTAGGAACTTTGGACCAAAACCTTTTCGTTTCTACAATTCTTGGTTGAATGGTGATGGGTTTAAGGAGTTAGTTAAGAAAATGTTGGAGGCTGGTACATTTACGGGGTCTCCTGATACTCGGCTGATGGAAAAATTTAGACAACTTCGATTTGCTATTGGTCAGTGGAATGTACATAGAATGTATAATGAACTTTGGATAAAGAGAGGAATGCTTTGGAGCATGCTTTGGAAGAAAGAGATTTATCAGAAGCCGAAACATGGGTCTTTGGCAGAATACATCAAGGTGTGACTTGTGATAGATTGTTCAAAGACTTCATAACACTAACTTGTGACAATAGCTTAAAATAGATTTCATTCGTATCTAAGATACACAAAAATACAAATTTGTTCATGAGAAAAATGCACCAACATAACATGAAGTAAAATAAAGATTGTTTCGTTTGTTTCTAAGGCCGAATCATAAGTGATATTTCTTGTATCATCTCATCAAGCTTTTTCTTGCAACATATATAAAATATCCGTCAACACACAAAGTATTGGTGAGCATACTAGTTTTGACCTACGTACATAGTATAAGAATGTTTTGCTCAAATCATCATGTCATAGTCATGCGCATACAGAACCATACAAAAGGCATCAACACTCGAATATACAATTGAGAAAAACTTTACATGACCCACAAACGGGGCGGTGTGTCACTCCTATAGCCTTATACATGTAAGGTGGGTTGTATGCTAATAGACATTTTTATGTAAGAATTAATTCTTGCATGGCATAGCATATAAGCATTAGATTGAGCATAAGAGTATAAGAGTATGAAAGCGTTTAAGGTTTTTGTATAGATACATGTTGAGTCCCAAAGAATTAAAGAGTAAAAGGGGACAGATATGAACTCACCTGAATTTCATTGCGAAAGCACTAGCAAAATAAAGCATGATCTTGGATTAACTGAACTCTTGCATCCTATTAAAAGTAAATGACTCCTTAAATTCTAATGCAAATAAGCTTGTCTTGTTTCTTAGTTGTAAAGATAGTTTATTCAACTACATAGACTCGTATTGAACTAATACGTGTCCTTAAATATTTGTAACTTAACGAACCGATAGGAACTTGGTTTTATTTCTTGAAAGTAGTCGTGTATGTATAGTTGTTAAAATATATACTATAATATAGTATTTAGAATCACGACTTGAACTATTTGCCAAATAATCATTTTGGGTAATAGAAATAATGTTCATGTAACTCGACTCAAATGTTCACTCGTTTCGTGATTCGGATTATATATATATATTCCTTGTATGGCAAAATAAAATTTGAATATTGAATTTACTTTCGAATTATCCAATTTATGAAGGCGCCTTGATTCAGAGATAATCCTATTTGTAAAAATGTACTTTTATTCACACATAGTTATAGATTCGAGCGTCCGACATGTTTCCCACATACAATAAAAATTTGGGCAGAGTTTCTTTTGTTTTTGTAATAAGCCGACAAAACAAGTCGTCTATTTTTATCTCAAAACTCAATCGTCAATTTCATAATATCCAATGATCCAGGACGTAATCCTGGACGTGAAGAATAAAAAGAATAAAATCAAAATTTCGTTTTTCTTGCTTGATTTTACAATTTTCTTCATATTTTATTTTAGCTATTCCACACATTTCACTAGGAAAAAAATAAAAAGGGGTTTGCTAAATTTGAAATAAAAAAAATAGAAAGTCATTAACGGAAACGGAAAGAGAGGGATTCGAACCCTCGGTACGAATAACTCGTACAACGGATTAGCAATCCGCCGCTTTCGTCCACTCAGCCATCTCTCCCAATTGAAAAAGATAATTACTATGTTACATTACACATCAAGTAAGGATTAAAGAAAGTATTTCTTTCACATTCTTTATCGTTATTATATAATTAGCAATTCCATTTAGATACTCGAAAGATCCAAATAGAAAAAGAAATAAAGAAGACCTTCTTGCTTTTATTTCAGCTAAGCGATTATATACGACAAAGAGTTTAATTTATTAATACTAGAATAATTAGAAACTATACATTTTGATAAGTGATATGTTTACATATATAGTTTAACATTTAATTATCCTCGCGACATTAAGTATATTACAAGTTAGTTATTTTTCTGTTCGTTCAAGTCACTAATAAGATAGCTTTTAGTCACAATCGGTTTGGTTCGTTCTACGCAAAAAAAATAATATAACCGTACGTGTAGAAAAGATAATAGAGACCGAATAAAGGTACGCGTTATACCTTCCCGACATGCTCACGAACGAAATGGCACGTAACCTGGTCTGGTTTCGTGTTGACCAGGTTTGACTTCAGTTGACCTGCCTTGTTTGCATTTAACCACTCGACATCACCATGATTAAACGGAAACTACAAACGAAACGGGACCACCATCACCGGACCAATCACCCAAGCAGACACCATCCTTGCTGTACCATAACCGGAACCAGAAAAATAACCAAAATGAGACCCAAACCCATCTGTCAAACCTGAACCAAACATGATACAAGAACCTTCGAGTATCTTGACCCGACAACCATGATAATCCAAACCAAGTCAGACCCGGGTCTTTGCGCTGCTGTATTGCTAGCCAGAAGGAGGCGGATGGTGGAGAGATGGGAAAGGGTTGCTGACGCGGATGGTGGCTCGGTGGTGGTCGTAGTTGCTTCATGATGGGGTTTCCTTCAGCCCCAATGCTGTTAACAAGCGCGAGAGGGAGGGGTTGGTGAGGGTTATGGTGGTTGTTGGCGGCGCTACCGCGTCAGGTGGTCGAGTGGGGGCTGACGGTGGCATTGAGGGAAAGAGGGGATGGGTTCAAGGTGACGGTGCACGAATAAGGGTGTCAATGTGTGGGTGTATATGTGGAGAAGGATGGGTGTGCACGGCATGGGCTTGGTCGGCCGGTCATCAAGCTTGCCGGTTTACAAAATGATTGACTGGTTTACAGTGTGCTTGATAGAGGTGTGTCATGTGTGTGTATACGTGAAGGGCAAAGAAAAATATAAGCTGAGAGGTGTGGATGAAGAGTGTAGGGAAAGGAGAAAAGAAAGAGATGGAGGCTAGGGTTAGAATGAGGGAGAAGGAGAATTAGATGTTTAAATAGATAGGGTTTGTGTGTAGGTTAGGTGGTTATGTGGAGAGTTATTGTTTAAACGAACTAGTAACCGACTCGGGACTGGTTTATGAACTGAACTCGTTTAACCCCTAGATAGTTATTTCACGTAAGATATAAATGTAAAACTAATTAAAACGAGTATTTGAACTATGTAATTATATATATATATTTGTCGCGTTTAGAAATTTACCAGGATAAGTGTCGGTTTACTAGTATGTTATTACTTACAACGCGTTATTTGGCGAATTTAGATAATTAAGTTTATAAATGAAATAAGAATGTATTTCTTGTTAATGAGATAATATTGTTAACGAATTAATGAATCGTTTTATTAATAAAATATTATTATATTATTCGAGAAACGCTAGGTGTTACACTTGGAAGAAACTAAGAAGAGGCTGAAAGAGATTGAAATGTGTCATCAGCGGGATCTTCGTCAAAAGTCCCGGGTCAACTGGGCGACGTATGGCGACGAAAACACTCATTTTTTCCATAGTTGTATAAATAAGAGACGGGTGGCGAATAATATTTCGGGTATTCTGGTGGATGGTTTCCAGACCAGTTTTGGCGTGTCACGAGCTGAAGAGGTTATTACATGTCACACCCTCAAATTCCACGTGCGGGGTTTTACCGCGAGGCGCGTGACACACAGGATCCAAGTCAAAGGTCACAATAAACAACAACTATATGATTCGAAAACAACGTAAACTACCCATTAAGTTTTCAAAATCTACCCACCACAGCGGAAGCATAAAACGTTATTACGATCCAAAAGTAAAACTAAAAAAAAGTTTGATGATACTCAATAACATGCAAGTGAATCCTAGACGCCGTGAGACTCCGTGCTCCTATCGATTGCTGCTACCTCAACGACCTGAGACAAACATGCTAAAAAATGTCAGCAAATAATGCCGGTGAGTTCACAGGTTTTTAATGAATACCGACTCCAAATGTTTTCAATGAATACCCGTGGTCAACCTAGACCACATGCATGCAAATCATATGAATACATGTTATTACTACGATTGGAAAACCATTACTAGACACGAATGCAAGAATTCATGATTACACCTGCCCGAACATACGAATGCAAGAATACAAGAATACAAGAATACCTGAAGAGACAACATGCACCCGTCCGACCTCCAGTCGACGAGTGGGGCCGGTCACGCCCAACTAGATCTATCCATATTTCCCCCGTTGTGCAACCACCGCACATTCATGTTTTTCCCCGGGACTTTAACAAATCGTATAGCAACCCAAAAGAATACCCCAATATATAAGGAATTCAAGAATACCAGTACGTAATACCATATAGTAACCAATGACCACCTTATAAGCTTTACCAATATGAATACATAGCAAATCATAGGTATTATGAATACCAAAACGTAGTTTGACACATCTTTTATGAAAACGTAAGTTGACGCACGTTTAAAGAATATAAGTACACAACATGCTTTCTCCCCCGAAAGCAAAACCAGTAAAAAGTGGGGCCGTGAACTCACCTTAATTTCCATGCTAAGCTAGCAAACAAAGCCTGAAACCTCGACCGACTTCCTCGTGCCCTAATTACCAACAAAGGACACCTTAACAGTCTATCACACATAAACCTAGCTTAGTAACCGCTCAAAAGATAGTCTTTCCGACTGTCTAGACTCGTGTGTACCAACACGAGTCTCAATACGTTTCAACTCTTCGAACCGATCGTGACTTATCTTAATTTTCGTATTACATAGAACCCAAGTTGCACACTTGTTACTATTTGTGTATAAACCATGTTAGACTAGTACCCCGAAACGTATAATTATCCTGAATTGTAGCTTGTCTCTTAAATCATATAAGTATATTTATTTTGTGTAATTATATTTTAGAAGATGCTCTTTAAGGTAAATATATAAGTTTAGTTATTAAAATCAATTAATAACATTTGTTATTTTTTTTCCCAAATATTGTTTGAAAATCATCTTTATTGCCACAATTAGTTAGACTTTGAAAATACTTCGATTTTGTATATAATGCACTTGTTCAAAAGACGTACGGGAATTTATTTATAGAAATAATAGCAGTTCGCTACACTTTGGTTTTATTAAAATTTGGGCAGAGTTTCCTCTGTTTTTGTACAAACCAGACAACACCCATTGTCTACAATTTTCCTCAAAAATCACTTTCAAAGACAATTCATCAAGTCCTTTTATCCACAATTCCGATTTACGAGACTATACGTTTCGTCACCTATGTATACTTATTTATATATATATATATATATATATATATATATATATATATATATATATCAATATAGATATAAAATATAGTCCGACAATATAGTCCAAGGTTATTTAGTCCGATGTCCGATATAAGCTACGTCAAATTAACCATTTACCAAACTGTTCGATATATAATATAGTTACCGTTTATTATTTTTATTCAGTTTGTTCACAAGTCAAGACTATTTCGTCCATATCAATATATTTATAAATTAAAAATATTCATAAACATAATAATATTTACAAATACATAACATTTATAAATATTTGATATCTATAGATAATAATGAAATACGAATCTAAAGTATACCGAATCACACGCGCGTAACCCAAAATCTGACCCACGAGACGGTTGAACAAATCTGACCCGAGCCAAACCAAACTGCGACTGAAACCCGAACCGAACACAGTCTTGTACCGAATCTGACCCGAAACCAATACCACCAGACATGACCACCACTCGAACCGCCACAGACCACATAAACAGAAACCAATCACCATTGAGACCCATCACCACTAAGAACCACCTAAACCCGACTCAGATCTGACCCGACACCCGAACTGAGACTGTAGCTGACCCGAGAGCTAACCAACAGCAGACATCGGCCATAACCACCACTAAGAGCTGTCACGAGCGGCGCCTAAAAACACAATGGAACAACCAACAATAACGAACGACTACCACTCGATCCGACCAAACCCTCTGCACCGAACACCCATAGAACTGCACGACTTGCTTCCAACTTCCCTTGAACTATCACTGACGCAGACCATCGCCACACCTCTCAACAACCCCTATATCGGCCGTCATCCAGCTGCACCCTGACCAAACAGCCGAGATCCACCTTAAAATCCGCCACAAACAACACAACCCTGACCCACCTAACCCAACCTTTGTCGTCACCTACCTCCGATCGGTTGCTGCTGCAAACAAGATGCTCGTTTCTGGGCTCAGATCGCCATTCTGTCGCCTCAGCTTGTTTCTGGGGCTAAAATGTTCACGCCGCCACCACCAAGGATGGTGGTGGTCGGTCGGCGCTGCTACAGCGGAGGAGAGAGGAGGCATGTGCAAGAGAGAGGGATAGAGGTTAGAGAGAGGGGTTTAGAGAGAGGGAGGCAGATTTTAGAGAGAGAGAGAGAGAGACTAGGGTTTGTGTGTAGGAGAAGAATGAGAGTAAGATGCATTTATAGTTAGGGTTATTAGGAAGGTGCGCATCATGTAACGAACCTGTTTATACGAAATACAACTCGGTTAATAGTTATTTCGATAAATAAATTACAAAATTTAGTCGGTTGTGTTCGTAATTTAAAATAATAATAAACCGAGCAAAAATATAGACATTTCCGTCGCCTGGCATGTGCGTTCGGTGCACGTGTTTACATTGCATTAATTAAATCTGTTACAGTTTCCATTGTTAAAACGATCAGTAAACTTCCGAAACTTAATAATTTAAAATTTTCCATAATAAATAGTTACTTATAATCACATCGGTATTGATCAGAAGTTGTTAGTTGTCACATTACAGGAAGACGCAGACAGGTTAATCAGTAGGTACTCGGTTCAGGAGGTGAAAGAGGCAGTTTTTGAATACGGTGCTGATAAAGAGTCGGGACCGGACGATTTTAATTTTCGGTTCCTTAAGTCTTTTTGGGAGGATTTTGAACGGGATTTTGTCGATATCTTGCAACATTTTTATGACTATAGGTCATTTAGTAAGGGTGTGGGATCTTCGTTTATTACGCTTATTCCAAAGAAAGGGGATCCTACGGAACTTGGAGACTTTAGGCCTATTAATTTAATTGGGATTATTAGTAAGGTGGTGTCAAAGGTGTTGGTAAATAGGCTTAAAGTGGTGATTAGTAAGGTTGTGTCAAAATCTCAGACAGCTTTCATGTCTGGTAGGTATATCCTCAACGGTCCGTTAATGGTTAACAAGGTTATATCATAGGCTAGGAAGAGAGGGAAGAAGTTGTTCATGTTCAAGATTGATTTTGACAAGGCGTGTGACAATGTGAATTGGGAGTTCTTGATTTCGGTTATAGATCAGATGGGTTTTCTGTCAAAATGGTGTCAATGGATTAGAGGTGTGTTGGTTTCAGCCAGATCGTCGGTTTTAAGGAATGGGTCTCCCACGCTCGAGTTTTACTGTCAGAAAGGGATCCGACAAGGTGACCCTCTATCGCCTTTTTTTGTTTATTTTGGTTATGGAGGCTTTTTCTTGTTTGGTTAATAGAGCAGGTTGTGTCGGGGCATTTGATGGGGTTCGTGTGGGTAAGGAAGGTTTGGTGTTGTCACATATGTTATACGCTAACGATGCCATGTTGATAGGGGATTGGTCCGAATTCAATTTTTCAAATATGAGAAGGATTCTTCGGATTTTCTATTTATGTTCCGGACTGCGTATTAACTTAAGCAAGTCTGTGATATATGGAGTGGGTATTTCCAGGGACGAGTTTAAAAGGGTTTCGGATTCCTTAAAATGTAAGGATGACGATGTTCCGTTTTTATACTTGGGCATTAAGGTCGGCGCAAATATGAACCGCATATCAAATTAGGACCCGGTTGTTAATATATTCAAAAGTAGGTTGTCGAAATGGAAGGCCAATACATTGTCTATTAGAGGTCGTCTCACTTTGGTGAAATCGGTTTTATATAGCTTACCAACGTATTATTTTTCGCTCTTTAAGGCGCCGGTTAAAGTGATAGATACGTTGGAGGGTTTAATGAAGAGATTTTTATGGGGTGGTTCGGATGACGTTAAAAAGATGAACTGGGTTTCGTGGGATGTCATAACAAAACCAGTTTCTGAAGGAGGATTAGGGCTAAGTAGACTTGAGTTGAACAATGAAGCACTGTTACTGAAGTGGTTTTGTCGTTACAAAACTAAAATCAAGCGTTATGGAGGCGGGTCATTGATGTGATACACGAATCTAGTCGAAGATGGGTGGGCGGCGCCTATTAATAAAACTATTACAGGTGTGTGGAAGAATTGTGTCTATTTTTGGAACAAATGTAAGGTAGGAGGGTTTGACGCTATTAATATGATTCGTAGGAAGATCGGGAATGGGTTAACTGTTCGTTTTTGGTTGGATTGCTGGTTAAATCATATGCAGCTGAAGGACATTTTTCTGCATTTATTTGCACTAGAAAAGCAGAAGACAGTCTTGGTTTCGGAGCACTGCTGCAGTAATACAAATGCGAGTATAGTAAGATGGGATTGGAGTGCTGCTGCTGTCAGCGCTGCTGCACTTGCCGAGAAGGCTGAATTAGAGAACTTGCTGCAGAATATTCGTATTTCAGATACACCTGATGAGTGGGAATGGACCGAAGGAAAGAACATCGAATTCGCTGCTGCGGATGTCAAAAACTGGTTGCATGGCTCTATAGAAAATAGTCGATGGGTGTTCCAATGGAGTAAGTGGGTTCCTATAAAATGCAATGTGTTTATGTGGCGAGCTGTTTTGAATGGTCTTCGAGCCAAGGTGGTGGTGTTGAGAAGTCATATTCAAGTGGAAAACATTATGCGTAGTTGGTGTGATTCTAAGGAAGAAAGCATTGAGCATATGTTGACTGAGGCCTGTTATCAGCGGGAGTTTGGGCCGCTATCTCGAGGTGGTGTCGTATTCCAGAGATGTATGCGTTCGATGTTATGGATTTGGTTCGCCTACATGAGAGGTGGGACGATATTGGAAATAAAAAATGGGTGCTTCACGGCATTGTGATTGTTGTTTGCTGGCGTCTTTGGAAGGCACAGAACGAAATGGTGTTTTCCAAGAAAGTCGTTAAGGTTGTTGATATAGTCGCGGACGTAAAGGTTTTGGGTTTTTTATGGTACAAATATAGGTTTAGGCAAGGTACGGTGGATTGGGATAGATGGAGTTATTCTGATGTTATGTAACGTTTTGTTTGTATTGGTGTTCGGCTAGTCTTTTTCCGCCTTGGGAATAGCTAGTCGGTTTTTGTTGTTTGAATAAAAGTTGATTTAAAAAAAAAAAAAAATGATCCCCTTAGTTTTAGATGATTATATATTATGGGTCAAGTTAACCAACACAGTGTAACAAAAATGAAAAAGGTGAGAGGATACAAAAAAAACATAATAGAATACGAAATATGACGCAATGAACCACAAAATATAACACAATGCCAAAAAATATATAGCACAATGCTGAAGAAAAAAAAGACACAATGAATAAAAAAAAAATGACACAGTGATTAAAATAAGAAAAAGACACAATGATATAATATAAATTCTAAAAATTACAAGCTAAAATCTAAAAAAGCGAAAACCTAGATCTTAAGGTTCGATGAAACGGTTATAATGCCGCTTGAATGAGTTTAGTTAGAGTCCGTTTGATACCCTTCCTATGACTTTTTATTTTTCTTTCACTGTATATTTAATCATAACCATATATATTATTTGCATTACCACTTGTAATTATAATTGCTTAAAAACTCTTAAATTTGTGTAGACGACTGATTCATTTAGTATTTACTAAAAAAACAACTTTACCCCTAACTAACTTCATTTAGTCTTGTATTATAAGTATAAAAATGTATTTATATAAATGGTATCATCATCCTTCTTTTATACTTTATAATATAGTATAGATAAAATACCGAGTTCATTAATGATGAAAAACGGTCTCTATATATCTCGTTCAAATAATTCCCTGGTGTTTATGGGTGTGACAAATATTTTGCAAAATTACATTACAATATATTAAAAGACAAACTGAAATTGAAATGAATAGTAATTTTATTTTATTTTATTTTTTTAATTTATATAAAAATCTTTGTGAAATATCAATATGAGTGAGAACATCTATTTCATAAATTCATTTATCCATTAGATGTTATTTCTATAACTTTTACCTACTTTTTCATTTTTTCATGAAACTTGACAATGTAATATGAACATGATGAAAAAGTATTTACATCATGATTTTAAAATTTGATAAAATAGTTTGTATAGCCAAATTTATGACCCAATTATTATATTACACGTCTTTTTCTCCCGATTATCCGCCTAATTTTCTCATTCTAGCATCACATGACCCCACTTTTTTGCAATAGAAAAAGTTATCCAAATTAACGGATTGTGACACAAACTTTCACACAAACCGTTTTGTTTTTTTTTCTTTTACTTCAATAAATCAACATCACATTCAAATTTTTTTTTTATGAACAACCTCCTTCGGTGGTCGAACCGGTAGCCATACATCTGAGTAAGAAGATGGATCTGCGAGAAACGACAAATAAATGGAATAGACGAGAAATTAGGTCTTGATTTACCTTAACATGAGTATGGATCCATCATCTTTATAGTTTGGTTTGGTGTGACTCAACAGGTACAGGGTGGTGGCTTCCCTTGTGGTGAGTAAGTGAAGGTTTTGAGTCTGAGATTGTGACTTTAGAGATAGAGGAGAAAGAGTTGAGAAAGGATATAATATATTATTATTATTATTGTTATTTTTTTTTCAACAAAATTTTGACTTTATTAACAACTAAAGTACACCACCCCGTATTATTATTATTATTATTGTTGCCTCCAAAAAAGTGTTTTAGTGAAGGAAATCAGTGAAGTGATGTGACAGTGCATGATTGGTAGAAATCAGTGAAGTGAAAACTTTTTCAATGGAGCACCCTTCCCCCCTAAGGGTGGGTGGGGTGGTTATCACAACCATCACACCATCATATCCAATCACATTGTGCCACTTCATTCCATCACTAAAATCATGGGTGGTTATCACGCACATCACTATTTTTTTAAATGATAAACAATATTTTTTTATTTTTTTTGAACAGACAAGACGGAACTTTTTTATTCATCACCACAAAATATCACAAGTACACCACTATTACATCACAATCTCACCCATGCGCATTTAGCCAGCAGCTACCTGGACCACAGTCTAACCCCGAAAACAAACATTATACAGACATAAAAACATCATTTATCTAGTACAATATCCTGCCCAACCCTTTAAACCAAAATATCGACCTAAAGCAAAATAAATGAGGCTCACCATACTTTCATTCACCCATTGTCTAAGAAGGAGAAATCCCACCATTGTTCCTTACCCATACCATGATTTCTTGCTCTTTTTACCATCCACCAGAACGACTCGGTCTTGATGTCTTTGATAACCAAAGGTGTCGCCTTATTCACGTCATTGAAAACTTTATCATTCCTTCCCAGCAATAGCTTCTACATCCCCAAAAGCACCACCACATACATAGCTTTAATCCTCTTACCCGATGTGTTTTGCTTCCAGCAGGTTCCAAGCAGATCTGAAATGGAAGTTGCAGCAGCTATATCCGGTACTTTTAACCATTCAGCAATATTCCACCTCATAGCATGGGCCCAGATACACCCGACCAGAATGTGTTCAGCTGTTTCAGTATCCGCACCACATCTTTTGCATATGCCGTCACCATAAACTGCACCTCTCATCGCTAGCGTTTCAGCCGTAGGTATCCTGTTCTCGCACGCACGCCATACAAAAAAATTTATCTTTGGGGTTGCAATATTACTCCACCCAAACGGACGCTACTGATTTTGATGGCCCCCTTGATAATTGATATCCTCCCTAACCGCTTTAACCGAAAAAACACATTTCTTGTTCTTGGCCGACATCCAGCTCCAATGATCACCTCTGTCATTTATCACTTGTGCATTTAGCAGCGGCCATAACTTGTTTGCAGCCTCCCACTCAGCATTCGATGACGGTAATCTGCTCCATGGCAATTCCCACCAATTAGCGTTGTTGATAATCTTGTAACATCACTAACCTTAATGTCCTTGGTCTTGCAAATTGCATACAGGTTCGGATACTCATCCTTCAGTCTTTTGTCGATGCACCATGAGTCCTCCCAAAGTCTAATTTTGTTGTGCCACACTCCATGTCTTGACTTTTTGAAAGGCAAAAAACCTTCTGATGCTTTCTTTCCATGGATTGCCTTGATTACTTTACACCACAATTGATCCGGTGCCATTTTGTATCGCCACCACCATTTAACAATTAAGCCCAAATTGAGGTCTTCGATACTTCCAACCCCCAACCCACCCCTATTTTTCGGTTTCAAGATCTTCTCCCATACGACCCATTTGATTTTATTAGCTCAATTCGTACCGCCCCACAGGAACTTTCTCCTCAGCCCTTTAAGTATCTTTAAAACTCCTGCTGGGGCTTTGAATAGTGACAGAAAATAATTAGGGACGGCGCCAAGTACAGCTTTGACAAGACTCGCCCTACCTGCAAAAGAAAGATGTTTTGCTTTCCATGATGATAATTTAGACTGAAACTTTTCGATCACCGGTTTCCAGCTTTTTATCCTTTTCATGTTCTCGCCAACTAGGAGTCCTAGATATATGAAAGGTAATACCCCTTTCCTACATCGAAGAGCCGCCGCCATATCCTCTATCTCCACATCCTCAACATTCACCCAAAAAATACTACTTTTGATCAAATCTATCTTAACTCCGGAGGCTAACGAAAGACATCTCATAATCCTATTTAGATTCCTAGTATTTTCCACTTGCCATTCGCCAAAAAACAATACATCATCAGCATACAACAGGTGGGAGATAATCGGTCCATCATTCGGTAGTTTCGCCCCCGTAAAGGTTCCCTCCTCCACTGCTTTAGCAACCATCGTAAAAAGGAAAGGAGATAATGGATCTCCTTTCCTAAGGCCACACTTGAGCTGGAAATCCGCCGTTGGTGCAACATTTATTAGAATTGTCGACTTCCCTGTGAATAAAAGGCCCATGACCCAGTTCTTCCACTTCGTTGGAAACCCCATGTGATGCATTACATTTACTAGAAACTTCCACGATACACAATCATAGGCTTTCTCAAAATCCGCCTTAAAGAGGAGTATCTTCTTTTTTTTTTTTTTGACTTTTTTGCCCATGAACATATTTCATTAGCGATGAGAGGTCTATCAAAAATATTTGTTTCTTTGATAAAAGCCAATTGCTCCGTTGATATGACCCCCCCCCCCCCCCGAGTACCTTCTTGAGCCTCCCCACCAATGTTGGATCTGAAACCTTTGGTATCAAGGTGACAAACGAAGAGTTACATGAGGTGTGAATCGATCCATGGGTGTAAAACTCAGTCATCACTTCAAACACATAATCTTCCAGCTTCTCCCAGTATTTTTTTAATGAAAACAAAAGAGAACCCGTCTGGCCCGGGTGTTTCTCGTTCCCAGACTCCCAAACCGCCCCTTTTTTTCTATTCTTTTGTGAATGGGACAACAAGACTCACTGCCCCTTCCATAGATAGTTTTTTAAGCCTGATCCAGTCAATCTCGGTCTCGACTCTAGTGGCTCATCAAACTTGCACCTAAAGATTTCCACTGCCTTTCTCTTAATCTGTATCGGGTCCTCAGTCCAGACGCCATCAATAAAGAGACCTGCAACTTTGTTTCTCACCCTTCTACTATTTATAACCCATGGAAAAATGAGGAATTTTCATCCCCATTTAGCACCCACTCCAACCTGGATTTTTGTTTGAGATCCCGAAGCCTATCCCATTCCCATTTTCTAATCACCAAACGAGAAACACACAATACCAACATTTTTTTACTATTAAATACAAATAAAGTACATTAATTAAACATTAAAAAAATACAACTTAAAATAAAAATGAAATAATAAAATTAAGTGATCGGTAGATGCGACTTCTCGAACTCGATATCTAAACCTCGTCACGCTATCAAACCGATACCCGATAACGAACCCACTCGACATCCTCTTTGATTATTCATACTAAAGAGACACATGTCCTAAATTAACAATCACAAATTATAGTTATGGTTAAATTAAAGGATGAATTAAAGCATAAACCAAAATTATTAAAACAATGAACTAGATCATATTGAAATGGAAACACAATTACACAACCAAAAAACTCTCTCCATGGGCGGTTACCGGAATACTATTCCGGAGAAGATTCAAGGGCGTCTTACAAAGTTTTTCGTCACGAACTTGCCGGACAAATGCAGTGGTCAAGATCTTGCGGAGTTTATTAGGCCTTTGGGTGTTATTTTCGATCTCTACATTGCCCGGAAACGTGACAAGTTCGGTAATAGGTTTGGTTTTGTATCGTTTTTGGACGTGAAGGATGTTCAGCAAATGGAAAGGAATCTGTGTGGTATTAAAATGGTGGATTATGGCTTGAAGGCTAATGTCGCTAGATTCATGTTGGAGGATGGTGAGATCGGGAACCAGCAGAAGGAATTTAGAAAGACGGAGAAGGGAGAGTCATCAAACAGAAGTATGGGAGGTGGTAATGGGGGTAGGGGCGAGCAGGTTCAATCATGGTGGCAGATCGTTTCAAGAAACCTTGACAGGGAAAAGTAATGTTGAATATGATACTCGAATGGTTTCCATTGATGATAGTATTGTGGCGTTTCATGATACTCATGGGAGAGCAGTAATTTTCAGAATGATGGACCAGGAAACCTTGAAAAGTATAAAGGTCACGTTGAAAAACTTAAGCGTGGAAGAAGGCATAATTCAATACTTGGGTGGTTTATCGGTAATGGTTACGTATAAAGATAAAGAGACGGCACAAGTAGTTATAAAGGCTGCTAAAGAGGTGGTCGGGAATTTCTCGGCTATTTCTTCATGGGAGGGTCAGGCCCTAGCGTACGAGAGATTGGCATGGTTGAAGATTAAAGGTTTACCGATACAACTGATGAAGGAGGAGGTCTTGGTTAAGGTGGGTGAGGTTTTTGGGAGGATTGTGCACAAGCCGACGAGATCAAACGAAGACGCTGACCTCTCTTATGATTACATGGGGGTGTTAGTGGGGAGGTTAAAGGGATATCGGAAGAAATTACATTACTTTGGAGAGGCAGACGGTTCCGAGTTTGGGTCACTGAAGAAGCGGGGGATTGGGTACCGGAGTTGTTTGATCCGGAAAAAAGTGACAATCAAGATGATGCTTCTGATGGTTTTTCGGATAGTGATAATGAGCCTCAGGAGATGGAGGAGGAGCTGGTTTCTTTGGGTGATGAGGTTAACAAGGAAAATAAGGAGTCAGAAGGTAACGAAGGTGCACCGGTGACGGAAGATATGTCCGGTGGATTGCCGGAGAAGTTGCCAGATTTGGAATGTGAGAAAGTTACTAATTTGGAGGAGACAATTCAGGAAAGTTTTAATGGTCATAATGTTGAGACCTTTATTCCCGGGTGCCAGTTTGATTTTGAAAAGAATTTTAATGACGTTAAAGATGGTAATGAAGAGGATGGTTTTACTACAGTCATAAGCAAAAGAAAAAAGAAACAAGGGTTGGGCTTGGAGTCTTTGGGTCGGGCTAATGTAGAGTATTCCAGTAGTTTCGAGAAAGAAAAATTGGGCAAAAAACAAAGAGGGGTTATTGAAGTTGTGGGCCTGGACTGCGTGGACCAATTCGTGGGTGACGATGGATGTAATTTGGAGAATAGGGAGGGGCAGGTTGGTAATTTTAGTGGTATAGATAATTCTGTTGGTACTGTACATGGGAAACCTTTGGTGGGTGATAAGTTGCAGCAGGTTTCTTCGTTAGAACGAGATGGGATGGAGAACAACAATAATTTTTTACAACAGCAGTATACTAAAGAGGTTGAGGAGACTATTCGGCTGGGGGGTCGACTTGGTGCTCAGCTTCAGAATAAGGAGAGTTTGGTTCAAGATGCTATTGTGGGTGAAGGGGTACAATTGGGTTGTCAATGAATATGATGTCTGTCAATATTCGTGGGTTAAGGGTTGATGGAAATGCGGCTTGGATGCGTGGGATTCGTAAAAGGTATGATATTAATTTTATTGGTGTTCAGGAAACTTTCGCATCAAATGTTTCTATTAGTGAGGTTTCGGCTCTGTGGGGTTACGGGGGATGTGGTTTTGATTTCGTGGATGTTGCGGGTAGATCAGGAGGTACTCTCAGTATGTGGAATGAAAAGGTTTTTAAGAAGACTGCAGCTGTTAAGAATCGGAATTATTTATTAACTACTGGGTGTTTTGTGGCCGATGGGTCGGTGGTGAATATTTTTAACGTTTATGCTCCGCAACGTGCTGTAGCTAAACGTAGACTGTGGGAAGAGGTAGAGGGGATTATCAGGGGATGTCAAGGTATGGTTATTCTATTGGGTGACTTTAATGCTGTCAGGTTCTTAGAAGAAAGGAGAAACTCTAGTTTTAATCAGATTATTGCAGATGATTTCAACGGCTTTATTGATAGATTGGGTTTGCAGGAATATTTTATGAGGGGATATAAGTTTACTTTTTTGGCAGGAAGGGGTAAAGAGCATAAAATGAGTAAAATTGATAGGGTCCTGGTTTGCCAAACGTTTTTTAACAGGTGGCCTGCTGCGTGTTTGAGGGCGTTGCGTAGAGAAGTGTCTGATCACTGCCCTCTTTTGTTAACGGTGGTTGATTCAAACTTCGGCCTGAAACCTTTTAGATGGTTTAATTCTTGGTTGGATAGGGAGGGTTGTGAACAACTAGTGATTAAGGAACTTGACGATTTTGTTTTCGTTGGTAATCCTAATGAAGTTTTTATGGCACAATTCGTATGCTTGGAGACTCGTTAAAGAAGTGGTGGAAGGAATTAGTGCAAAAAGAAGGAGAAGACTTGCAAAGGTTGACCGAAGACTTGGAAAAACTAGAAGCAGATTCGGAAGTGAGAGATTTGGGTTTGGGAGGAATGTCGGAAGGGAATTGACCACTTGAACGCATGCAGTAATAAGGACCTTAAACAGAAATCGAGGGTCAGGTGGGCAATTGATGGGGATGAGAATTCGAAGTTCTTTCATGGTATTGTTAATGGGAGGAAGGCCTCGAATGCTATTCCGGGTTTGCTAGTCAATGGTACTTGGGTCTCAAAACCTACTTTGGTTAAAAAAGAGGTTTGGAGTCACTTCAGAAATCATTTTAGAGAAAGCTTAAAGGATCGGCCGGTTATTGTTTGTGATAATATGAAGACTTTGGATGGTACGGCTGGAGAAGTTTTAGTTGCGGAGTTCTTTAGAGAAAGCTTAAAGATGCAGTTTTTGATTGTGGTTCGGATAGGGCCCCTAGGCCTGATGGCTTTAACTTCAGGTTTGTTAAGCATTTTTGGAGTTTCTTTGAAGATGATTTTGGTAACATTTTAAATCGTTTTTATGAGTATGGGGTGATTGGGAGGGGTTGTGGTTCATCGTTTATTACGCTAATTCCAAAGATTAAAAATCCGGTGGGTTTAAAGGATTATAGGCCTATTAATTTGGTCGGGATCATCAGCAAAGTTATATCTAA
This sequence comes from Ambrosia x helenae, assembly GCA_030844895.1. Lineage (NCBI taxonomy): Eukaryota > Viridiplantae > Streptophyta > Magnoliopsida > Asterales > Asteraceae > Ambrosia > Ambrosia x helenae. The sequence goes on from CM061233.1 coordinate 42,324,793, forward strand.
GGTGTTAGCGGCCAGAATGAAAAAGGTGAGTCATATGGTGATATCGGATACTCAATCGGCTTTTATATGTGGTAGATTCATTTTAGATGGCCCCATGGTGATTAATGAGATGATTGGATGGGTTAAGAGAGAAGGAAAAAAGGTGTTTATGTTAAAATTAGACTTCGAAAAAGCTTATGATAATCTAAACTGGGGATTTCTTTTATCGGCTTTATCACAAATGGGTTTTCCCGGGAGATGGTGTAATTGGGTTAAGGGGATTTTGGAGTCGTCTAGGTCCGCGGTGTTGGTTAATGGATTGCCTACATTTGAATTCCAATGTGAAAAAGGGGGTAAGGCAGGGTGATCCTCTTTCTCCTTGTTTATTCTTAGTGGTCATGGAGGTTCTTCATTGCATGCTGGAAAAGGCAGTGGAGTTGGGAGAAATTAAAGGGTGGGTCTGGGTGGTGGTACTAAGATGATTTCCCATTTCTTCTATGCTGATGATGCTCTGGTTGTGGGAGAGTGGTCTAAGGAAAATTTGGAAAATGTGGCTCGAGTGTTGCGGGTGTTTTATTTATGCTCGGGGTTGAAAATAAATATCAAGAAATCCAATTTGTACGGCATTGGTATAGAACACAATGAAGTGGAGAATATGGCGGGGTGATTGGTTGTAGAGTCGGTAATCTTCCATTTGATTATTTGGGCATTAGGGTGGGGGCAAATATGACACGGGTGACCCATTGGAAATCGGTGATTGATACGATTAATAATAGATTATCGGGGTGGAAGGCTAAGACTTTGTCCATGGGGGGTCGTCTAACTCTCATTCAATCGGTGTTGTCAAGTTTACCGATTTATTACTTATCGTTGTTTAAAGCCCCGGTTAAAGTGATAGAGATTATGGAGAAGTTTATGAGAAATTTCTTGTGGTCCGGCACGGAGGAGGTTAAAAAAATGCATTGGGTATCATGGGACGTGGTTACGACTCCAAAGAAGGAAGGAGGGTTGGGTATTGCTAAGTTGACTGATGTTAACTTTGCTTTACTCGCAAAATGGGCCTGGAGATTCACGACTGAGATCAATTCAACGTGGAGAAATATTATTGAGTTGATTCATGGGGGTAGAGGGTCATGGTGCTTTCTTCCGATTCGGAAGTCTGTGTCCGGAGGGTGGAAAACAATTGTCGCGATGCTTCAATCAAAGATGATAAAAGGGAAGCCGGTGCATCAATTTATAAGGGGAAATTTGGGCAATGGAAAGGTGATTTCTTTCTGGGATAATCATTGGATTGGGGATACCTTGCTGAAAGTTAGACTTCCAAATCTGTATAAACTTGACAAACAAAAGAAATGCAAGATTAGTGATAGGCTTGACCAAGTGGGCGATGTCGTGGTTTTTAATGGCAGCTGGTACAGATATCCGAGGTCCATAGAAGAACTCTCGGAGTTTCAAGATTTACAAAGGCTTCTTTCCTCAGCTCGTTTGCAAGACTGTTCGGACACTTTCCTCAGCTCGTGGGACGACGGGCCAGACAAGGTTTTTACAGTTAAGGGGGTTAAGCGGATGTTGAGAGAAGGGTATGCAGCAGGTGATACGATGAATATGAAGTGGGAAAGCTGGATCCCGATTAAAGTTAACTTGACGTCTTGGAGAGCGGAACGGGATCGTCTTCCGACTAGAGTTGCGTTAGACAGGAGACGAATTTGTGTACCGGACAAGACGTGCCCATTGTGTAGTTCGACTGATGAAGACTTAAAGCATTTGTTAGTGGGTTGCGAGGTAGCATATGGGGTTTGGAGTATGATTTGTCAATGGTGCAAGTTGGCTCCGTTTTTCGCTTACGATTTTGAGGATCTTTTGTTGCTTTATAAAAATGTTCACGGAGGCAAATGGAGAAAAAAAAATAGTTAGAGGCATTGTGATGGTCACCACGTGGGTTCTATGGAATGCTAGGAATGCAAACATGTTTCAAGACAAGACTAAGAAGATGGTGGAGATGGTGGCGGAGATTAAGTCAAGAACATTTTTTTGGTTAAAACATAGAGCGAAATTTAAAGATATTGTATGGAAGGATTGGAAAAATTACACTTTGTATATGTATATGTAGTGGTTAGGCGGCTCTTGGTTTAAGAGCTAGCCGTTTTTTAATGAAAGTTTATTTTCAAAAAAAAAATTGAAACATGATTTTATAAATATTGAAAAACTTAAAATGAAAGCCAACGGTGGTCATATGCCTTCTTTTTCCAGTGCGATGGTGGTCACGAAAAATCGGTCAAGGACTCGTGATTAATTGATGGGGGCGGTGGTCATGATGGTCACAACCATCATGATGTGGCTATAACGAACCACCCCGCACACCCTAATAAAGTGTTTTAGTAAAATCAATTAAATTTTTATATTTAAAAGTAAAACAATTGTAACTCATTCATAGTACTTATTAAACTTAGATCTTTTAGGACTTTAACATGTTGCCTAAGGATGACATGCCAGTTTTTGTATTTATTTAATTTTAGTATCGCTATTGTATACCGGTACCGTTCCGGTTGTTTTGGGTACCGGTTGGGTACGGTACCGGTATTTACCAATTTTTACGTTTAAATACCGATACCAAATCGATACCGGTTATTTTCGATACCGGTACTCACTTTGGGGGAATTTCAGTATCGGTACCAGTTCGATACCAGACCAATATCATGCTCATCCCTAAAAGAAAGACGTAACAAACAAATGATATGTGGCAAAATGGTATAAAAAAAGTTGCAAAATGGGTGGGTGGAGTCAGAATGGTTTAGTTCAATATGAGTAATATTGGTATGGGTCAAAATAGTTTCAGGTCGGGTGAACATAAACATATTTTTCCCAAACATTACAAACCTTTTATACTGGGGCGGGTTTAGGCTTGTTTGACGGGTTCTTGGGATTTCAGTCGTTTGTAAATTATAGTGTTATTGTACGTAAAAAAAACTAGATTATACCCCCGGGAGTGTCTCGGAGTTGAGAAATCTAATATGACACATCAATTTTACATATGAAATAGACTAATGGGCTTCACATTTATGTCCAGGAAACCTTCATGTAGCATCTAACCTAAAACAATTAGCAATGTATAACTCCAATGTTAACACCTAACCTAAAATAGTGTGTTTAACTAAGTTGATAACAGTTAACCTTAAATAGTATAATTATAATGTTAACATCTAACTTAAAACAATCTATAACTCTAACATTAATGTGATTCTATGAAATTGGATAATAGGAACTGTATATATACACATTTAAACTCCTGAATTGCGCATTTTCGACGTTAATTTCATAGATTCGGTACTTAACGGCTTTCTATTGTTTTTGTAGATCTTAAATGGCGCCCCAAAGACAAAGTTAAAGAAAACAAGCGAAAAGTGGACGAAGCGGACATTTCCTGCATATTCAGAAGTTTCTGATCAAAGTGCACGGACGTGCAACTCATGTGCACGGTCGTGCTGCTTTACTTGACTCGGCAACAGGACAGTGCACTGCAAGTGCACGAGTTCGTGCAAGCAAAGTTCTCGGTAACTCAGATCTGCACGGTCGTTGATGTGCCGATAAATTACTATGTTTTACATTTGTAATTATCTCCCTTTTGTACCTTTTTATGCATTTATCTTTTAATAAATATTGTTAAATCGTTTTTTTGAGATAAATGCAGGTTATTGGAAGCAAAATGCAAAAAGTAAAAGAAAAGACACATTTTGAGTGGAAAACAAGCTTCTAGAAGATAAAAGGGTACAAGGTACAACAACCTTGTCTCTCACATGCAAGTTTTGAAGACCAAGAAAGAAAACGACACCAAAGACAAGGAATTAAAGACTTTCCGAGTTGTTTCAGATACAGCACGGTCACGCTCTAACTGTGTAACTGTTCCGGGTCAACAAGTCAACATGTGTCAAATATGAGGTTTTCCGATGTGCACGGGCGTGCTCCAGTATATAGCACGGTCGTGCTTTACTCCAGCGTGTTCTCCAAGGCAAAAACCGACCAAAACTAACAAGAAGAGTACAAATTATGCTGAGCACGGGCGTGCCAGACAATTCAGGAGACATTCTGCGCGAAAGGACTCTGCCGCAGTACGCGTTGTCGAGCATGGGCATGCCAAAACTTTGTCGAGGGTGTGCTTGAGCTGGTTTGCCTATAAATAGAGGCCGCCACCCCACATTTTGAACCATCCCTTCACCCATCCATTCCACTAGAGTTCACATACTCTCTAGCCACCTTGAGGGTCTTGCAAGTCACATTTGGAGCTTGGGATCACTCCATAAAGACTTGGAGATTGAGAGTAGAGAGAGAGATCACTAAAAATCATTCAAACCACCCTCTCTAATCCATATCACACTCACCACCATGTATTCCTCATCCATTATTGATTGTGTGATAGTTGTAGAGCCGATGTTGGGCTAGATTATTTGAGTGTTGCTAGGATGAAGACTTATCTTGGAATGAATTATATAGTAGTTTTTATTTGATTAGTGGTGTTGTGTTCTTGTTAAATTCTTTTACTTAATGTCTTGTTTGATTAACTAAATAACTAATTAACTAGTCTTTGGTCTTGTGGGTGTCTTGATAGGAGATGGGAAGGACTCATGAGTGTACCCATGGTGTGTAAAAACCTATGCACTTGTGAACTTAAACCCATGAGTAGTGAGTAGTCCTTTTGTGGGTAGAAATACACACACTTTGAGACATAATCCTCTACTATCAAGATCTAGCTTAGGGTCGGTATGGTCTTTATATTCGGTCCTAGCGATAAGTTAAGTCTTAGTTGTGAGATTTATCTTCATCGTCTATGTGAAAGCTTTGGCGCAAACTAAGGTTTGATGAACCCGTGTTGAGAGAAGACGGTCTTTATTTTCTCTCATCTTTATACTGCCACACAGTTATTGATAGATCAGTCACTTTTTAAAATAGTTATTTGGGTCAAGTAAAGGATGCACGTGTGCCGGTAGGTCACGACTCCTTTATGATATCAAGTGGCTTCTTGTTCGGTTATGCTCCGGCCACCGACAAGTTGTCCATAAAGATTTTAAGTGTTTAGATGTCTTTATTGCAACACTGGGAGGTGGATACTTCGGGGTAGGGACATCACAATTTCAAGTCATCCTCCCCTAATTGTTGAGAGGTGAGCTTACCAGGTCGGGAGACCCTCATTTTAAAACAAGAACACAGCTCGTATTGCAAAAACAGATACCACTGGAGAATGTTGTAGCAACTCCAAGTTCAGCAAAAGTGTGCACTTGTTTACACCACTTAATTAGGTAGCTACTATTAATCCATTCCAAAAATAAGTCGGATCTCGAAGCAGCACTTTGTTTTGAATTGTTTTTTATTCTGATCACCCCCCACTCTCTTTCTTTATTTTATCTTTATTTATATTAAAGCAACTTAGGGCTGAGTAGGGGAAGTCGTGTCTTTGGGTTCGATACTCGATACTTGCTGGAAATCTATAATACACTCAATAGGTACACTTGCATATCGTGTGGGTTTAGAATAATTCGCAAAAAACCGTTTTATTTTATAAATTTAAAACTTGACAAAGTGTCTTAATTTAAATGTTTTGACTTAAAGATCTTTTTAAACAAGTGTTTGGCGCATCCGCCAGGGACTTGTTTACTTTAAAATAAAAGTAATTTAAGTCACATAAAAACCTTTAATCCACATGACATCAGTCGTGCATACCAGGCGCAAGACTGCCCGGGTCAACTTTTCTCGGAAGCAATGGTAGTGCACAAGCCAGTGCAACCTGATACTCGGTAACATCCAGATCAGCGTGCTCGTGCAAACCTTGTGCACGACAGTTCAACTTTATCAGGTCAATCAATCCATTGGACCCACTTTTCTGACCCACGTAGCTTGACATCATGATCAAAATAAAGTGCACGAGCGTGTACTTTGAAAAAACTCTATAAAACAGGGCAGGCATCTTTTGATCAATTATTAGGTATTTTAAGCTAATTTTGGAGTGATTTCTGAACGTGAAGAGCTGTTGTAAAGGTAGATATCAAGCTCGGGAGTCGATTAAAGCCTATTATCATCATCCAATCCATCACATTTAGATTTTTATGGTTTGATCTTTAAACTTGTTTCTTAATCAAATCTGATTTTGTAAGCTTGCATGCGATGTTTATGTTAGATATTGTAACCTACGGGTATAAACACTAGAATTTGGTAGTTTAAACAATCATTGGTATGATAATCATGTGTTGTATGAATTTGGCGTTTTTCATGTTATTGTGACACCCGGCAAGCTCAGGTTAGTAACTTTTTCATTAACCAGTCAGTCTACCTTAGCAAGTCATTCATACGTTACATTTAACTGAGTCAGTTGAGTTGATTTGATGATTCGGGGAATCATCGGGAGTTGATTTACATCACGTATTGTCCAGGTTCAATGATTTGGAGGATCATTGGGGCTATTGCATGCACACACGAGTCCTGAGTCCCATTGTTGGTGAATTACATGAATTGAATCAAGTGATAAACATAGATTGATCCATATATGTTATATAATGTTCAAATACATGTTTAAATGGTGTTTATATGATTATACATGATTATACATGCTTAACATATGTTAGGATTGCATGTGCATGCGTTAGGATGTGTTAAAATGCGTTTGAACGACAAAACCATAACATGTTGAATTTCATGATATTGGTTCGACATGTATGGGGTGCGAACCAACATCCATGACATTCATTCGACCACTTTTGATCTTCATTCGACCCCTGTAGGGTGCGAATGGAGATGAAGTATAAATACTATACATTGTAATTTTTCATCATTTCACAAACCCTAAACGCCTCTAAGTGCTCTCTCTTAACCTTAAACAACTAGGGAGGAGTTTTTGACCTTGTTTTTCAGAATCTAACTTACAAACACCTTCAAAATCATAAACAAGAGAAGATCTAAGGTGTGTTATTGATCTAAAATCGTTTTTAAGCATTTTCCATTCGTTTTTATTAAACCCCAAAGGTCCAGATCTGTTATAAGATGGTTTTCATGAATAAAAACCTTTCTAAACAAAACCTCATCATTTATAATGACTTTTCATAAAAAATAACATGTGTTAATGGTGTTTTAAGATGTGTTATGTGTTGTTTGATGATTGAATGATGTATAGATGTTATAACAATGATCTAGGGCTGTTATAGATGATGGTTTATGATTATCTTAGGTTACAAATTATTGGATGATGATGTTTTGCTCATTTTGGGAGTTTTGTGTTAGGTCTAGGGTTTGTTCATGATGTTATTGTTAATGAAATGATTAGGGGTTTTCATATATATGATAATCTGGGCATATTGAGTTGATTGTTAGATGATTTTGACAAGTTTCCATTTTGGGTAAAGTTTACATGCATTGATGTGACATTTCCATAATTTGCCATTTTGGGTAAGTTGTAAAACGGACTGATTTCGAAGTAAAATTAGTAGGGTTTTGTGGGGATAGGTTAATAATACCTGACTATTGTGTTTCGTGGCATTTTTGGACTGTTTAGATGCTATTTGGTGCGTGTAACACCCCAACCGATGGCGGAAACATCGGGATGTCACGTATTGATGATTGTTCAATAGCTCATGGTACTAAATGAAAGTTGAATAATATTAAACAATTTACAATTTGTCATACAAATTACATAAACTTGATTTCAAAAACTAGGTCCAAAGCTCCTATGTGTTCCAAGACTTGTACAACTTCCAATAACAAATAAAACCTGAAACATGTTAAGTTGGAAAGATGGGGGGGTCAACTATAAATAGTTGGTGAGAATACATAGGTTTTTCATATAATTGAAAACAATGTGTTGTATAGCAATCATGATTGAAGTATAATAATGAGAAATGATAGAATATGAGTCCGACATGTAACAATGCGTCTTTTGTACAATCAAACCTTGTGTTGACTGAGACCTAACTCGCAAGTTAGTAAATATGTAACTGTAATCGATCATCCCTGAATTTATGCGGGGGGATGGGTTTGTCAGACCTATAGCGTTATAATCTAAACAGGTGGCTTGATCAATGTTAATGATTGTACTGTGTCTTTTTGTTACAGTCAAATGATAGAATGAGTAAATGATAGTGTAATTGAATCACAAGTTTCAACAATGTAAGAATGAGTAAATGATAGTGTATAAAAAGTTTAAACATGTTTCACCCCAAAATGTAAAACAGAAAAAGGGGCTATGTAAACTCACCTTAGGTGCATAATGAGTTCGTGCGTTTTATTGAGCGTGCAAACACTTAGTAATAATGCCTTGGAAAACTCGGAACTAGCTAGAGGAGATAATGATGGATGAAAAACTTTAGTATATGGGAGATGGGATAATAATTTTTTTTTTATTGAATGGTATAAAGAGTTGAATGGTACGCTATAGTATTTATAGTGTATAATTTGGAGTTGTAATTAGGGACTACTTTGACTAGGCTAGAATTTAGAAACAACTTTGACTTGACTAGAAGACCATATTTACTAACACTTTGACTTGACTAGGAGACCATATTTACTAACACTTTGACTTGACTTGACTAGGAGACTACGTTTGACTTTTTGACTAAGGGACCTTAAAAGGGTTTAAGTTTAATTGGTTTTAATTAACATTACAAAACACCAAATGGTGTAGTGGTTTGTGTGGTGTGGTTAAGGTTTAGCCCGCCAGGGACTCGGGTTCGAATCCTGGCACAGGCAAACATTTTTTTAACGTTTTTAAATCAGAATTTTTAATACAATCCAATTTAATATTGATTATAAGTCATTATTTAAACAAAGAAAAATTAACAAAATGGATGGTAAAGATACTGTAAACATGAATCGGATGAATAAACGATGGAGTTCTATATATATATATATATATATATATATATATATATATATATATATAAAGAAAATTTGTGTGATGTTACAGTGCGTTTTATGAGAAATGTGTTGTTAAGGGTCGAACCTGGAAACTCATTCGACCCATCGTGGGGTCGAATGAACTTCCATGGGGTCGAACCAACTTTCATTTAGGTCGAATGAACTTCATACAGCTCGAACGAACTTGATATAGATCGAATTAACATGTGTATGGGTCGAACCAACTTTTATTTATGTGACATCCGTCACTTTTTATTTTTTTTATTATAATAATAATAATAATAATAATGATAATAAATAATAATAATAATAATAATAATAATAATAATAAATAATAATAAATAATAATAATATTAGTCTAGACTAACCCTTAAACCCAAACCATTACCCTAATCCATTAAACTACCAACCATAACCCACCCTTTCTTTTCGGCCCAGATTCATTACCCAGCCCACATAACAGGCCCACTTTACCCCACCTTTAATCTGTTAAAAAAAAAAAAGGTGTTGTTGGATAGATTCGAACTCGAGTCAGAGCCGGGTCAACCAAACACAAAACACACGCACACCAACTGAGCTATGGGTTGATTCTGATCTAAACCTAACTCAGAATTTATATAAACCTTGTCTATCTAACCTTCTTGTTCGCTGTTACAGAGCCGAGCAGAGTCAAGATTATTCTTGACTTTTGACTAATCACAAATGGTAATAACTCATTAATTGTTTTCGTGATTGTCTAAACACGTCCTTTACGCGTCATTACACAGCTAATTAGCATCAATTATATCCATAAATCAAGTCAATCCATCGCTTTATCATCCATGGTGAGTCAACCTTCCAATTCAATGACCCGACCTTAACACTATAAATTGGACGTCATAATCTCTTCACAACTCGCCAATAAATCTTTCTCAACCTTCAATTTCTATAAACAACCCACTGATCTTAATTTATAGTTCGCATTTGACTTTGTGCTTTGCTTATCGATCTGACATCAAACGTTTTTGTAAGTATCTTTTTCTTCGTGGGTTTTGACCTTCGGGATACACACAACGATAACCCTAAGGTTAATTGGGTTATCGTCGTGTAATCTGATCAATTGCAAATCTAGGGCTCATATGTTTGAATTTGGGGAAGAACACGATTTTACTTATATTATTTATTTTAAATAAACTGAACCCAAACACAACCACTGGTCTGGACCAAGTGGTTGTGTCTGGTGCATTGTGAACCGGACCACACGGGTTCGAATCCCATTCCATACATTTTTTTTGGGGTTTTTCAATTTATAGATTTAAATTATATAATTATTCACTTTAATTATTTAAAAAACTTACAAGCCTTCAGAAATTCCCAAAATTTTACATAATGATGTACTTACCCTAAATATAACTATTCAGATTTTTATTTCCAAAAATTTATTTATTTAATATATATTATAAATATTACAAGTTTATTCACTTAAAATTATAAAATTCAATAAAAATATCTAAACGATTTTATAAAATTCCACAAAAATTATTCTAAACTTGTGTAATAATATACATTTCAGAAATAATTTTTATTTCTGAAAAACCGTTTGTTTAATATTTTTAATCAATTTTTGTTAGTTTTAATCATAAATAATTCATAATAAATTCATTTTACAATATTTTTGCACCAAAATTTTACATAAATTATTTCTATTCATTTGGAACAGAAATACAATTTTTAATTCAAGAATTCTTTAATTTTAATATTTTTAGATATTAAAATCATATTTTGACAATTTGAAATAAATAGATTAAATATTCTATTTTCAAGAAAATAATTTTATAAAAATTATTTTCACACTTAAAACTTTATATTGTGACCATATTTGATTTAAAGTTTACTCAAAGACTTTTTGTTTATTTATTTACCAAATTTCTCTTATTTATTAAACGTCTAATTTATTAACCAAATAAATACTTATCCCCAATTCGAAGCCCTAGAAAATACCTATAGACTAGATAGACTTAGACTTATTTGTTACATTATACATAGGGTGATACTTGGCAACGTTGGAATATACTTATTCAATTACACAAGACTCACCACCTTGCTAAGGTGAGTATTACTTATCCCCTTTTTCCGTTTTACAACTTTTGGGGTGATTCATGCACAAGTATACAAAACTTTCATATTCATTTACACATACATTTTTATTCATTTACAATTCATATACGTGTCTTGATTATCTTTGTGCTTATGTTTGAACATGAACGTAGCTTACATACAAAATCATACATCTAGACATAACTTATGTTATGGTGCTCTTTACACATAGACGTAACTTATGTTACGGTGCTCATTTAGACATAACTTTGTGTTATGGTGCTCTTTTAGACTCACACGTGTTGAGGTGCTCATTATCAGTTTCATTGTACAACTTTACATGTGATCTTTGTCTTGTTTGGTTACTTGCGTGTTTACATAATGCCTTGGTGATACTAGACACATGAATTGTACTACTTTTCAAAACTTATACTATACGTACAAAACTAAGTAGTACTCACCAACATCATATGTTGACAAAATTATTTTCGTGCATGTTTCAGGATAAGCTGCTTGACGCTTCACATAGGACTTTGGACTTAGATTAAATCAATCAATTATCTTTATTTTGTTGTATTGTATTGAATCTCACATGTTGTAAAACAATATTCAATAATCAAATATTTACATTTTAGTACCATGAGCTTTTGAACAAACGTCACTACGTGGCACCTCGATGATTCCGCCATCGGTTGGGGTGTTACAGATTGGTATCAGAGCCATGGTTATAGGGAACTAGGTTATTAGATAAAATGGCCTAGACTATAACCGAACTTCAACTTTCATGCATAATATTTTCTAAATTACCTTACCCTCATTTCTCTCTACTTTCCTCCCTCTATCTTCTCTTCTTCTCCATTTCTCCTCATCTTTCATCCTGGTGCATAGAGATGGTGTCCTACAAAGAGTGGAAAGCACACTCTTAGGCATAATGCCTACTCTTATTTTTTGCTCCTTCAAAGATGCTGAACTTTAATTAGTGTGATAAGGACACGTGCAATCTGGAAGGGTGGACGCCTGTACACTGGGTTTTCTGGCATAGGCAAGCATAGCGCATAAATCCAATAACGGACCTGTTATGCTTACCTGGGGATTCCTGGAGTGAGTGTTCACTTATAGGCTAAAGCATGTCTTCTTTGATCACCATTGGGTTCAATTCCTTTGAAAAGTCAACGTTCTTGTTGGGCTTTACAGCTAGACAAGGCACTCCAAGCATTTTATGCAAGCTTTTTCAAAAATACTCTCTCGATTCATATACAATATTTTGTATTTCACGATTTTCATATATTGCTTACAAGTTCATACTTTCATAACCATCTATGGATTTCACAATCGCACTTCACCTTACCATCTTAGCCATTTTTTTTTAAATATTCAACACCCTACCCAAATCATATTATTTCATTTCTCCACATGTTATTTATTTTAAAAACTATAACCTCATACTTTAGCACAAACTAAAGAATTCTAAAACTTGTTGTATTACCTAGTAACTTTATAAAGTACATATTTTCCTCGAACTTAAATTCAATTGTTTATTTATTGACGTAACAAACGATTTTCTATATAATGCTTTAAACTATTAAAAAAAATCAATAATAAAACCTTGATCTTCAAAACCTAATGTCATGTTTGAAATCTCCAACTAAAAGGAATATTTTTCAAAGCCTACTTAGCTTGTACTATTTAACAACTTTTGCCTTATGTACAAAGCCAATTTTGAAAATAATTTTTTTTCATAGGAATAATATCTAGTCTCTAGATTCTCCATCGACACTCACTCGTTTTCAACTTGTTCAAATTTTTACAATATTTGGCATATACCACAATCAAATTTTCCTATACACTTGATTATAACCCTTGATCCAAACCCCAAAATTTACACTGCTACATAATCTCCTTACTATAAAAATAAACTCTTTATCAACTATCTTCACATTCACTATCACTCACAACCTTGATTCTGCTTCAAGATTTTTCATCATCCTCTCAAAAAAAACTAAATTCATATCCTTCACCTTCTCACACATGAACTAGTTACCCATGATAATCAAACTACTAAAAACCTGATACTTGATTCTACAGGATTTTTTTTTCCAAAACATCATTGTTTGTGAAACTTGATTTCCCCTTAATTTGACTATTCACTGGACATTTAATTATTCATGATACTCGTGTTTTCATTTTCTTGATCTTATTATCATTTTGCACCCAATTATGTCATACTCATAGGCATATAACATCTAGAAATTTCCTTGCATACTATTGTGTACGTACACAGATTGGAAATTTATCATATTCGATTACGTTTATTTTATATCGTATAAGTTTCAGACTCTACCTTACATTTTATTGAAACATTTGGACTTGATTTCCATGAAAATCAAACTACTAAAAAACTTAATACTTGATCCTACGGAGCTTTTCTAAAAAACATCATTGTTTTATATATGAAACTTGAATTTTTCCCTTAATTTGACAATCTATTGAACATTTAGTTATTCATGATACTCGTAATCTATTTCTATAGGCCACTAAGATAACACTTACACTTAATGGTTGCAGTACTTACAAACTTGCTTGCACGTGTGTATTATCCACGCAACTCTGATAAACATTTCATTTAAAGGGCTCCTCGGACGAGTGGTAGCCCATACTTAAATACAGCTACATACAAGTCATTGCAAACCAATGCAATTGACCTCATTATTACATGGCCTCATTTCATTGATAACATCTCATTATAACTCAACGTGTTTGTTGTGTCATCTTCTTGTGAAACCTATTTGCTGTAATGTGTGTTAGATTAGGATCATAGAAGGACATAAAACCCTAATGTAAGGTAAATTGATGATTCCGGTCCGGAACGTAATCATGAATTTACAGGTGCGTTAGGGTAGTGTGAAATTCTATTGGGGTTTTTGGTAGGCGTCCAGTACGTTTTCAAGGTATCAAAGGTGTGGTGGGTTAGCTGCGGTACACCCTGTATACAAACACTAATGATGCATTGAAAGTGAGACCGAAAGTCGGACCAGGAACAAACTCTAGTTACTTGGTAGTTCATTAGTCATTCTATAGTCAATCAACTCATGCAATTATTTTAGGAGTCCTAAAACTCGAAGTTTAGTGTTACTAGATTCTTATTCTCCGAGACGAACCTAATCCAATCCTTAACCCTCACCTATCAAACCTCTTACCCAAATCTTTCAAATTTTTCCAAACCACAGTTATCTTAATTTTTACCCAAACATCCATAACCCTATGTTTCTAATAACTTCGGGACGAAGTTTCTAAAAGTAGGGGATGCTGTGACATTCGTCACTTTTTATTTTTTTTTATTATAATAATAATAATAATAATGATAATAAATAATAATAATAATAATGATAATAAAAAATAATATTAGTCTAGACTAACCCTTAAACCCAAACCATTACCCTAATCCATTAAACTACCAACCATAACCCACCCTTTCTTTTCGGCCCAGATTCATTACCCAGCCCACATAACAGGCCCACTTTACCCCACCTTTAATCTGTTAAAAAAAAGGTGTTGTTGGACAGATTCGAACTCGAGTCAGAGCCGAGTCAACCAAACACAAAACACACGCACACCAACTGAGCTATGGGTTGATTCTGATCTAAACCTAACTCAGAATTTATATAAACCTTGTCTATCTAACCTTCTTGTTCGCTGTTACATAGCCGAGCAGAGTCAAGATTATTCTTGACTTTTGACTAATCACAAATGGTAATAACTCATTAATTGTTTTCGTGATTGTCTAAACACGTCCTTTACGCGTCATTACACAGCTAATTAGCATCAATTATATCCATAAATCAAGTCAATCCATCGCTTTATCATCCATGGTGAGTCAACCTTCCAATTCAATGACCCGACCTTAACACTATAAATTGGACGTCATAATCTCTTCACAACTCGCCAATAAATCTTTCTCAACCTTCAATTTCTATAAACAACCCACTGATCTTAATTTATAGTTCGCATTTGACTTTGTGCTTTGACTTATCGATCTGACATCAAACGTTTTTGTAAGTATCTTTTTCTTCGTGGGTTTTGACCTTCGGGATACACACAACGATAACCCTAAGGTTAATTGGGTTATCGTTGTGTAATCTGAACAATTGCAAATCTAGGGCTCATATGTTTGAATTTCGGGAAGAACAACGATTTTACTTATATTATTTATTTTAAATAAACTGAACCCAAACACAACCACTGGTATGGACCAAGTGGTTGTGTCTGGTGCATTGTGAACCGGACCACACGGGTTCGAATCCCATTCCATACATTGTTTTTGGGGTTTTTCAATTTATAGATTTAAATTATATAATTATTCACTTTAATTATTTAAAATACTTACAAGCCTTCAGAAATTCCCAAAATTTTACATAATGATGTTCTTACCCTAAATATAACTATTCAGATTTTTATTTCCGAAAATTTATTTATTTAATATATATTATAAATATTACAAGTTTATTCACTTAAAATTATAAAATTCAATAAAAATATCTAAACGATTTTATAAAATTCCACAAAAATTATTCTAAACTTGTGTAATAATATACATTTCAGTAATAATTTTTATTTCTGAAAAACCGTTTGTTTAATATTTTTAATCAATTTTTGTTAGTTTTAATCATAAATAATTCATAATAAATTCATTTTACAATATTTTTGCACCAAAATTTTACATAAATTATTTCTATTCATTTGGAACAGAAATACAATTTTTAATTCAAGAATTCTTTAATTTTAATATTTTTAGATATTAAAATCATATTTTGACAATTTGAAATAAATAGATTAAATATTCTATTTTCAAGAAAATAATTTTATAAAAATTATTTTCACACTTAAAACTTTATATTGTGGCCATATTTGATTTAAAGTTTACTCAAAGACTTTTTGTTTATTTATTTACAAAATTTCTTGTATTTATTAAACGTCTAATTTATTAACCAAATAAATACTTATCCCCAATTCGAAGCCCTAGAAAATACCTATAGACTAGATAGACTTAGACTTATTTGTTACATTATACATAGGGTGATACTTGGCAACGTTGGAATATACTTATTCAATTACACAAGACTCACCACCTTGCTAAGGTGAGTATTACTTATCCCCTTTTTTCCGTTTTTACAACTTTTGGGGTGATT
The DNA here is from genome assembly GCA_030844895.1 of Ambrosia x helenae. NCBI lineage: Eukaryota > Viridiplantae > Streptophyta > Magnoliopsida > Asterales > Asteraceae > Ambrosia > Ambrosia x helenae. The sequence continues at coordinate 42,340,926 of CM061233.1, forward strand.
CATGCACAAGTATACAAAACTTTCATATTCATTTACACATACATTTTTATTCATTTACAATTCATATACGTGTCTTGATTATCTTTGTGCTTATGTTTGAACATGAACGTAGCTTACATACAAAATCATACATCTAGACATAACTTATGTTATGGTGCTCTTTACACATAGACGTAACTTATGTTACGGTGCTCATTTAGACATAACTTTGTGTTATGGTGCTCTTTTAGACTCACACGTGTTGAGGTGCTCATTATCAGTTTCATTGTACAACTTTACATGTGATCTTTGTCTTGTTTGGTTACTTGCGTGTTTACATAATGCCTTGGTGATACTAGACACATGAATTGTACTACTTTTCAAAACTTATACTATACGTACAAAACTAAGTAGTACTCACCAACATCATATGTTGACAAAATTATTTTCGTGCATGTTTCAGGATAAGCTGCTTGACGCTTCACATAGGACTTTGGACTTAGATTAAATCAATCAATTATCTTTATTTTGTTGTATTGTATTGAATCTCACATGTTGTAAAACAATATTCAATAATCAAATATTTACATTTTAGTACCATGAGCTTTTGAACAATCGTCACTACGTGGCACCTCGATGATTCCGCCATCGGTTGGGGTGTTACAATTTAGGTCGAACCAGTCAGGTAACTCACTAATTCGACCCTACGACTTCATACGTGCGATTATTGATGGGAACTAAGTGTTTTATGCATGATTTTGTGTGTTAACCTTATATACTTGATTAATTGATGTATTGGTTCACCAAGGGGATGTCAGGTCTGTCGGTGTGTCGAGTCAACAGTCAAACACGTTTTTAAACATACTTAGTCATGATCTGGACAATCGGGGACTAGTTAACCTACGGTTAGTAGTCACAACAATTATAAAAACTTTATGATAGGTCGCCATTAGTTGGGACTATCAACTGTGTCGATATTCTTGTCATTGAAGTACGCAATCTAAGTTGAGTGTCATAGCCCCACTTTTTACTGGTTTTACTTTTGGGGGAGAAACATGCTACTTACTTGGATTTATAAAGATCATATTATACTATGGTTACTTTAGATTACTATGTAGTGTTTGCACAAAGTCCTAGGGGGAAACCATGAATGTGAGGGTTGCACAACGAGGGAAATGTGGATAGATCTATTGGGCCTCACAAACCTCACTCGACGGCTGGGTGCCGGGCGGGTACATAATGTCTCTAGTCTCGGGTTACAGTTGATGGCGGTAGCCCAAACAGTCTGGACAGTCTGGTATTGGTACGTTTAGTAATGTGTTCCCAACCGTAGTAGTACTCGAACTGACATCTAACTAACGTTGCATAATATAGTAGTAACAGGGATGATCTTTGGAACTTACGAAACATTTTATAAAAACCTGTGAACTCACCAGCATTATATGTTGACATTTTTGGCATGTTTTCTCAGGTCGCTAAGGTAGCTGTATATGGATTTAGCGCACGGAGTATCACACGGCGTCTAGAGTCTTGGTCTCATAAATGTTTCAGACTTATTTACTTTTGTTGGGTTGTAAACAAGATTTTAAAGCTTCTGTTGTCGGTTTTATATTATTAACTTATGGTTTGGTTTACGTATGTTTTACATATAGTTGTTGTTTATTGTGACCGTTGACTGAGATCCTGTTGTGTCACGCGCCTCGCGGTAAAACCTCGCACGTGGAATTTGAGGGTGTGACAGTTATAATCTTGATGATAATATTGCAAACATGTTTCATTGTTATTGGATTCATGGTTATGTTCGGGTGACTTTGATGATTATTGTGTTGTGTTAGTCAGGTAGATGTTGAAAAATCGTCCGGTTAATCGATCAGTAGTAAGTTAGTTAACTTGTTGATATGTTTACACCATGGAACTGGAAATGGGTATTGGTTTGGTTAAAGTCAGGCGAATTATAATGATCAGTCATGCTTATCTGCACGTAAAATAGTTTAGACAGCTTAATGGCGTTGCAACTGATCTTTGACACGGTTGATAATCTTTGTTAGTTATTTTGCTGAAAATGGCGATCTTAGTAGATTTGTGTTCAAAGTTGGTAAAATGTAATAGTTTGTGATATGCTCTACTTTATGTTGGTCTCGGTGGCTGTATTGTGTATTCGATATTGCTTTCCTTGATTAGTGAGGTTAGAAAACTCTTAACAGATGACTAACTTATCTTTAGACGATTTTGCATGAGATTATATCAATAGCTTGCTAATGAACAATTTTAGGTGGTTAACGTGTGTTTCTTGTGTTAGCTTTCCGAACAGTGTCATGTTAGGATTCCAGAAAGGGATACTAATTGTTTGAAAATGGGAATGTTGATCTCGCGCCTTTTTAACATATGTTATGTAGTTAACATGCTTAGGTTGTTATATAGTATATTTATATGTATATTTTTTTATTTGTAGTCTTACATATGTTAATTAGTATTCTAGATTAATTTAGTTTAAACATCTTCCAACCATCTCTTACTTGTAAATCGGGGACAATGTTTCAGTACTATTGCATCTGCCTGCGTCCATTGATCGATATCTGGTTCTTATCTATGCTTTACTACATATACTATAAGGTACACTTGCCTTTTTGTGTGTGTTTTAGTGTTAACGTCTAAACCATTTATATATATATATATATATATATATATATATATATATATATATATATATTAAAATCAATCGTGTGTTAAGTTCATTTAAAAATTATGCGTACTTAGCACCACGTCAATCACGTTTCGAAGATGGGACTTACTAATGACCTTGTTTAGAAGCATATGTACTTATTGACCACTTATGTTTACTTATGACTTATGGATAATGACTTATGTTTTTTCCTCATTACGATTTGTTTGTCAATTACTATGTTAAGCTTGCATAATGACATAAAGACGATAACGTAACAATCAACAACTAAGGGCATAACTTAAATTGATCCAAATGTTAAGTTTTAAATTTGGATTATAATATGATTAATGGGGTCCTAATTTGAATATCGACTTAACGACTGTATTTCTCTGCTGCAGTTTGGGTTTAGAACTAAAATGAGTATTAACCTCCCGAGATTTACGTAATGCTCATAATAAATGATTACTCGGCTAAGTGGGAGAATGTTAGAATAAATATATGTAACGCTTGTATATTTATGGATAGCCATTATAATCATTTATATAATCATGATCAATTATTAATGTATCCTAAACGTATAACTGATATGTCTTTGATGGACGGACTTACGACTTACATTAGTTGGGCCTTATTAGGGTGCCCTCTGAGTATGCATAAATAAACAAATTATTAGGGTTTAGAGGATAACACATAATCATAACAATAACACCTCGAAACTTACAGCTCCCCTACCCTCTCCATAACCGATTTCTTCACCAAGAAATCATAATCCATCATAACCGCATACCTTGAAGGGAACCCGAACACACTGACAATCATGTCTACCTCAACGCTTTCAGTATCAGTAGAAGGTCTCACGAATCTATCAGATACAAGTTTATTGTTTTTTCATTACATACTTACAGAACTGATCAACATTCAAATGTTTGTGTTTTGTTCTTTGGCTAAACCATGATACCCCAACTAATTAATTATTACAAAGAACTATAAATCAAACTCGTCAAAGTCGTTAACGTCGAACATGATATAAAAATGCCCAATTAATTATTACAAAACTATAAATCAAATTATTAAAATAAAGTTTGTCATTTTTGTTCTGTTTAATGTAAAAGACCAAAGAAAAAACGGTCGGCATAGTTATTGGTCGATGTGAATTTGTAAAATATTAAACGGCTGAAAATGAATATACTGTTTAGTGACTCATATTATGATAATAATACATTATTAGTAGATCATCTGTAAAGATTCCTTAATACAAAAAAATAAAAACACGAACATATGCTAGGACGGTAAACAAAAGTGTGTAATGTATTCAGTCTATAAATACCAAAAAAACTTAAGTTGCATTTCATCATAAACAAATCATTTTCTTTTATATCACATAATTAATCATGGCAACAGTTACTAACGACATTGAAATTGCTTCTTCCTTTCCGGCTGAGAAGGTTTTCAAGGTTTTAAAGGACTTCGAAAATATCGCGCCTAAGGCGAACCCTGCAATTTTCAAGTCTATTGAGAAACTCGAAGGCAATGGAGGTGTTGGAACGGTAAAGTTAATCACATTTGGTGATGGTAAGCATTTTTTTTTTCGTCGTTATCCGAGTGGTTGTAATCTAGCTTCCCCTTTACCTTAATGAAAGTTGTTTTAAAACAGCCCTCCCATTTACACACGCTAAGTACAAGATTGATGCTTTAGATGAGAGCAGCTTTAGCTATAGCTACACATTCTTTGAAGGTGACAACTTGATGGGTATATTAGACTCCACCACCCAACATGTTAAGATCGTACCTTCTGGTGAAGGAAGCATATACCAACTGACAATCATTTATAACTGTAAAGGTGATGAAAAGCCGTCCGAGGAGACTCTTAACGCAGAAAAGGAAGTTTACGAACAAACCTACAAGGCTATTGAAGGTTATGCCGCAGCCAATCCGGAACTTTATTGATTGACAATTCAATCAAATGGAACACTTTTCAGTTGAATGTTCGTCATCTCTTGTTTTGTTATGGATGTGATGTATGTAGGGGTGAGCATCGGTCCAAACCCGACCCGACCCGACCCAAACCCGACCCGACCCGAACCCGAAACCCACATAAAATGAAAACCGATTTCAGACCCTAATCAGCGGTTCGGTCTTCGGTTCGGTGTTACCCGGTTCCAGTCGGTCCAGAGTACAAGACCCGACCCGAATGGCTTATGCTCTATCTTAACTGGTCAAATACTTAAGCTAAATTATTTTAAATAAAAAAAAAAGGAATGGGCAAATGGGTTGAAAATCATCTGACTTGTATTCAAAATTCAAATGCATCAAAACATCCAAAATCATCAGTTTGTTATCCAAACAGAATGAAGACTAAAAAAATAATAGTAAAAAAAATATAAAACATGTGGGTCAACAGTTTGTTATGCAGTTTGACTTTTGAAAGTCAAAGGGGTAGTTTATATGTGTCTGTCCCTCTGTCCATATATTATTGAAAGTCAAACTGTCAAAGGGATGCATATGATAAATAAATATCTTAGTTTGGGCGTTTCAAAAGAAACGCCTAAACTAATATAGTTTGGGCGTTTCTTTTGAAACGCCTAAACTATATTAGTTTGGGCGTTTCCTTTGAAACGCCTAAACTATCTTAGTTTGGGCGTTTCAAAAGAAACGCCTAAACTATCTTAGTTTGGGCGTTTCAAAAGAAACGCCTAAACCAATATATATAATCAAACTAGTATATGGTGTCAAGTTTATAAGCAAGTTTTTTATATAATCAAACATTCAAACTACTTATATTCTGAATTATATTCTGAATTATATTCTGAATATGCTAATAAAACCAACTGCACTTGTTTTCTGATAGAATTAAGTCAGAGACATGAACATATATACTAGATATATCGATTTTGTAACAACTAACAAGAGTATACATTGAATTATATTACCTGTTTTGGCAGCAAACAGCAGGCAGATAACGCAGCAGGCAAGGCAGCAAAGCAGCAGGCAGCAGTTTGTTATTATCTTTTCGGTCCAAGTGTTTGTACTCGGTTTTTTTCCCCTACCCGACCCGACCCGACCCGATACCCGAATGGGTTGAAATACGGGAACCGACCAAAGAACCTAAACTACAAATACGGTTCGGTCCAAGTCAAAATTCGGTTCGGTTCTCGGTTCTTTTTCGGTCCGGCCCTAATATGCTCACCCCTAGATGTATGTTATGGTTTTAAATCTACTTATGCTTAAATGTTACTCCAAGAGAATATGTTTTCTATGTTATAATATGGAAACGGTAAAAAAGTATTTATGTTCTTGTTTATGATTACATTGTGTCCCTTTGTATGGATTTTCACGTATCTTCGGTGGTGAAGCTTGAATTTTAAGATGATGAGACTGAAAGACACGAGACCCAAATTTACGTGATATCAAATAAAATCGATGAAGGCTGGCCTTAGTATTTACAAAATTTTTGAACAAAAAAGAAGAATTACACTACCGAGGCAAAAAATAATGAGAGTTAGGGCACCCCGGGCCCTTCTTAAGTTTTCCTCTGCATATGTCATTCCAACAAGTGACATGGTCTGGCTACAACGGTCATCTTTGCTAGTTAACGACACATGTCAATTTTCTAACATCATCATCGGAGCCCATTTTCTTGTAATGTTGAAAGTCATTTGTAATGTTGAAAGTCATTTAGTGATAGCAATGGATGACGTATCATTTGTTTTACATGTTTAGAAAAGGATTTATTTCTTGTTTTTCCCGTTATACATAAGAGTTTTATTTTTTATTGCATATTTGAACAAATCAATGGCCAAGTTGATAATGCTCTTTATGAACTTCTGAATTTCAACTGAATGATTCAGCATTTAGCTCATTTAGCGCGTTTGTTTCAATCATTAATACTTGGGATGTTGTTGAACCATTAAGCACTGAATGAATTCATTTTTACTTCCTCTACCAATGTGAGATAAGAAGACTAACCATTTAGAGGTCCAACAAAACAACACTTAATGATTTAATACTTAACCATTCAGACTTCTTAATTATTCAATACTTAATCAACCAGAAAGCCCGTTATAATTTCATTATTTTTCGCTTGTAGTATGCGTTAGGCTAGTCCGGCCTATATGCACGCTGGGCCCATAATTGCTAAAAAGAATTGTATTAACTTACATATAAATTTATCAGAAAATGAAATTTAGAATATGACTTTAGTGCAATGGAAATAGTCGATCTATGTAACCAAAGACTTTAACGTCAATTCCAATGAGTGGTATTTTTTTTAAAGAAAAAAAACAAAACAAAAACAAAAAATTCCTCTCATTTAGTAACTTGCTTATTATTATTACAGCTAGTTTATTACCCCAAAGTATCCTGGGGTTGAAAAATATAATATGACTTAATAAAAATAATAAAAGTAGAAAGCATACCAATCGTAAACTCAGTTATCCAGATCATTAATTCCCATTTGCGTTCACTGACCTAAACCTTGAAGCAAATGTGACGATTCATTGCTCATTTAAGCAGTAACTTCAGCTTTCTGTTCATACTGTGGTGGATGAAGAGTACAGATGAGGTTGCGGTTATGAACCAAAACTGAACTTACCAGTTACCAATAGTTTTTTACTTATAGTTATTTAACATCAATACAGCTGAATTCAAATTAACTTATTCCTAGCAAAGATATACTCAAAGTCTCAAAATAGATAAACTTAATCACATCTCTTCAATTCCTTACACTCAATCACTACATGTCCATAGTATTATAATCAGTAATAACTCATATTTCGTAACCTAATAACTAATCAAATTAACAATCACTTAAGTAAGCTGCAACTATTCAAAAACTCATCACATCTTCGTAATTCCATTTTAGGTGCTAATATATTATGGTCGTGATACCTGATAGAGGTTACACTTACACCTGAACTGAAAGAATGACTATGGGAACCACTTAGGTAATTGCACACGTTACAAACATCATTTCTTCTAGACATGAAGTTAGTCCAAAATCACATCATCCTATAAAAAGTAATGAGGTCGATAAAGCTTTTGTAATTAACATGTTGATATAAAGAATAATGCAAGAAGAGCCTAAGGAATTACATACCTGCTTTTCTTTTTAGAGAGAGGTCATTTATCCCTAAAGTAGGTTTAAGAACTTCTATAAATACAAATGTAAAAGAAAATTTTGTAATCACGAGAAAATTACCAATTCAAACAAAGCATCAACAACACAGAAGACCAAAAACAAAAAGAAAAAAGCAAAATGTCATCTTTACCTTCCCCATCCACATCTCAACCTGTATCTCTCTCTCTCTCTCTCTCTCTCTCTCTCCCCCTTCTCTCTCTCATGCATCTATTTCCAAACCACATCTCCCACCACCATGAATTCACTTACCCAACTCCACACCACATCAACCCCACACACCAAACCACCATCGTCCCAGCCACCACGCCACCGTCACCCATCACTTAACCACTTTAAAACCACCACTGACATACGACCTGCACCCTACACCCACCATCGCTGCACCACCTCCTCCTTAAACCCACCATCATTGCACTACATCCTCCTTAAACCAACCACCGCTGCACCAACTTTGGATATCACAACCACCTAACACCAACAAAAGATGTGCCACCACCATTTGAAATCACCAACAAAGAGCTGCCGACGACAACCACCCTCACAGCTAACCACCACCACCACGAGAAAAAACCCCAATTTAGTGAAAATTAACAAAAACCCTAATATAACTTAAGAACACTGTCCACCTGATCTGCCACCACCATTTGAAATCACTAACAAAGAGATGCCAACGACAACAACCCTCACATTTAACCACCACCACAACAAGAAAACCCCCCACTTTAGCGAAAACATCTAGCCTAAGAACACGGTTTCAACTTATTTCGATCTTCGTCGGTTACGGTGGCAACCAGAGAAGGCGAGTCTGTTGTGGTGGTAGACGTTGTCGACGAAATGATTTTCGAGAGAGATGCAGGATTTGTGTGGTGGTGGTGATGGTATAGTGTTAGAGATGCAGGATTTGTGTGGTGGTGGTGATAGTGTAGTGTTATAGAGGGGTGTGTGTGTGTGTGTGTGGGTGTGGGTTTTATGTATAGATTTTTTTTTGTTTTTTTTTTGTTTCTGTATAAAAATAGAGTAAAAACAATAAAAAACAAAAATAAATAGGTAAAATGACTACAATACCCCTGACTTAACAGAAAAAAATGTGATACCCGTCGAAATCACAGGTCATATCTGTACACTTAGTCACATGTTTACAGTGTGCATAGCATTACATGTCATTATAGTTAGGCTATACAGGGTTCCAACTGGTTAATCCCAAATCATACAGTCTAGCAGTAGCCACATTAGTTAGGCCAAGGCCTTAGTTAGTTCAATAAGTCATGCTATACGACAGGAAACCTATGCAAAAACCATGCAATTGAACATACGTTTTCAAATTGTTGCCCCGACAAGGAAAAAATCAAACAATGATCATGAACAAAGAGATTACCTACACATGATTGGAAATAACAAAATGCCTCACATATACAAGCATACACACACGACTATATACATATATACATACACACGCGAACACATGTATGTATGCATACACACTCATTTACTAGTCAACATCCTTATCCTAACAAGAGTCTTACACAAGAATGGCATTCGCAAACATTCCACAACCTCCAAGTCATGTTGACTTACCATAAGAAACATATTTTTTCCCCATGATCATTGAACCTTACACCACCATCCAATAGTTCCAAGAACACATGTGTTTCACTAACAAAAGACCTTGTGATCCCACTACATAAACCTAGATGGCTTTGACTTCCTAAATTGCTCAATTTCATCACTATATTTCGGCCCTTGTGTTCCCCAGACATGATTTAGTAAAGCAAACATCTATGCCACATACATACATATATACACGCATACAAATACCCAAGCACAACCTCCTATTTCAAGTTCCTAGACATGTACACAAGCTAGAAACAACAACACACCCATGGCCATCCAAGACACTTAGACTTGCCCGCAATACTCTTTCTTTTCCTATGACAATTCGGCCCCCAAGAACCCAAAGGAAGAGTGACACATTCACCTACACCAATGGACAAACCCTTACACTAGTTTAGCAAAACACAAAATACATGAGCAAGATATAATAGTCAACCTTACCACAAAGGAAGAATGCCCCTTCCCCATGAAAGGAGGCGGTCGAAACACCCCTACATTACCCATCAAAACCACAAAGTCAACCTCTTTCACTTACAAAGCCTCTAGTGATTTGCATTCCAAGAAAGGTGAGGTTTGACTTGCCTAGTTTGTGGACCAATGATACCTCGCTCTCCTCTCTCCCACTCACCTATAAATTAAGAGCAATGGAAGCTAGAGACTCACACATAACACTTCTCACATTCACTAACACTTGAAGCCTTTCCTTTCCCTCTTGATACCCCACGGCCGAAGCACAAGACCCACAAGGAGCTTGCTTTGCTCGACCAACACCACCCTTTAGGAGTCCCAAGTTCTCATCTAGCATCTAGGAGTTTTCTTGCAAGGAGTTAGCTTGTTTTCTTTTAAAGTTTTCGGCTATACACTCAAGGTATCATAACCGAATCCTTTCCTTTTCCATATTTTATTTCGGCTACATGTAGTGTACATCCGAACCCACTCACACACGAATCCGACCATATAAACATGATGTGTTGAACAAAAACTACCTAAAACACTCAAGTTTTGTGTTAAGAGTTCAATGTTTTAGTTATAAATACAAACACATGTACATTGATGCATACACGTTTAAACATGTGCATATGGACATTTACGAGCACACAAACATACATATAGATGTATGTGTGCGTGTGTAAGGCCAAGACCTGGCTCAAGCTTAGTGAATTTCACTTGATTTTGCAACTTACATCATAATTGGATTTATAGACATGTGTTAATAACAATAAAAACATGTGTTAACAAGCTTAACACAAGAGTTTTCTTGGAAACATATGATATGCGAGTATATACCAAGGCAAAACACTAAATGTGTTATTTTTATGCAAAACTGTCGAAAGATGTGTCCATATGCCACCCTAGACTTACTTAACTGAGACATAAGTAACACACGGTAACATTTGGTAAGTCAAGATACATGTTTCACAAAAAATAGACTAAATATAGTCACTTAAGTGACAAAACGAACATTTCTGACACATACAGTGTGTGACACATGTGGATGGTGGTACAGAAGCCCCTAGTCCACGAGTGTTGCAGTCGGGTGAACAGTTGCATGGCAGTTAGAACAAAACATAGACTTAAGGTTGCCTTTAAATGAACTCAGGGCATCCCAGACTAGACACATAGTGACAGATTCAGTTCAGTCTAGCATTCAGACACCAAGTGAGTATTCACGGCCCCTTTTTACAGTTTTTACATTTTTTGGGGGAATAACATGCGTACAGTTTTCAGTTACAATACATGACTATTATGTGAACATGAGACATTACAGTTCAGGATCCATTAAGCCCTCGTGTCATACATCATACCATAACCATTAGCTATGGACTTAGCCATGAAACATCGGATAGATCTATTGGGTTCACACCCCCACTCTTGGTCAGTCGCTCTGACCGGATGACATATATAAAAAGAGTGCTTGTATTTTACATTATTTCATTGTCTTTAGTGTATAATGGGCGAGGTACAACATGTCAAGGTTTGGTTATGGGCTCATGTCAGATCACATATTGATTATTGCCCTAGCTAGGCAATAATTTAGTCGGTTTTGGATTACATGTCCATCATATTGAAAACCCATGAACTCACCAACTTTATGTTGACCCATATTTCCTTTAATGCATGTTTTTCAGGAAATTAGCCTGGATAATGGAACTTGCGGGGTCGTGTGCGAGCATTTGTCGGATACCTTCTTTTGGACCGTTGTGTTGTTGTCCTAATACTAGACATTTACATACAATGGTTTTGAATATTAAACAATTAACTCTGTGTAGAACAAATCTGGTTGTTTAATGAAAGTTACCGCTTTATTTTAATCAATGCTCATGTGATCTTTGTGCTTGGAAATCTTTCGAAGTCGCACCTCGCGTTTCTGGCTAGGCGAGGTGTGACAGATTGGTATCAGAGCACGAGGTTATAGTGAACTGATATTCTTTTGAGGCAAAACTATAATCTAAACAAAAATTGATTTCGAAATGTTTTCCAATAGAAAGAAACACAACTCCTATCCCGACGCGCTACGCAAGTTCCATGCTAGTTACGTATCTCACACACTAGTAGATATACTAAGTACACCACATTATTACTGACACGCATGTGTGTTCATTGATTTCCAGGATCATGGCACACCAAGACGACCCTGTCATTCTTTCAGATTCTGAGGAAAAGGTCGTTCCGGATAGCCCTCCAGCCGACGTTCTCCAGCAGGGTTGTGATCCCGATTCTAGTGACTCGAATGTCGAGGACGATCAGATGCAGATTGATCACGCCGTATTGGACGATGAGGATGTCGTGCCTGCAGGTGAGGAATAGGAGGAGGAGGTTGCACCTCAGTGGCAGCCAGAGCCCGGGTGCCATCCTTTCGACCATATCTCCCATGTTCGGGCAGGTCGTGTAGGATGTACACTCCCCGGAAGCGGGTACTCCCTCCACCGGCTCCTATCACTCCAGCCGAGGCTCCTGCCCCGATTGACCCTAAGCCTCCGACACCAGCCGATTCCCCGCCACTAGCTCCAGAGGACCCAAAGCCACCTAGAAGGAAGCTTCTCCATAGATCCCAGGATCGTAGGAGGACCTACTTTCCAACTGTCGATGGATTCCTAGCTTACTCTGATGAGGACATTAACGGCGAGGCTCCGTCTACCTTTGAGACTGGAGGTCCGTCTCAGCCACCCTCAGATGCCCCACTACCTACTGGCTTCAAGCCAGCTCCTGTACCCACACACACTACTCCGCCCATGACATGATTGGACGTCACGACACGGAGGTAGCAGTGTTGCGTGGGAGGGTCTAGGGGATTGAGGACGACCTGTATTTGGCTGGCAGTACCAGAGATCCTATTCTCTACCGGCTGTCTGAGTTGGGTACACGTGTTCACGAGGCTATGTAGGGACGCGCCGCGGCAGAGGAGCGTGTTGTTGAGTTAGAGACTAGACTGGATGACATCGAGGCGAGGATGTTCGCTGTCGTCGCAGTTCTATCAGCTGCTTCCCACCCCCATCCCCGTATGATTTACTTGTGTTGTGTTTTGATTTATTGACTAAAACTTGTAAGGTGGTATGCCAGTATTAACATTATTGTAAAACATGAAACTAATTTAGTAGGTTTAACTATTAATTAGAACGTTGGTATTATGACTTCATATGTTGTTATTGTGATTGTTCCATGCATTTGTAAGTTGGTGTGTCTTTTATGATTGTATAATTGTTTGCTTAGTGCATAGGATGACAATATTATACAGTGATATGTGTCTCATTCTTTTAATAGTGTGTATTAGAAGAATATGCCTCCCAAAAGAACTACTCATTCGACTTCTGAGGAAGAATCTTTTCCGCCCACCTCAGCGGACCTAGCCAGGGTAATCGTAGAGGCTATTGTGCAACATGAAGCAAACTGCGCCAATTCAAGCGGCGGTTTGGGTGCTGCAGGCCAACGCAGAACCCAGGAACCTGAGACTGGTAAAGCTTTTGCCTATTCCTTACTAGTCTTGATCATATCATATGCCGATCCTTTCATTGACGATCCAATCTTTCTGATGCTACAAAAGTAGAGAATCCCATACGTGGGTGTTCCTACAAGACTTTCATGGCATGCAAGCCCTAGAACTTTCGTGGGTCGAAAGGAGCGATTGGTATTGTTCGATGGATTGAGAAAACGGAGTCTGTGCTCGATATCAGTGGTTGCGTAGAAGACGAGAAGATCAAGTACGTCACATGTACCTTCCAGGACGAGGCGCTGACATGGTGGAACCTACAAGTGCAGACCTTGGGTCGCGAATTTGACATCCATCACCCTCGTCTCTGTGACTTTCGTCGTTTTCAAAATTTATTTTAGAGTAAACTAAAAATTTATCATTGATATTTATTATGGATCGGGTATAAGTTTTAATAAAATACGTATGTTGAAACGTATTCGTAAAATATTTTATAAAAAAAATAATAAGTTTATAAAGTGTAGAAAAAAAAAACATTCTAGGTTAACTTGGTTATCCTTTAAAAGAAAAAAAAATAACCTAGTTTTATAATAATCTAATCTAGTAGAAAGTATAGGGACTGTTTCTGCCAACTCATGAAAGTTTTAAAACCAAAACTTCTTCCCTCCCTTGTTCCACGCTTATTTCCGGCCAGCCAGTTTTCCGGCCGGCGACTGTGCTCCGGCGACTTCGATTACGTCATTTTAATGTCTATTATCCGTTTTAAATGTTTCCCATACGTTTCTCCATCAGGTTTTTACGTTTCTAGTGATTTAAGACAAGTAATAAACGCGTTTTAATCAAGATTTAATTATGGTTTGGAGTGTAACCGGTCGAAATATAAAATCGAACGAACGAGGCGTTTTCAATCCATTATTATATAAATTGTTCCTACCTAAATGTTTCTGCACATACATACATCATAAACCCACCTAAAACTCGTCCAGTTCGCGTCCAGAAACCTCTATTTGGGGCTTGAAGCATTCGACGTATCCAAGCCTTGTTCGATCATTAATCATGTTTGTAAGTCCGTTTTCATGGTGCCGTTTTGTCCATTATTCAACCCCGATCAAAAGGCCTCTATTACAGAGCCCTAATGTTGCATAAATCGGGTTATTGAATAATCTAGGGTTAGGGTTCTTGGCTTGGTCTAGTTGGGGAAGAAGATGAAATATTGATTAATATTCTTATATCTTGTTTTTCTAAAATAATAACAAAGTAGTCAAGTGGAGCAGTGGTTGTATGACTGTCTGTGACAGAAAAGGGGTTGGGTTAGATCCCTGGAACCAGCAGTCAATTTTCATTTTTTTTGTTAGTTATTATTTAAATTTATATAATAATATATAAATACATTAAACTTATAATATTCATAGTAAATCCATTTTTGATCCAAAAATTATGAAAATTTAGGTGTAGGTTCTTGACACCCTAAAGAAAATTATCCTATTTTTATTTTCTGGAAAATATATTATTTTCATATTTTTTCTGAATTAAATTATTTTAATCATAATTAAATGATTAAAAATTCATTTTAAGTGATTTTAACCTCAAATTTTATAGAGATTTATTTTTATGTATAATAAACTGAAATAAAATGTAATTTCTCAGAAAATGATTATTTTTGTTATTTTTTACTATTTTTAATCATTAAAACACTATTTAAACTCATTAAATATGTTTTAAATACAAATAAATTTAAAGAAATTATGTAAACTTTATTTCCAGTATTTCACATCAGAAAATAATAATTTTTCATAAAGAATATCATTTTTGATCATATCTCGTATTATTTATTATATTTATATTTAAATTATATATAATAAATTGTTTAATTAAATATAAATAATAAAATCTATTTCGTGGATATTTTTCTATAAAATAGAAAATGTTTCTAAGCGTGGGATACATAAGTGTTTTAGTCGCTTATTGAATTTATCGTGATATATTTATTTACAAACTATTGTTCAAATTATTATTAAAAACTTCGTCTTCCCTACACAAGTCTAGTAAACCCTAATGCCTTAGATTTTGGTTGCCTTAGACTTTTAAGTTATTTTCCTCATTAGTATTCTATCATATATAGGTTGAGTTCTTCGGAATTCTAAGTCCTTTACGATGAACTTTCATGGAATTTACAATTAGCCAAACTGTGAGTATATCTTTCCCCTTTTTAATGTTTTACACTTTTGGGGTGACTCATGTACGCATATTACTTCACTCACTTAATCATGTTTTATCATATATTCACAATCACAATTCTTGTATGTGTTTTACTTGTTGATTCGCTGATAGTGTGTACTTATGACCTTAATCATTAACCGCTGGGCGGCCTAGCATAGCAATAAATTAAACTTGATTATTGTTATGTGTGAACGATTATTCTCGTTGCCTACTATAAGCGAATACTATATATATGTGACTCTTGATACATTGAACAAAGGTTTGATTTTGGGCAGCATTTGTACATAGCTTGAACACTAAATTGAAGACAGTATAACACGTGAATTGCGAAACTCTTTTTCTACTATATGTATTCAAATAGGGAATGCTCACCAATACATTTTTGTATTGACAAATACTATTTTCGTACATGTTTCAGGTTATTTATGAGATGACTTTTAAGCTTTTGGAATTTTTATTTAGATTTTGGATTCATTGTATTTCAGTTTTAGTTGTCACTTTAGAATCATTGTATCTTGTATTTTTCTTTCAATGTAATTGATGTGTGTAAATGTATATATAAAAATAACACAAGCTTTAATTAAAACGATTCACCTAAAAACTACACACGCACGACAAGTGTACCGGTCGCAAAGTAGTAAACAGATAAGACCGAGTATCGAACCCAAAGACGCGAATGCAACTCTAGATCAAAACCTATAACGAAATACTAGCCTAAATAAATAGATACTTATATGGGTGGTACTTTAAACTATTAATTATAAACTTAATTAAACTAAATAGATTAAACTTAACTTAACTCGACAACTAATACGAACTTAAGGAACTGGAGGAATCAGATAGGAAGAAGGCTGGTAACCTGGGTAGAATCCCTAGACTCTGGTTATAAAAGCTGACCTATGTAATCCGGTTAGGACCCTGTTCTCATCTAATAAACCTTCTGTCAAGGATAGTCGACTAGACTCAAGGCGGGACAAGTGTTGAAATGCTAAAATGAAAGTGGATCGCCCCAGCGAAACCAAATCCCACAGTAATCCTTTAATCAACCACTCTTGGATCGAAAACTCCCAAACTGTGAAGCAGACTTAATAATTACGAATGAAATCCTAGGAAAACTCTAAACACGAATAAGTAACCGGCCTTGCCCCAGCGATAACCAAACTACCAAACAATGCCTAGTTAGTCAACCTAGCAATCCCGAATTATATTCCTAACCTTCAGGAAGGGATTGCACACCTTAGCTAACTGACTTTAAAAACCTGTTAAACTTGCGCTATCCCTAACTGCAAGAACTAGCTCAACAACAAAAGTTAATCAAACTAGAATGATTTCTAGATCTAGGGAATATTCCTATGTGCCTAGAACATCAAAACCAACAAACAAGTAATAAAATCAAAAAGCGCCAGTACACAAATATTCAAAATCAAACGTAAAAATTAAATCATGTAACCCAACACATCCAAAACGGAAAACATAAGTCTTTAATTAAAAACCATAATCTAGTTCATCATCCAAAGTCACCAATAAAAGTTTTAGCTCATAATATTTATGAACATCACAAAATAAATAAAAATAGTTTTAATCATGTCTATAAAAATATGAAACAAAAACTAAATCAAACCCGGGGTTCCTTGAATATTAATCTTTAACGTGCCCGGGACCTTTTCCCCTTCAAAGTTACCTCTGTTCGATCACAGCTTCTGAAGGCGGCCGTGATATGTTCGATATGGCTCCTGTGTTCGATAATAATCTTCCCTCTTCTTCAATATAATATTCGCAGCTCCACCTCCTCTCTTGATATCGATGTGCCCCCCCCCCCCCTAAAATAATGCACCGTCCAATTTATGTTCACCGCCTTCACGAATTCAAAAATTTCACAATAGATTAGAGGCCCCCTTTTTTTATGTTTTTGTCTTTAGTGGGCTTTTAGGGTTGTGACTCCAAGTCACGTTTTTATTTGTTTTTTTTTCTTTTAATATTATTATTATTATTATTATTATTATTATTATTAGATATAGCATTCTAGCTTCATGCTCTTGACTCGGGTGTTCTTGTCTTGACCAAAGTTGCTCATTTACGCTACAACGTCCACTCAAACACCTACTAAAATATAAAATAAATACATAAGTAATAAAAATGACACAAAACTAATAAAAATATATAAAAACCTATACTAAAGAAAATAGACCAGTACACGCCTAAAACTAATAAAAACAATATCTAAACGACTCGAAAATTATACAAACTTTACACTGGAAATAGATGTATTTTACAATACATCAAATATCCCCACACTTATCTCTTTTTCGTCCCTGAAAAAGAATTATGCTATGGAATCACAATCAAATAATCAGGCCTCAAAACATAGGTTACTTTTATTTTAAAAATCTACTCACGTGCCAACTGCGATTGCATGTATACTTGTCCTCTTAAACCCAACCGCCGGTTTCTAAGCCCCTTATCATGTTAGTTTAATTTTAGGTTCATTTAGTCTACCTTAGGGTCTCACACTAAAGAAGCCATAGTTTTACCTAATCCCGCCTCAAGCTTATGAAACAAAAGGAACAACCAATTGACTATTCCTAACCGTTTTATGTAGAAAACCGAGAAAATTTAAAATCATTTGTTTTTTTTTCATCTTAGCATACTTAACTCAGAGGGTGTGACCAATCCAAGTCGCTATCCCAGTGGCCAGTGTAACATCGCGAAAATTTTCCCCAAATTTTAAAACGCCCTTATTTTCGTTACATTTTATACAAACGTCACTAAGTCTCCATTACCCTAACTCATAATATATATAGATATATATACATACATATATAATAATAATAATAATAATAATAAAAAAAAAATCAGATTTATTTTGTTTCTTGTAGAGTTATTTTTTACTCCTTTGTACATCACCAACCCACAAGTGCCCAGCCCAAACTCTTGTTCCTTTTGCATACCTGAAGCCCAATCAGCCCAAGAGGCCGGCCCATCAGTTAATCGGCCCAAGCCCCTCACCCTCCCCTTCATTGCCCTGTTAAAAAAAGGAGATAAATGTTGGCCTCAGCCGGGTTTCGAACCGGAGGCAACCATGAATAACACACAAGCACCAACCAACTAGGCTATGCTGATCTTTTGGTTTATATCCAACTCGTAAATATTAAATGACCTCCTAAAAACTCTGTTACTGCTCGCTGCTAGCAGCAGAGCGCGCGAACAGCCCTATAAACTACACATTTGACTTTAGATTGAACCAATTCAAGGAAATATTTGACTAATCCCTTCGTGAAATGTAAGTGACTGATATTACGCGTTAATTATGCTAGTAATCATCATTAAATCCTTTCAATTTTGACCAATTTCACTCGCAAACATTCAAGTCGAGTCAAAATTTCTAATTCTATGATCTGGACATTTACACTATAAATTGAACGTTGTAGAACCTTCACAACTCGCCACTCAATCTCTCTCAACCTCCAATCTTCTTCAATTCACTATGTTCTTGTTCTTGATTCGCTGTTTGACTTTTAAGCTTGACCAAGCAATCGAACACGATACAACACTGTAAGCTTAATGTTTTATGTGGGTTTTGTTCATCGGCATTCACACATCAAAAACCCTAACATTAATCAGGTTAAAGATGTGTGTATTGCTTGATTGGAAAAGCTAGGGTTCGTGGGTTATTGAATTGGGGAAGAACATGTGTTTACGTATAACTATAAGTATTAATCACACCAAGACCAAACACAACCACTGGTCTAGACCAAGTGGTTGTGCTTGGTGGCTTTCAAACAGGTCACACGGGTTCGAGTCCGGCTACGGCCATTCTTTTTGTTTCTTTTTATTTTGATTAACAACAAACTAATATATATATATATATTAAACATTTTAAACTTATAAATTCATTTTTTTAAATATCAAAACTATTTTATAAATTCTAAAAAAAATTATATTTATTAAATCTGAGTCAAGAGTTTTATTTACAATTTTTGTTTTTCAAAAATTCATTTATTTAATATTTATAATAATTAGATCAATTTTATACTATTATATTTATAAAAATCCATTAAAATATCAAAACGATCTTATTAATTTCCACAAAAATTATCCTAAGTTTTTATAACATTAAGCTTTTCAAAAATGATTTTTATTTCAGAAAAATCATTTATTTAACATTTTTTATCAATTTTTGTTAGATTTAATCACAATTAAATCATAATAAATCCAATTTTTGTTATTTTTGCACCAAAATTTTATACAAATTATTTCTGATCATTTAGAACAGAAATATGAATTTTAAACTAAAAATTATTTAATTTTAATATTTTTAAATATGAAGGTTAGATTTGGACAATTTGTAATAAATAGATTTAATAATCTATTTTAAAGAAAATAATTTTATAAAAATTATTTTTATACTTTAAACTCATTCTTGTGACCATCGTAAATTTAAATTTCATAAAAAGATTTTTGGTTATTTATTTACTAAATTTCTCTCAATTGGCGAATATTTTTAATATTAATCAAACGAGCAATTATCCCCAATTCAAAGCCCTAGAACGTATACATTTGTAGACTAGATAGACTTAGACATATTTATTACCTTATTATAGGGTGATACTTGACACATTTGGGCAACACACTATTTTCAAGAGATAACATTTTACCAAGGTGAGTTTTACATAGCCCCTTTTCTATTTATCACCATTTTTGGGGTGAAACATGTTTATAACATCATCATTGCAATTCAATCATCAATGTGTCTATGTGTTTTCTATGTTGCATTATGTCTTGAGCATGATTAGAGTAAGCACCATTCTAGCATAATCATTAACATTGATCCAGCCGGCGGTATACATTGATAGATCTATTGGACTGACAATCCCACCCGGATACGTGCCTCCTACAAAGGTTACGTGGGTGTTTGTTATCGTATAACATTATTGGACCATGAGCGTATGGTATGTATCATTTTATAACAGTCATCAGGGTTGATTATGCACTCGATTTATTTCTAGTATGTTCTCACATATGGACTCG
Source organism: Ambrosia x helenae (assembly GCA_030844895.1). Lineage (NCBI taxonomy): Eukaryota > Viridiplantae > Streptophyta > Magnoliopsida > Asterales > Asteraceae > Ambrosia > Ambrosia x helenae. Next base: position 42,361,494 of record CM061233.1, read on the forward strand.
ATTGACATGACACATGAATTGCACAACATTTTATTCAACTATCAAAAACCTATGTAATTCTCACCAACTTTTGTTGACCCAAAAACATTTTCAACTTAACATGTTTCAGGTTCTATTTGCTTGAAGATTTGATTTGATGCTTGAAGATATGTGTATAGTTTCATTCAAATTGATGTACAAATTCTAGAACAATTGTATGTAATTCAATTAAATCATTTAATGAAAATTTATTATTTACCATGAGCTACTGAACAATCATGCAATACGTGACATCCTGATGTTTCCGCCATCGGTTGGGGTGTTACAGATTGGTATCAGAGCCATGGTTATAGGGAATTAGGTTATTAGAAAAATAATCTAGTCTATAACCATAGGATTTAATCAGTACTTGCCCCTTTTACTTGCTGCACTCTATCTCCCTCCAACTTCTTATCTCTACTATCATCCCTACAAGAAGGTTGCTCTCCATCACTGGATTCACTCTTAGACTAATAAGGCAAAATCCTCAGGTTTAACCTGAACCACCTTGAGATCTCGTCGAAGTTCTAGATTTTAATAACGAACACGTGCAATCTGGAAGGGTGAACGCCTGTATTCTGAGTCTTCTGTCTAGGCTGGCATTGCGCATATATCCCAATCAGACGAGGGACCCGGATGCCTACCTGGGAATTCTCGGGATGAGTGTTCACTTATAGGCTAAAGCATGTCTTCATATGTTATAAAAATCTAGAGTCTTTGATAAGTCAACGTTTTCGTTTATTCGTTTTAATTAATGAATAGATGATTACATTCCTTATATAATCTCATTCATTTCACTGTGTCTCTTACAGATCATGCCTCCACGTCGCAGTGCTCGTCTTAACAGTGGTGAAAATCATGATGAAGGAAGTAGTAATCACAACCACAACCACAATACTAACCACAATAACAACAACAACAATGGTGTTGATGCCCAACTAGCTGCAATCATTTCTCAACAAATGGCGCAGCAAATCGCAACTCTGGTTCCCAACTTACTAGCTCAAGTCATCCAGTTGAACGGCAACGGGAACGGCAACGGCAACGGGAATGGAAATGGAAATGGACACCACAACGGGAATGGACTTCCAGCCTGTACCCTTAAGCACTTTAATTCTTGCAATCCCCCAAAGTTTAGTGGTGAAGAAGGAGCTACAGGACTCCTACAATGGTTTGAGGGTATTGAAAATACCTTCATCAACAGTGAGTGTCCCGATAACTTTAAAGTCCGTTATGCCATGAGTGTTCTTCACAAACGAGCACTCACTTGGTGGAATGAAGAAAAACGCACTCGCGGAGCTGAAGCTGCACTAGCCCTAACTTGGGATCAAGCTAAAGACATTATGAAGGCAGAGTTCTGTCCTCGTAATGAAATTAAGAAGCTGGAAGATGAATTTCATGATCTTGCTCAAGACAGTGGGGAAAACCTCGCTTACAACACTCGTTTTCACGAACTTAGCTTACTGCTACCCCACAAGGTCACTCCCTTACCTATTGCAATCGAAAAATACATTGGTGGTTTACCAATGCAAATTCAAGACACAGTGTGGGGAAGGAACCCTGCTACTTTGGAAGAAGCAAAGCGTTTGGCTGCCACCCTAACAGATAACCATGTGAAAGCAGGAACCCTAACTCGTAAAGGGGAAAAGAAAAAGGATACTCCCCAACCTGCCGTTGAAATCAAAACCGAGGCCTCAACCAACGGGAAGAACAAGGTCAGGAATTTTGCAATAGACACTACTGCTCCACCCACCAAGAAACAATACAATGGGATGCTACCTAAGTGTGACACCTGCCAGTATCACCACCCAACTCAAGTACCCTGTCGACAGTGCACCAATTGTCAGAGGTATGGGCATCTTGCGGAAGCTTGTCGAATCCCTGCTACAAACGCTCTTGATGCTCCAAACAACCCCGCTTGAGACCTTCCAACTACTTAACAGCAAACCCTACCATTCGAATAATATCTATTTTTAATTTCATGTATTGCCACTTTTTGAATCAAATAATAAAATCAAGTATTATCATAACATCTGTGTGCATGCTTGTTTGAATGTGAACTAATTGCTATATCTATACTTACTTGCTTGTACAAACAATTAGTTAACTACCAAACAACCAGCTTAACGATTGGTAGAGGTCATCATGTCTTTCCAACAGTCGGGAGAGGCCCTACCACCTGCTCAACGACTGGCGGAGACTATCAGACCTGCTTAACAATCGGTAAAGTCATAAAAAGGACGCAAAACCCTAATGTAAGGTAAATTGGTAATTACGGTCCGGAACGTAATCATGAATTTACAGGTACGTTAAGGTAGTGTGAAATTTTATCAAGGTTTTCAATAGTTGACCAATTGTGAACCTAGTGTTTCTCTTAACTTCGGGACGAAGTTCCTAAAAGTAGGGGAGACTGTAACATCGCGAAAATTTTCCCCAAATTTTAAAACGCCCTTATTTTCGTTACATTTTATACAAACGTCACTAAGTCTCCATTACCCTAACTCATAATATATATAGATATATATACATACATATATAATAATAATAATAATAATAATAAAAAAAAATCAGATTTATTTTGTTTCTTGTAGAGTTATTTTTTACTCCTTTGTACATCACCAACCCACAAGTGCCCAGCCCAAACTCTTGTTCCTTTTGCATACCTGAAGCCCAATCAGCCCAAGAGGCCGGCCCATCAGTTAATCGGCCCAAGCCCCTCACCCTCCCCTTCATTGCCCTGTTAAAAAAAGGAGATAAATGTTGGCCTCAGCCGGGTTTCGAACCGGAGGCAACCATGAATAACACACAAGCACCAACCAACTAGGCTATGCTGATCTTTTGGTTTATATCCAACTCGTAAATATTAAATGACCTCCTAAAAACTCTGTTACTGCTCGCTGCTAGCAGCAGAGCGCGCGAACAGCCCTATAAACTACACATTTGACTTTAGATTGAACCAATTCAAGGAAATATTTGACTAATCCCTTCGTGAAATGTAAGTGACTGATATTACGCGTTAATTATGCTAGTAATCATCATTAAATCCTTTCAATTTTGACCAATTTCACTCGCAAACATTCAAGTCGAGTCAAAATTTCTAATTCTATGATCTGGACATTTACACTATAAATTGAACGTTGTAGAACCTTCACAACTCGCCACTCAATCTCTCTCAACCTCCAATCTTCTTCAATTCACTCTGTTCTTGTTCTTGATTCGCTGTTTGACTTTTAAGCTTGACCAAGCAATCGAACACGATACAACACTGTAAGCTTAATGTTTTATGTGGGTTTTGTTCATCGGCATTCACACATCAAAAACCCTAACATTAATCAGGTTAAAGATGTGTGTATTGCTTGATTGGAAAAGCTAGGGTTCGTGGGTTATTGAATTGGGGAAGAACATGTGTTTACGTATAACTATAAGTATTAATCACACCAAGACCAAACACAACCACTGGTCTAGACCAAGTGGTTGTGCTTGGTGGCTTTCAAACAGGTCACACGGGTTCGAGTCCGGCTACGGCCATTCTTTTTGTTTCTTTTTATTTTGATTAACAACAAACTAATATATATATATATATTAAACATTTTAAACTTATAAATTCATTTTTTTAAATATCAAAACTATTTTATAAATTCTAAAAAAAATTATATTTATTAAATCTGAGTCAAGAGTTTTATTTACAATTTTTGTTTTTCAAAAATTCATTTATTTAATATTTATAATAATTAGATCAATTTTATACTATTATATTTATAAAAATCCATTAAAATATCAAAACGATCTTATTAATTTCCACAAAAATTATCCTAAGTTTTTATAACATTAAGCTTTTCAAAAATGATTTTTATTTCAGAAAAATCATTTATTTAACATTTTTTATCAATTTTTGTTAGATTTAATCACAATTAAATCATAATAAATCCAATTTTTGTTATTTTTGCACCAAAATTTTATACAAATTATTTCTGATCATTTAGAACAGAAATATGAATTTTAAACTAAAAATTATTTAATTTTAATATTTTTAAATATTAAGGTTAGATTTGGACAATTTGTAATAAATAGATTTAATAATCTATTTTAAAGAAAATAATTTTATAAAAATTATTTTTATACTTTAAACTCATTCTTGTGACCATCGTAAATTTAAATTTCATAAAAAGATTTTTGGTTATTTATTTACTAAATTTCTCTCAATTGGCGAATATTTTTAATATTAATCAAACGAGCAATTATCCCCAATTCAAAGCCCTAGAACGTATACATTTGTAGACTAGATAGACTTAGACATATTTATTACCTTATTATAGGGTGATACTTGACACATTTGGGCAACACACTATTTTCAAGAGATAACATTTTACCAAGGTGAGTTTTACATAGCCCCTTTTCTATTTATCACCATTTTTTGGGGTGAAACATGTTTATAACATCATCATTGCAATTCAATCATCAATGTGTCTATGTGTTTTCTATGTTGCATTATGTCTTGAGCATGATTAGAGTAAGCACCATTCTAGCATAATCATTAACATTGATCCAGCCGGCGGTATACATTGATAGATCTATTGGACTGACAATCCCACCCGGATACGTGCCTCCTACAAAGGTTACGTGGGTGTTTGTTATCGTATAACATTATTGGACCATGAGCGTATGGTATGTATCATTTTATAACAGTCATCAGGGTTGATTATGCACTCGATTTATTTCTAGTATGTTCTCACATATGGACTCGATTGACATGACACATGAATTGCACAACATTTTATTCAACTATCAAAAACCTATGTAATTCTCACCAACTTTTGTTGACCCAAAAACATTTTCAACTTAACATGTTTCAGGTTCTATTTGCTTGAAGATTTGATTTGATGCTTGAAGATATGTGTATAGTTTCATTCAAATTGATGTACAAATTCTAGAACAATTGTATGTAATTCAATTAAATCATTTAATGAAAATTTATTATTTACCATGAGCTACTGAACAATCATGCAATACGTGACATCCTGATGTTTCCGCCATCGGTTGGGGTGTTACACCAGGCACCTTAAGCTTCAGCATTTTCGCTTTGGTTTCTAATTAATAAATGAGCTTTTTTTTTTTTTAGATATTTATTTTCAGGCAATCCTAGATGGAGTCGAGTCCGGAGTCACTATCCCTAGAAACGACACCATTGGCCTTGCCCTTATTTTATATCCAGCTCTTTTTTTTTTCTTCAACTTTTGATTAGAAATTCTAACGGTTTTAAATTTTTTTTCTAGATGAGAACCCACAAGGTATCCTAATATATTTAGGTGTATTAGCTCAAAGGAAACTTTTCTACCGGCTGAGCCTACCCACACATCCTAAGTCAACACACTTTCGATTATTTATTCTTCTAATACATATAATATTTGAAAACCAGACACTTGATTTTATCTATCATTTCCCATATTTTATAATGCAAACTTTAAAATTAGGGACATTTTTTTTTCAATTTTTCATTTTTTTTGTTTTTTTTTTTAGTTTTTAGTCTTTTTAAATAAAGACTCAAACTATACTAAAACGCAGTTCCCATCCTCACACTTAAAATTGCACATTGTCCTCAATGTGTAGCGACAAGGAACTAAAAATAAAGTAGAATAATTAAAAAATTAAAAAGTAAAGTGGAATAGGCTCCCCTGGTAATGCTGTGGCATAATCCTCGCAAAGCGTGTTCTGAGTTGTCCCATCCAAGTTCAAAGCAACCGTATAGCATTTCATTCGCGGTTGCATCAATAACCTACAAAACAAACACTAAAAAGACAAAAAGTAAAACAAAAAAACACAACTGTGTTGGGTTGACTGTTTACAAAAATGATTTTTAAAGGGTCACCTCGTCCGAATGGAGATTGAGTACGGACGAAAAGATCTCACTATGAAAAGAATGCAGACCATCCCCACACTTAGACTCAAACAACGACACAAACTAAAATTAATAAACAAAATACCTACAAACTCTACAACTTGGAAAAACCAAAGTATTAATCAGGTGGTTTATATTTAATCCAACCCATGTCCAACCCGTTCAATTCTTTTCGTTCACCATTGTTCGTCAAAAAACAATTGGTGAAAATATAAAGACGTCTGAAAAATTCAAATGGGTTGGGCCACCTATCCCTAGACTTACCTGGACCAAACCTGATATGTGGATGTGGCTTGTGATTCTGGTCCATGTAACTGCGAGCCTTCTCCCGTGGTGGTGGCCATGGTGATGGCAATAGTAGCAGTGTAATATCCAATGCCTGCACGGGCCGGCTGTGGTGTTCTTCTTCTTCCACCACTGCTTCTTTCTCATCTTCCTTGTTTGGTGACTCCTGAATTTCCACAGTCAGGCATCCTCTCAATAATGCCTCTAAGATATCGAGGTCACCTACTGGGTCAAAATCTTTCCCCACATCTGGAGCTGACAAATCAACCAACTCGTCACCAAACTCTGCTTCCCAATCAGCTGCTTCTTCAAGCAGGTTAGTGGTGTCTTCCTCTTCCACCACTTCTTCCTCAAACAGCCAGCCTGTGAATTCTGAAAAATCCATATCTTCCTCAGCCTCCCCTATCTTCTCCATCATGGCTTTCTTGTACGCGTCCCACTCTATCCTTTCTATCTCTTCATCATCACTCCAGACATCTGCCTCCCAAGGATATGCTGCTGAACTAGAGATCTGGCAAGGCTGCTCATCCTGCTGAACCAGAGGTGGGACTAAGGCGTCCATTATGGTCTCTGGCTCTAACCCTGAATCCTGCAAAATATGATCCTCACAAGACAAGTGTAAAGAATCATATGGGTCAGTTAAATCATGCACAGAATCAGATGAGCAAGGACAAACAGTTTCAGCAACGGGCCTAATACAATCAGGTAATGTAAGTGTTACCATCTCGGCTGGGTCATCATTTGTGAAATAAACTTGCTGGACTGGAGGCGGGACTTCAACGTCCATTATGGTCTTCAGTTCATCCACCTGAGCCTCTAGCCTCTTAAGTGCCGCATCTTGTTCCCTCAAATAGCCGGTGCGCTTGGATATCAAAGAATCCATATCCTCGAGCATGAGCTGTTGGTTAGCAAGGAAGGCGGCAGAATCAGGTCTAGTGTGAGAGTAGACATTTCGATAATCGGGATGTGGATACAAATGTTGGCTAGGTGGATACTCTGACGAGCTACCACCATGCTTTTCCTCATACATCTCATCTTGTAGACGATCAAGCCGAATTTTTATTCTATATAGTGACTCAGATGTTGCAGGGTTAAACCACCGGTTAGCCTGTGGGTACGAAGGCTGGTATGACTGATATGGCTGCGGCTGCAAATACGTGTTAGAATAACAATCCGTGGAATACCCCGATTAATATGAATGAGGGCATCTTATGGTAAAATGGGGTCCTCCGCAGATCTCGCACATGTTAAAAAAAATTATATATTATGAATAATAATAATAATAATAATAATAATAATAAGAAAAAAAAATAAAAAAATAAAAGCAAAAATTATTCACAAAATAGTAGACCAGAAACGGATCGGATGATTCTCAAGAGTGCCAATTACGTCCCGGCAACGGCGCCAAAAACTGTGTAAATGTATATATAAAAATAACACAAGCTTTAATTAAAACGATTCACCTAAAAACTACACACGCACGACAAGTGTACCGGTCGCAAAGTAGTAAACAGATAAGACCGAGTATCGAACCCAAAGACGCGAATGCAACTCTAGATCATAACCTATACCGAAATACTAGCCTAAATAAATAGATACTTATATGGGTGGTACTTTAAACTATTAATTATAAACTTAATTAAACTAAATAGATTAAACTTAACTTAACTCGACAACTAATACGAACTTAAGGAACTGGAGGAATCAGATAGGAAGAAGGCTGGTAACCTGGGTAGAATCCCTAGACTCTGGTTATAAAAGCTGACCTATGTAATCCGGTTAGGACCCTGTTCTCATCTAATAAACTTCCTGTCAAGGATAGTCGACTAGACTCAAGGCGGGACAAGTGTTGAGATGCTAAAATGAAAGTGGATCGCCCCAGCGAAACGAAATCCCACAGTAATCCTTTAATCAACCACTCTTGGATCGAAAACTCCCAAACTGTGAAGCAGACTTAATAATTACGAATGAAATCCTAGGAAAACTCTAAACACGAATAAGTAACCGGCCTCGCCCCAGCGATAATCAAACTACCAAACAATGCCTAGTTAGTCAACCTAGCAATCCCGAATTATATTCCTAACCTTCAGGAAGGGATTGCACACCTTAGCTAACTGACTTTAAAAACCTGTTAAACTTGTGCTATTCCTAACTGCAAGAACTAGCTCAACAACAAAAGTTAATCAAACTAGAATGATTTCTAGATCTAGGGAATATTCCTATGTGCCTAGAACATCAAAACCAACAAACAGGTAATAAAATCAAAAAGCGCCAGTACACAAATATTCAAAATCAAATGTAAAAATTAAATCATGTAACCCAACACATCCAAAATGGAAAACATAAGTCTTTAATTAAAAACCATAATCTAGTTCATCATCCAAAGTCACCAATAAAATTTTTAGCTCATAATATTTATAAACATCACAAAATAAATAAAAATAGTTTTAATCATGTCTATAAAAATATGAAACAAAAACTAAACCAAACTCGGGGTTCCTTGAATATTAATCTTTAACGTGCCCGGGACCTTTTCTCCTTCAAAGTTACCTCTGTTCGATCACAGCTTCTGAAGGCGGCTGTGATATGTTCGATGTGTTCGATAATAATCTTCCCTCTCCTTCGATATAATATTCGCAGCTCCACCTCCTCTCTTGATATCGATCTGCCCCCCCCCCCCCCTAAAATAATGCACCGTCCAATTTATGTTCACCGCCTTCACGAATCCAAAAATTTCACCATAGATTAGAAGGCCCCCCCCCTTTTAGGGCTGTGACTCCAAGTCACGGTTTTTTTTTGTTTTTTTTCTTTTATTATTATTATTATTATTATTGTTATTATTGTTATTAGATATAGCATTCTAGCTTCATGCTCTTGACTCGGGTGTTCTTGTCTTGACCAAAGTTGCTCATTTACGCTACAACGTCCACTCAAACACCTACTAAAATATAAAATAAATACATAAGTAATAAAAATGACACAAAACTAATAAAAATATATAATAACCTATACTAAAGAAAATAGACCAGTACACGCCTAAAACTAATAAAAACAATATCTAAACGACTCAAAAATTATACAAACTTTACACTGGAAATAGATGTATTTTACAATACATCAGTAATAAACTACTTAATCAATATATCAAAATTTACACTTTTAGTCCATGAGCTATTGAACAATCGTCACTACGTGACACCTAGATGTTTCCGCCATCGGTTGGGGTGTTACAGCGAAGCTGCCTACAATGTCTCTTGGGTCGAGTGGAAGTCGATGCTGATGGATAAGTATTGCCCGCGCAGTGAGTTGCAGAAGTTGGAGACCGAGTTCTGGCATCTGTCCATGATTGGTGCGGACATTACGACTTATACCACTCGATTCCGTGAGTTTTCTCGTTTTTTTCCACACATGGTTACCCCTGAGTACAAGCGGGTAGAACGATATATCTGGGGACTTTCTCCTAAGATTCGTAGCATGGTTACCACCGCTACTCCAACTTCCATTCAGCATGTTGTCACCCTTGCTCACAGCCTTACCGACGATGCGATACGCATAGGATCCATGACCCAAAAGGAATCCGACAAGGGTGAAGGCTCTGGAAACAAGCGTAAGTGGTCCCATTTCAAGAAGGGGAAAGGTGTAGAGGGCGATTCTCACAAAAAGCCCGAAACCGTCAAAGCTTTTGTTGCCGCCACTACTAACACTCGCAAGCCATACAACGGGCCCCACCCACTGTGCGACAAGTGCAAGTACCATCATGTGGGGACTTGCAACAGTATCAAATGCGAGAAGTGCAAGTGGATGGGACATCCCACAGTGCAGTGTCGGTCCAAAGCAGTTGTGAGTTCTGATGGTAAACCAGGATGTTTCGAGTGTGGTCCTACCGACCATTTCAAGAAGGACTGCCCCAAGCTGAGACGTCAGGCTCGTGGCAGGGCTTTCGTCATGAGAGCCGATGACGCACGCGAGGATCCTAACGTTGTCACGGGTACGTTCCTTATAAACAATCGTACTGCTTCTATACTATTTGATACCGGTGCCGATCTAAGCTTTATGCCAACTGACTTTAAACGAGCCCTCGGATTAGAGTTACATAAGTTGCATGAATATTTCTCCATATAATTGGCCAATGGTAAGACAATTAGGTCCGAAGAGATAGTTAAGAATTGGGCGTTAAGGTTAGGAGATCATGAGTTTAGCATCGATCTTCTGCCGATCGAATTGGGTAGTTTCAACATCGTGGTTGGTATGGACTGGTTGTCGAAGAACCGCACAGAGGTCATCTGTTTCACGAAAGTGGTTCGAGTTCCATTGCCCAACAGAGAGGTTCTGTCCATACTGTAACAACCCGGACTTAGGGCCCAAAATTTTTTGTGTCTAAAGGTATCATAATAAATAAATCAATAGTAAAATAATTATGCATAACCAAATGCGAAACCAAACCAATTAATTACTTAGCTATTTTAACGAGAGGAATAATATTATACGCGTACGAGATCGAACCGACACCCAATAACGAACCCGCCTGATGACCCATTGATGAGTCATTGTGTTCTCCCCTCCTTTTTTTTTAAAGGCCAACAAAATATTATTAAGATTAATAGGACTAACAACAAATTAGCCCACACCAAAAGTACAGACACACCAAAACAGCACATTACATACAGATAGTTGATAACTGAAAATCACACCATTGAGACCATGTAATTATTTCTACTTTAGCCCGACTCCTGACCCAAATGAACCAGAGACTTCGGATCTCCTCCTTTATCTTGTGCAGGCATGCCTCCTTCTGGTTGAACACCAAGTCGTTACGGGTTCTCCATATACACCAAATTGCTATTTGAACGATGGCGTGGATCATCCGCTTCCACTTGCGTGAGCCACTAACATGAGTGTGTATATCGAGTAGATCTTTGACATCGAAGGCAAAGAATGCCGGTATCTTGCACCATTGAGACATAATGTCCCAGATCGCTTGGGCGAGACTGCAGGCTACAAACAGATGGTCCGAAGTTTCATTTGCGTCACCACAGAACTTACATCTTGGGCAGCCGACATTGATGTTTCTCCTGGGCAGCTACATCAGAGTGGGCAGCCTATCGAGCGACAATCTCCAAACAACAAAGTTAACTTTTAAGGGTACCCATTTGTTCCAGCTACTTGACGACTGTGAATCCAACACACTTGCACCCTGCAGCCGATTCCTGAGGCTCTTAACTGTGAATACGCCCGCCTCGTCCCACACCCAACACCACACGTCGGCACCCGACCCAAGATCAAATGACATGAGGTCAGATATCAATGTCTCGAGCTGCCAATGTTCCTCCTCCGAGTTGGGAATGCGACTCCACTTGAAGTTTATCACCATGATTCGATTACAGACCGACAATCGTTCCGCCACGGAGACATTTTTGTTCTGCGCAAGATTGAACAGAGCAGGAAATCTTCTGCTTAAAGGCGCCTCGCCCAACCAGCATTCATTCCAAAAAGATACCCCGCTACCCTGACCTGGCGCAACACGAAAGCTACTACACAAATCCAAACCACATTCTACCAAACCTTGGGATACATTGACAATTTGTTTCCAAGGGCCAGCGGCCGATAATCTTTCTGGAATAAAATTCCAAGATCTAGAATTATTGTGCAGCCCCCAGATAACTTTTCTCCACAGACTTGTGCTTTTCGTTTTAATTCGCCACCACCATTTGGCCAACATGGCCAGATTTGTATCCCGTAGTGACCCAATTCCCAAACCACCACATTTAACCGGGTTCATAACTTTCTGCCAGGCAACCCAATTGATTTTTGACTGTTCTGGATCGGAGCCCCATAGGAACTCTCTGCGAATCTTCTCAAGTGTGTCAATGACTTTAATATGGGCCTTGTAAATGGAAAAGAAATAAGTTGGGAGGGAGTTCAAGACCGATTTCATTAGTGTGATTTTTCCACCGAAAGATAACACTTTTGCCTTCCACACTGATAGTCTTTTCCTAAACACCTCAACCATAGGATCCCAGTTTTTTACTAGGTTCATGTTTGCGCCAACCAGAAGACCCAAGTGTTTAAACGGAAAGGTCCCAACTTTACATCGTAGTATACCTGCCATAGCCTGAATCTGCGCGTCCTCGACTCCTACACCAAAAAGACAACTTTTTCCAAGGTTAACCCTTAATCCAGATGCGAGATAAAAACATCGGAGCAGTCTGTTCAGATTACGGACATATTCCAACAACCATTCCCCAACAAAGATTGCATCATCTTAATATAAAAAAATGTGAGAGCAAAGGTCCGCTGCTGTTACACATGATCCCCTTATATAATCCGATCGAACAAGCTTCTTTAATTACACCAGATAAGGCCTGCATTGCAATAATGAACAAGAAAGGAGATATGGGGTCCCCTTGCCTCAACCCTCTATAACATGAAAATTCTTGTGTTGGCGATCCATTTACTAACACCGACGCTGGAGCATTTTTTACCGTAGCCATGACCCAATTCCTCCATTTCACTGGGAACTTCATTTGAGCCATAATTGATTCGAGAAAAGACCAACTAAGGGAATCACAGGCCTTCTCTATATCCACCTTAAAGAAAAACCCGGCCTTTTTGCATCTTCTCAACCAACAAACAACTTCGTTCAACACTAATGGCTCATCAAGAATACTCCTGTTTGCAAGAAAGGCAGACTGTTCTTCAGAAATAAGAGGTTGCACAACCGCTTTTAGCCTATTTGAAAGCACCTCTGAGATAACTTTACTTATACATCCAATAAGGCTAATTGGCCTATAATCCGAAAGGCCGCCCGGGTCACCATGTTTAGGTATCAACGCAAGAAAAGAAGAAGTCCTCCCCTCCTTTTTACAACACATCCACAAAAACCATTTGTGGAACAAATGGTTTTGCATAAACCATTCACCAAACCCACTATATAAACCTCCATCCCTTACCTCATTTCCTGATGAAGAAACCCACACCTATAGTAAGAGAGAGAGAGAGAGAGAGAGAGAGAGAGAGAGGGAGAGAGGGGGGATCAGAGGGAGGATAGCTGACCACCACCACATACTGTGGTTTCCGGCGGTGATGCTTCCAAAACACAACCACCCAACCCTATTATCTTCTGAGAACCCACACAACCCCACCCCCTTCCTACCGATAATACACACACACACACTTAACATTAGAGAGAGAGAGAGAGAGAGAGCTGAGATGAGAGAGAAAGGGAAAGAGAGAGAGAAGATAGCGGCAGTGGAGGCGGAGGACGATGACGGTGATGTGGCAGGCCCCGTTACAAGGTCCAAAAAAGGGTTATGGTGGGAGTTTGGGTCTCTTCGTTGGTGGCCTTAAAAGATTAATAATGATGATAGACGTAATAGTGGGGGTTTCGATGTTGGGTCTGGGTTTCGATTAGGGGTAATGGTGAGTAATCGATTTGTGTTCCGATCTGATCAGTAAGATAAAAACTTCTATTGTCCTTTTATTTTCCGAATAATGGTTAGCTAGATCCTAGTATGGGTTGATTGGTTGTAGTAGGTTAAGATAGTGTTGATAGGTGGTGTTGATGTTCGGATCAGTACTGGTTGTGATGGTGGTTTCGGGTGGCAGCCGGAGTCTAGTACAGGAAGGATTTTGCTGTGTAAAATTTGGGTTATCAAACTGTCAACAGAAGTCAAACCTAGACCTGGTCAACATGAGTCAACAGCAGTCAAGGACTGATCAAAAGAACAGTTAATTCGGTTAACGGCTGGGATCCAGGAGGTATGAAACAAGAACTCGGACTATATGTTAGACTTAGTATTTTGATCGTGTGTGCACGTGTGGAACTAGTTAACATATCGGACCGAGCCTAGTAAACAAATCAAGATAAATATAAATGACAGATTCATATTTATAATACAAATACTATATGAACTAGGAAGTAAAGGAGGACATAGTAGAACATTGAATATTAGTATTGGATTAGTTAATCACTTGAAATATGGTATACATAACTGTGATGATCATTTGAAACGCAAAGGATATATGCAATTGTTGGGACCCATCGACAATAACATAAACCATAGATATTATACAAGGACTTAAATAATCAATTAGTTATAACATTATAATAATAGATAACTAATTATTACTTGTAACTTGGACTTGAGTAAGATCATAACTTGACTATTATACAATTCGGACATGGGAGATTATGACCAACTTTGACACTTGGTAGATTGGGTTGATGAACGATTTATAAGATTCGCTCCATGGACAATAGGCGAGATTAATAGATAGACATACATGTATAGACTCGGACTCTTGGATATGATTAAACATATAAAACTTAAATAGCATAATAACATAAGATGAATATGGGACCCTTAAACACTAGCTCGTCCACACGTGCAACCACGACATTCAGTTACACGCACTTATGTTTGCAATGTTAGTAGGACCTTGCACATGGTTGATAGGTGTACTCTCGACTTGGAATATCAATATGATCGTGTGACTCTACGTGATACCATAACTAAGGTGAGTTCCGTGTACCATTCCCCTTTTTCAGTTTTAAATGTTTTGGGGTGAACATATGCTTGTGTGTGTAAACTTATTTGATGTGACAAGGGCTCCCGAAACCAGATGCACACTCATTAACCCAATGGAGTTGGGCCACTTAATATATGGGTAGTACTACTTGGGGAATCCCCCACGCACAGTGGATCCGGAAGCCCGGAAAACCCTTCACTGAGGTCTGCGGACCGTTGTGGCATATATTATGCCATGGGAATCCATAATGGGAGTAGATGGATTCAGTGTTAGGATTTAGGTGTGACTTGTACATCACTTTATTTTGAACTGTATAAACTTGCTTTTGAACTGTTAAACTGTTTTGGATTCACTTAACTACTTACATGGACTCACCAACTTAATAGCTGACCCAAACTCTTTTAAGCATGTGTTCAGGTACTGCGTTCGGATGATTATGAAGCATACGGATTATGTTCATATGATGCGGATTAGAGGTGATGATCGCTAGATGACTTTGATAGAAGATTCGGACTATAATTGTTACGGACTAGAGCATTAGAGATAAGCGTTGGTAGAAGTATGGAATGACTAGTGGATTACACTCCTCAACTTCTTCGACAACCGCCGCGTTTCGTTCCTGCATAGCTATTAGGCTATTTATTTTAGTTATGTAATTATACTTTTGGATTAGAAATTGTATAAACAAATAAATATTAGTTATCGTTGCTTCCGTTGTGCAAGTTTGTTACCAATCTGTATTTTCTTCCAGCCCCCACCTGGTCGGGTTATTACAGATGGTATCAGAGCAACGGTTGTAGCGAAATAGGATATCTCCAGATATCCTATATCACACCAGGACAACTTAGAGAACATAGCGTTTAAGGCTCTAAGACTACCTAGATAGGGAATGCCTTGAAATTACATAAGACTGACTAGAGTAAGAAATGAAATAAGTCGAGACTCGAGTACCTGAACACACTAGAATGCTTACCGGGACTTAGAACCAGTGTGACTAGTATACGATCTTTGAGTGATACATGACTACGATGGAGATTACTAGAATAATTTTGTGAGGTAAATTGACGATTACATTTGACATCATGTAATTGTGAATTTACAGGCTCGAAAAAGTTCTAACAAATCCGAAGAGTCGCCAAGATCATGAAGTGTTAACCAGGATAACTAAGAACTTAGGTGAGGAAGACGGACTACGTTAGAGTCGTAATTGGACACGTGATATACTTATGTAACCACAGTGAAGGATTTGGACTAGGAATATTTCGTAGAACTTGGCGTAATATGATAATATATACATATACATACACTCCCGACTGTTGAGATGCTTAAACTTTTAACTTATATATATATATATATATATATATATATATATATCCATGACTACTGTAGTATGTATATATGCGCATTATGATTATTAGTAAAGAATAATATGAACAACTAACTCTTTTTCATGACTGAGAGCGAGCTAACCATGAGAACCAGGTACCTCGCCAACCTTGGCATTGCAAATTGAAGGAACTCGAAATACTAAGGTACGCTTTGGTCAACTTATAGAATGGGTAGATTTGATAAGTTTAGTCTTCTAACCAAATAGTTATAATGAAAATATAAGGTCCATGATTATATGGCTTATACGCATGTATAGGCCGAATTTTTCCGTTAAGCATCACCTTATCAATCAAGCCAAAGTTGGGGAGTTAAAACCACAAATTACTAGATCCTTTTATTCCGGACTTGACTTACATCAATCCCCATTAAATTTAAGTTAAGTATGGCATATTGGATTTGTGATCACATAGCAGGTATTGGAGATGATTCCGAAAGTATCAACAGAAATACTAACAAACTTTATTCAAGAGTATATGTACTCCGTGGATACTCAACCCGGTGACCCAAAGAGACTAAGCATGAACACTACATGAGGTATTTGTAAGGCTTAATAGGTATTCTACCTCTTGATACCTACGATGTCCTTAGATTATTGTCAAAAACCTTTGAGTAGTCACATAACTTTCTAATATAGTGATGAACTATCCGTGTGGAATCCATTAAAAATATATAGATAGGCTCTAACGGGGGGAGCAGATGCATTTGTGATAGTTATTGTAAGGAATATTTGACAAAAATAAGAGAACTTAGGTCAAAATTAGTAGTAAGATCTTTTAAAATAGCAATCCGACATTAAGAGCGGACAAGATCTAGGACACCAAAGGGAAGGTTATGTGCCCCTTGATAATGATAAGATCCACATAGCGTGTTTTGAGGTTTATATTTCCCATATTATTCGACAGTTGGTCATCATGCCCTACACGGTATCTTAGAGATTTTTTTTTTTTTTTTTTGAAAACTTAAGAATACAATGATTATGTCATTAATGGAGATAGAACTAACCACAATATTAGGCATGGGAATCCGAAGAAATGACATAAATCTTTATGAACTAAGCCTTATATAAGACCCTTATTCCGAGAGATAATCTACATTAGAGCGTAGTCTTTGAAGATTAGTAACTTTTGAAACACAAGTAGGATTTTTCTATTTAGGTACGTGTACAAGTGTGTTTTCTATCAAGTTTTGGGGAGATTTTCAGAACGTTTACGAGGTATCATTGGTGTGGTGGGTTAGCTGCGGTACACCCTATATATAAACACCAATGATGCGTCAAAAATGAAACTGAGAATCAAACCAAGAACCAACACTAGTCTGTCAGTAGTTTGAACCATTTGTTTAAAAACCTGAACATAGCGTGAAGTTTAGCATGGAGCCGCTTAAATTATGAATGAGTTTAAGAAAATAATTATGTACACACGAGCATATAGACCCGAACAATGAATCCGAGAATGGTGTATACTGGATGTGTTCAAGGGATAGCTTGAAAATAATTCCGAGGACGGAATTCCATTAACGGGGGGCGAATGTAACAACCCGGACTTAGGGCCCAAAATTTTCCGCGTCTAAAGGTATCATAATAAATAAATCAATAGTAAAATAATTATGTATAACCAAATGCGAAACCAAACCAATGAATTACTGTTAGGATCTGAGTTTGATTTGTTTTGATTGTTTATAAATGAAATATGAATGAAGTTAAACAAATATGGAAAGTGCAGCGGAATAGTAAACTATAAATCAAAACAAAGAGAGTAATTGTTTTCGAATCGAAAGCTTCTCATTAATCAAATGATTACAATGATTACACAATTACTCCCCCTCAGCCTGATCACTCACTGATTGTTTGTTATAGCGAATGTTTGGAGTGATGAATAGAACAATACATGCACTGTTCTATTTTTAGACAAACTAAACCACTGATGACCTACGACTGACGTCACCTAAGACAGTGACATCTAACAGATATATAACAACATAAAACAACTGTTGAATACAGACACTGTTACATTACTAAGCTCTTATGACTAAACAACTAATGGGCAAAACTCTGATGCTTCTATCCACTGTTGAAGCCTAAGTGCTGTTGGCTCCAACAGTCTTTGTCTTCAACAGACTTTAAGCTTCAGTAGTTGTTTCTTCAATCAGCACTTTGTGATCAGCACTTGTACTCTAGCAGTTTTTTAGGGGAACAACAGTTGTTAGAAGCTAACTTTCTTTTGGGAGAAGTAACTTGAAAAACACTGATTTTACTATGGATCATATATAGTATGTTTTGGCTTTTCAGATCATCTGTTCTTCTCCAGGTCAGCAGACCCAACAATCTCCCCTTAGAACAGATGAAGCCAAAACTCAACCTTTATTGCTGATCTTTATTCCTCATTAGACTTTCAGCATTTCTTTCAAGCTCTAAGTTAAGAAGGTCTTGGAGATCATCTGCACACAGACAATATGCATCATCCATTCTTAACTTCTGAGCTTCTCCATCAGATCTGAGCAGAGTCAATTCGTGGGTGTCTTAGTTGACCTTCCACTTTAGAATTTTTGAACCTGAGGATTTCTTGAGTTGCATATTTATTTGGGATGAGTTTGGTGATGGAGGTCTTCCAATTATTCTTCTGAGTTCTTCAGAAATGGGATCAGAAAAGTAATGGACTTGGTTGAAGATCCCTTCTTTCACAAATGTATCAGCAAACTTCTTTTCATCTTCTTCTGACATCTGCTTCTGCCTTTCATACTGTCTTTTGGCAGCAATGGATAGGTCAGATGTTTCAAGTAAGTTGTCAAGTGTAAAGGTCTGTTGGGATCTTTTAACCACCGGTGCATCAGAGTAAATTGATTTTCTTGGTAGAGTGGGATTAGTTTTTCTATTCGCTTCAAGCTTCTTGTATGTTTCAACCAGTCTCAGCTCAGACCATCTTGCTGCAGATCTCATCTCTCCATACTTAGCAGCCACTATCTCTTCCCTCATTCTTTTATACTTCAAGGCTCTGGCTGGGTCTCTGCCTTTTCTGAAATCAGGGGCAGAGGCCTTATGAGTAGGATTCTTGTTCATCTCTTCAATTCTATAAAGTTCTTCTTAAAAGGCATGAGTGGTCCAGCCTGCAAATTGTTTCTTACTTGCTTTGTAAGGCATGGTTGCCAAGATCTGATCAAGAATAGATTCCCTAACTACCCTTTCCAAATCACTGCTGAGTGGCATGTTTGACATAGAATTGCTCAGGGTCTTAGCAAAATCTTCAATCCTTCTCAATTTGCTAAGCTCTGTTGAATGGATGCCCTGAGCAGTCCTGTCATCCTTTCCTTTGCATCTCTCCTTGATGAATAAATCTGTCTGTTCTGCTTTAAATTTCAAGTATTGATCTATGTTTCTGTGAACAAGAAAATTTGGGAGAGATTGGAAGGTTCTTTTTTATAGATCCTCAGTATTGTAGAAGGATTGAATTTCCCCCTTGAGTAGATCAAGCTCAAGAGGATACTGAGAAACCAATGGTGTGATGGATGGAGGTGGTCTATGGGAAGTAAAATGGGAAGTGTGTTGTGAAAAAGTTGTACGTGGAATGGTTGGAATAGGTGCAGATTTTGGTGTTGAAGTGGGAGGTGGTGTGATTTCTATATTCTCATCCTGTTCCACAAAGGTTGACTTTCTCTTCCTTTTGTACAGGATTAGAGGTGATGCTGGTGTTTGAGTAGTAGTGGATGTGTTAACATCTGTTGGCACTTGTGCAAGACCAGCAGATGTTTGGGGTTGTAACGGTGAAGTGGGTGGCATGATTATAGGTGGTGTATTGGTGGTTGTTGTAGTGGGTTCAGTGGTTGTGGTGGTAGCAGTGGTTCTAGCAGATGTTTTGGGTGCAGAGTTTTTGCTTTTGAATGGTGGTTGCCTAACATGTTATGCAGGCATTTTCTTCCTTTTAGAGGAGCCAACATCTTCAACTTCTTGATGTTGCTCTTGTTTCTTTTGTACTAGAGCCTCTGCCTTGACTTCCAAAGTATCAGACCTTTTTTTGCTTAGCTTCAGCAGCCTCTTCAGCAATGATGTTGGCAGAGTCATCAATTTCCTTTGCCTTACCAGCTTTGGCAGATTCAGCATTAGCAGTGGTTTGATCAGTGGTTTGTTATGGAGCTGGAGCAGACCTTGGTTTGTTGGCAGCAGACTTTTGTGATTGACCTTTTTGAGACGGTGGATATCCAAAGGGATCTAGCTTTGGCAATCTATCTGCCACTCTCCCGTTTTTTTGGCATCATCAGAAGTGAATTTATCATCATCTTCATCTCTTAAAATAGTTGTGGGGGTAGAGCCAGTGGTCTTCAGCAGATCATCTTTGATGGCTTTAATGTCTGCTTGGGTATCTGTTTACCTAGCATCTACCATGGTTCTGATTTGAGCCATATATGTTTCATGTGTTTGGTCTGCTAGTTTTTGATGAGCTATAATGATGGGGCTAACAGATTTCCATAGCTCACTAGCAATGTATTCTTTGGATGGTTGACTTTTGGTGAGAACATCCAAAGACTCCATTATTGTCTTGAGTTCAGTCTTGATATCAGCAACAGATGTTTCAATGGATGTAACTCTCCGCGTCAATTCCTGGTATTTTAACCCATCACCTAAGTTAATAGGATCATCTGGATTCCTACCAGTGGTGGTAGTTGTAACTGGTTCAGTTCTAGGAGGTGAGTCCATAGAATAAAAACCAGATGCCCCTTTTTCTTGGTTCTGGGGACTTCCAACTGATTTTGGGGTCACTATAGTGGCCTCATCAGTTGTTGCCTTCAAGGAAGTCTTAGGGATTGAACCACTGTCCAGTTGTGAGACAATGGTCTCTACAGCAGTAGTGGCTGCTTCACTTGAAAAACCACCTTGAGTTACATGTAACTCAAGAGGTGTAGCCTCCTCTGTTCGTGGACTAGCCAATTGATTTTTCTCAGACCCAGTCAGTTGTTGATGTATACTCTCAGTGATAGGTGATGGAGAGGAACTGGGATTGTCCTGAGTTTTGTCAATGGCTTCGAACAATGGTTGCATGGTAGGGAGGACATGTTATGGTAAAGGTGGAGGAATGAAAAGAGAAGCAGCCCCAAGAGAAGGGCTTTTGAACATATGGTCAAGTGACTCATATGCTTCTTGATGTGTGTTCCTTTGGCTTACAACATGATCCTTTTGTGAGGATTCATGAGGAATTTGGCTGGGTTGAGATATATCCAACTGTTAAGAGGAAGTATCAACAGTGGTTTGTTGTTGCTTTTGTGCTACAACGGGGTTTGCCTCTGGTATCTAATCTTCCAAAGGACCCTTTTTAGATTTCTTGGGGGGTTTGGTGGATGGAAGTTTCTTTTTGGAAGTGGCTGGTGTGGGTTTCACAGCACTAGATGTAGTGACATGATCACTAGGAGCAGTGGGCTCAGCAACAGAGGTTTTGACAACAGTTGTTGTCTTAACACCTTTTGCTTGTGATTTGGAAACTTTAACTTTTGACACCTTTTCTTGGGTGTTTGGACCCAACATTCTTGTAAAAGTTTCTTGAGAGAGACTCTTCATTTGAAGAAATTCTCCCCTTTTAAAATCCTTTTCAGGTAAAACCTTTTGTAGGATAACACTTAAAAGTCTTGGGTACAAGAGAAAAGCATTGTTAGGCCCAGACTTGACTCACTTCACATTTGCTACTAAATCCAGAAACAAAGCCTAGGCTAGATTGTAGTCAGATTTTGACAACATTACATATCCCAAGTACTGAACTTTCAATGGGATTTCATTGAAAGAGGTGGTTTTAGCAGAGAGACAGATAAGGAGTGTATGAAAGAAAAATTTCTTGACTGGTGGGAAAAAAATTTATAAAGTGTTGATCCAGTCATTTGTGAATCATAACCCCTTTCTTGAAACTCTGTGAAGTTCAGTCTTAGGAAAATAATCTATACCTGCCAAGTCGTTCAGAGAGAAGGTTGTGGATATGATTTGGGGGGTTATGGTGACATTTGTATCGCCAATTTTTGAAGAGTGTCGATATATATGGGTGCATCAGCGGTGAGAATAGGCAAGTATTTGGATTGGAGGAAGACATCAATGGTGGTGTGGAACGAAGTGTTTTCATCTATTTTAACGAGACAGGGTAGGTAATTATGAGGGGCTTTTGCTTGAAGATCCATTTTAATGGAGTTCGAGTCGGATGAGTGAAGGAATTTGTATTAGGGTTGAGGTTGAAGAAGGCGGTTTCAGTATTTTGAATACAATGAGACAGTGTAACAACTGTTGGGGAAAAACAGGGTTTTTATAGCCTCTGATGAAAATGTTGATGTGGTCAAAGCTCTGCTTTTTAGAGCAGACGTGGCAAACATCTGATGGAGCAAACGTGGCAAACAGCTGTTGAGGGTTGCCAAAGCACTGATGATGATATTTTTTTATGTATGTATATATATATATATATATATATATATATATATATAATGGAAAACAGTTGTTTTATCTGATCAGATGTTTGAAATAGATTTTTCTACCAAGAAGTGGTTGTTTTATCTGATCAAATGTTTGAAACAGATTTTTCAACCAACAGATAATACGGTGGATGAAACAGTGGTTGTCTTATCTTTTAACAGATTTTTCAACCAAAAGCTATTTTTAAGGATGGATTTTGATTTTCTGAAAACATTTTAATGTTTTATTTAAGAAAACATTTTTGTTGTTAATCCGTGTTTAGCATACCAATCTGAGAGATCAGATTTTCAAAGGTAGATGTGTCTAAAGCTTTTGTCAACACATCTGCCAGATGATCCTCTGTTGGAACATGGTGCAGAGAAATCAAACCTTTTTCATAGCTATCTCTCACAAATGATGTCTGATGTCGATGTGCTTTGTGGTGAAGTGAGAGACTGGATTTTTGATGATATTTTCAGCAGCTTGGCTATCCAGCATGAGTAGAGTCCTTAGTGCAGTTATACCAAAATCCAATAGTTGATTTTGAAGCCACACGAGTTGGGTTGTACAGCTTGCAGCAACAATGTATTCAGCCTCTGATGTTGAGGTTGAAACAGCTGCTTGCTTTTTGCTTTGCCAGGAGACTAAGGCATTCCCTAGAAATTGGCACCCACCTGATGTGGAATTCCTTGTTGTGTGGCAGCCAGCAAAATCACTATCTGAATAACCTGAAAGCTCAATGTTTCCATTAGCAGGATACCAGATACCAAGTGTGAGAGCACCTTTTAGGTATCTGAATATCCTCTTCACAACAATAAGATTTGACTTTCTAGGTGATGCGTGGGATCTTGCACAGACACAAGTAGCAAACATAATGTCTGGTCTGGATGCAGTTAGGTACATTAAAGACCCAATCATGCATCTATAATGTGTCTGATCAACCAGTTAATCTTGGTCATCAATAGTGAGTAGCTTGGTTGTGCTCATGGGTGTACTACATGGCTTGCAGTCATTCATCTCAAATCTTGTTAGTATGTTTTTAACATACTTGTTTTGGTGAATGAATGTGCCAGTTTGCAGCTGCTTCACTTGGAGACCAAGGAAACACTGAAGTTCACCCATAGCACTTATCTCAAACTCTGCTGTCATGAGTCCCCTAAACTATTCACAAATTTTGTTACATGTGGATCCAAAAATTGTAGAGGATCGTTTTCACAAAAACAGTTTAGTTGATCATACAAGTTTACTAATCCAAGTGCGGAAACCCTAGATCAGTTACAAAATGATAGTAAATGAATCAAACATGCCAATTCATCTTTTCAATCATCATTCTCATTAATTAACTTGATAAAAGATCTTTACAATTTGATTATAAGTTAATAAGACACTTTCAGAAAGATCAAAACCTAGAGAGAGATTCTAGACTAGACACACTAACACAAATGGCAAAAGTTAAACTTAAAACAAAATTTCAAGTATTTATAGGTTTCACATTCGCCCCCCCCCCCCCCCCCCCCGACAGGGTCGAATGTGCACCTTCGCCGCGTAGCAGAGTACGAATTGTAACATCGCAAAAATTTTTCCCCCAAATTTTTATATAAACGCCCTTATTTTTGTTACATTTTAAAAATGTGGTAAAGTCTTTATTTTTCCTCATTCACAACTTATATATATATATATATAAATACATATATATATATATAATAATAATAATAATAATAATTATTATTATAATTCAGTTTTATAAAAAAAAAAATATATATATATATATAGATATATGTCTTGAATAGCAGGCCTGATCCACAACCCAATCAATCCCCCCCTTTTGAATAACTTTGAGCCCAGCAATGGAAGCCCAAGCCCAGATCAGACATTGATCCGGCCCAATAACCCACCTCTGCTATTTAAAAAAAAAAGTGCTCCCTGCAAGGTTCGAACCCGGACCAACATCATCCACACACAACACACTTACCACCTACTCTACACACTTTAGTTGGATTAATCCCAACCTATTAAATATTTATCACCTTTTTCAATTTGGCCCTTCTTCCTTCCTTGATTGCGTGACAGCAGCAGCATTAGAAAATATTTTTTTTCTTCTTTCTTTTTGTTTTTTTTGACTAGCTTAATCATCACAAATAATTCATGATTGATCTAAATATGGCAAATTTCATTATTTCCGGCCTCATTCATCTTTGATTACACGAACATTATCAATAATCGTTGACTAATTGATGCTTTACGCGCATACCATTAACTCGTGAGTCAACCTTACCAATTAACCCAATCCATCGACCCTCTATATAAATTGAACCTTGGCACAGCATAACAACTCGCTCACATCTCTCTCTCAACCTCCAATTGCTTCTGAAACATTCTAATAATTATCATTTTGATCGCGTTTGACTTTTTGGCTTGACCGATTGTTCTTAATCAAATCAGCTTTGTAAGTACGATTACTTTGGTGGGTTTTGTTAATCGGAACCTGCACAACATTAACCCCATGATTAATTGGGTTAATGTTGTGTAATACGATCAATTGTAAAACTAGGGCTCGTAATGATCATAATTTGGGGAAGAACACATCAAATTCTTTTGGTATTTATTTATTATAAACTGAAATCTAACACAACCACTGGTCTAGACCAGGTGGTTGTGTGTGGTGCCCGTCTGAAGACCCACGCGGGTTCGAGTCCCAGCAAGGGCACCCCTTTTTGCATTATTTTCAACAAGCTTTATTATATATATATATATTTCATTTAAACTTGTAAATTCATTTTTAATTATTAAAACCTTGTTAAAAATTCTAAAAAAATTATTTTTAACAAATCTGATGTCAAAGTTTCATCTACCATTTTTAGTTTTCTGAAATTTATTTATTTAATATTTATAATAATTAAATCAAGTTTATTCTATTTTATTTATAAAAATCTATAAAAATATTAAAACGATCTTATTAATTTCCACAAAAATTATCCTAAGTTTTTATAACATTAAACTATTCAGAAATGATTTTTATTTCTGAAAAATCATTTATTTAATATTTTTAAGCAATTTTTGTTAGATTTAATCATAATTAAATCATAATAAATCCAATTTTTGGTATTTTTGCACCAAAATTTTATACAAATTATTTCTGATCATTTAGAACAGAAATATAATTTTTAAACTGATAATTCTATAATTTTAAGTAATTTTTAATTATTTTTGTTAAAGTTGACAATTTGTAATAAATAGATTTAATAATCTATTTTAAAGAAAATAATTTTATAAAAATTATTTTTATACTTTAAACACATTCTTGTGACCATCCTAGATTTAACATTCATAAAAAGATTTTTGGGTATTTATTTACTAAAATTCTCTCAATTGGCGAATACTTTTAATATTAATCAAACGAGCAATTATCCCCAATTCGAAGCCCTAGAAACTTATACATTTGTAGACTCGATAGACTTAGACATATTTATTACTTTATTATAGGGTGATACTTGATACATTGGTCAACACAATTATCCAAATTTCTCAACAGATATAACATTTTACCAAGGTGAGTTTACATAGCCCCTTTTACTTTATTTTCACTATTTTTGGGGTGAAACATGTTCAAATATTTTATACTATCATTTACTCATATTTACTTGTGATTCAATTACAACATCATTCTATCATTTGACTGTAACAAAAAGACACAGTACAATCATTAACATTGATCAAGCCGCCTGTTTAGATTATAGCGCTATAGGTCTGACAAACCCATCCCACCCGCATAGACTCAGGGATGATCGATAACAGTAATAACATTTAACTAACTTGCGAGTTAGTCATCAGTCGACACAAGGTTTGGTTGTACAAAGACGCATTGTTACATGTCGGTATCATACTCTATCATCATACAACCCTGAGTGTTGTACAAACCATTGTTATCAACTATTTCTCAAAAACCTATGTAATTCTCACCAACTTTTGTTGACCCAAAATATTTTCAACTTAACATGTTTCAGGTCCTACTTGCTTGAAGAATTGCTTGAAGATATGTGCATAGTTTATTCAATTTGATGTACGAATTCTTGTAGAACAATTTTATGTAATTTATTTAAATCATATAATAAAATCTATTATTTACCATGAGCTATTGAACAATCATCAATACGTGACATCCCGATGTTTCCGCCATCGGTTGGGGGTGTTACAGATTGGTATCAGAGCCATGGTTATAGGGAATTAGGTTATTAGAAAAATAATCTAGTCTATAACCATAGGATTTAACAAGTACTTGCTTCTCTTACTTGCTATTCTCTATCTCCCTCCTACTTCTTATCCCTACTTTCATACTTACAAGAAGGTTGCTCTCCATCAGTGGATCTACTCTTAGACTAATAGGACAAACCCTCAGGTTTAACCTGAACCCCCTTGAGATCTCGTCGAAGTTCTAAATTTTAATAACGAACACGTGCAATCTGGAAGGGTGAACGCCTGTATTCTGAGTCTTCTGTCTAGGTTGGCATTGCGCATATATCCCAATCAGACGAGGGACCCGGATGCCTACCTGGGAATTCTCGGGATGAGTGTTCACTTATAGGCTAAAGCATGTCTTCATATGTTATTAGAATCTAGAATCTTTGATAAGTCAACGTTTTCGTTTATTCGTTTTAATTAATGAATAAATGATTACATTCCTTATATCACCTCATTCATTTCATGCCACATTGAACATTCATTGTGTCCCTTACATGTCTCCACGTCGTAGCACTCGCAATAACAGTGGTGAAAACCAAGAGGAAAGTAACAACAACCACAACACCAACCACGACAACAACAAAAACAACAAAGGTGTTGATGCCCGACTGGCTGCGATTATCCACAACCCTGCTCAGGTTACTAATCCTAAACGTCTTGGTAATTACAACTATGGTCAATGCTATGAATGTGGAAACCCAAATCACTACCGTAACCGATGCCCTAAACTAAACCGAGACCAAGACCCTCCAACTACTTAACAGCAAGTCCCACCATTTAAATGTTATTTGCTTTCAATTCTATGTAATGACGCTTTTGATTCAAGTAATTAATTCTAGTATTATCATAACATCTGTGTGCATGCTTGTTTGAATATGAACTGATTGATATATCTATACTTACTTACTTGTACTACAATTAGTTGACTACCAAACACTACTTAACGATTGGTAGAGGTCATCATGTCTTTCCAACAGTCGGGAGAGGCCCTACCACCTGCTCAACGACTGGTGGAGACTATCAGACCTGCTCAACAATCGGAGAGTCATAGAAGGACGCAAAACCCTAATGTAAGGTAAATTGGGGATTACGGTCCGGAACGTAATCGTGAATTTACAGGTACGTTAAGGTGGTGTGGAATTCTATCAAAATTTTCGGTAGTTAACCAAATGTAAACTCTAAATATCTAGTAGTTCACTTAGTAGCTCAACTCACACGTGACACGCCTCTTATCCGAGACAGGTTACTCTATTCATTGTCATGTCCTAACATAAAATTTTTCAAGCCACGCTTGTCCTATTTTTTATCCAATCCCCTTCAACCTTGTGTTTTCAATAAACTTCGGGACGAAGTTTCCAAAAGTAGGGGAGACTGTAACATCGCAAAAATTTTTCCCCCAAATTTTTATATAAACGCCCTTATTTTTGTTACATTTTAAAAATGTGGTAAAGTCTTTATTTTTCCTCATTCACAACTTATATATATATATATATAAATACATATATATATATATAATAATAATAATAATAATAATAATAATAATAATAATTATTATAATTCAGTTTTATAAAAAAAAAATATATATATATATAGATATATGTCTTGAATAGCAGGCCTGATCCACAACCCAATCAATCCCCCCCTTTTGAATAACTTTGAGCCCAGCAATGGAAGCCCAAGCCCAGATCAGACATTGATCCGGCCCAATAACCCACCTCTGCTATTTAAAAAAAAAAGTGCTCCCTGCAAGGTTCGAACCCGGACCAACATCATCCACACACAACACACTTACCACCTACTCTACACACTTTAGTTGGATTAATCCCAACCTATTAAATATTTATCACCTTTTTCAATTTGGCCCTTCTTCCTTCCTTGATTGCGTGACAGCAGCAGCATTAGAAAATATTTTTTTTCTTCTTTCTTTTTGTTTTTTTTGACTAGCTTAATCATCACAAATAATTCATGATTGATCTAAATATGGCAAATTTCATTATTTCCGGCCTCATTCATCTTTGATTACACGAACATTATCAATAATCGTTGACTAATTGATGCTTTACGCGCATACCATTAACTCGTGAGTCAACCTTACCAATTAACCCAATCCATCGACCCTCTATATAAATTGAACCTTGGCACAGCATAACAACTCGCTCACATCTCTCTCTCAACCTCCAATTGCTTCTGAAACATTCTAATAATTATCATTTTGATCGCGTTTGACTTTTTGGCTTGACCGATTGTTCTTAATCAAATCAGCTTTGTAAGTACGATTACTTTGGTGGGTTTTGTTAATCGGAACCTGCACAACATTAACCCCATGATTAATTGGGTTAATGTTGTGTAATACGATCAATTGTAAAACTAGGGCTCGTAATGATCATAATTTGGGGAAGAACACATCAAATTCTTTTGGTATTTATTTATTATAAACTGAAATCTAACACAACCACTGGTCTAGACCAGGTGGTTGTGTGTGGTGCCCGTCTGAAGACCCACGCGGGTTCGAGTCCCAGCAAGGGCACCCCTTTTTGCATTATTTTCAACAAGCTTTATTATATATATATATATTTCATTTAAACTTGTAAATTCATTTTTAATTATTAAAACCTTGTTAAAAATTCTAAAAAAATTATTTTTAACAAATCTGATGTCAAAGTTTCATCTACCATTTTTAGTTTTCTGAAATTTATTTATTTAATATTTATAATAATTAAATCAAGTTTATTCTATTTTATTTATAAAAATCTATAAAAATATTAAAACGATCTTATTAATTTCCACAAAAATTATCCTAAGTTTTTATAACATTAAACTATTCAGAAATGATTTTTATTTCTGAAAAATCATTTATTTAATATTTTTAAGCAATTTTTGTTAGATTTAATCATAATTAAATCATAATAAATCCAATTTTTGGTATTTTTGCACCAAAATTTTATACAAATTATTTCTGATCATTTAGAACAGAAATATAATTTTTAAACTGATAATTCTATAATTTTAAGTAATTTTTAATTATTTTTGTTAAAGTTGACAATTTGTAATAAATAGATTTAATAATCTATTTTAAAGAAAATAATTTTATAAAAATTATTTTTATACTTTAAACACATTCTTGTGACCATCCTAGATTTAACATTCATAAAAAGATTTTTGGGTATTTATTTACTAAAATTCTCTCAATTGGCGAATACTTTTAATATTAATCAAACGAGCAATTATCCCCAATTCGAAGCCCTAGAAACTTATACATTTGTAGACTCGATAGACTTAGACATATTTATTACTTTATTATAGGGTGATACTTGATACATTGGTCAACACAATTATCCAAATTTCTCAACAGATATAACATTTTACCAAGGTGAGTTTACATAGCCCCTTTTACTTTATTTTCACTATTTTTGGGGTGAAACATGTTCAAATATTTTATACTATCATTTACTCATATTTACTTGTGATTCAATTACAACATCATTCTATCATTTGACTGTAACAAAAAGACACAGTACAATCATTAACATTGATCAAGCCGCCTGTTTAGATTATAGCGCTATAGGTCTGACAAACCCATCCCACCCGCATAGACTCAGGGATGATCGATAACAGTAATAACATTTAACTAACTTGCGAGTTAGTCATCAGTCGACACAAGGTTTGGTTGTACAAAGACGCATTGTTACATGTCGGTATCATACTCTATCATCATACAACCCTGAGTGTTGTACAAACCATTGTTATCAACTATTTCTCAAAAACCTATGTAATTCTCACCAACTTTTGTTGACCCAAAATATTTTCAACTTAACATGTTTCAGGTCCTACTTGCTTGAAGAATTGCTTGAAGATATGTGCATAGTTTATTCAATTTGATGTACGAATTCTTGTAGAACAATTTTATGTAATTTATTTAAATCATATAATAAAATCTATTATTTACCATGAGCTATTGAACAATCATCAATACGTGACATCCCGATGTTTCCGCCATCGGTTGGGGTGTTACACGAATCAGCACACAAATACATTCAATATCCACATTTGCCCAAATCTCTCTCCATTCGACCATTATTTCCACCTTCGACCTTCTGAAAACCCACGTTCGCCCCACGATCTAACAAAAACAACTTTGTATTTGCAATCCAAAGCATTAGTCGCAAATCGTGCACTAACAAACTCCCCCTCGACTATTTCTTGGATTGCCTTCGTGCTTCATCCATCTGCTTGTTCATTAGCTTGATACGCAAGATAGTCTTCTTCTCTTTCGTAATAACTGGCTCGAAAGTTGGTTTTAATTTCTTCTTTTCTCTCTGAATCTTCACAAACTTTCCCAGTTTCTTATCATAGTCACACCCTGCATTGACATCACATGCGAAACACAAGCATACCACACGTTGGTATTTCAGTGCTTGTTCGCTATCCTTCTCCTCACAATAAATTGGGTTGTAATACAACATTATGATATCCTCATGAGAACAGTTAATCAACCACATCGGATCAAAAATGTGAATCTTTATAAACTCATCCCTCTTGTCCTTCAGTAAGATAACAGCTTCTGCGGTCTTCCAATCATAGTACCACCACATGAAATCTTTACTAAAATGTTGTGGAATAGGCATCAATGGAATATGCTTCAATACAGTCAGTGGTTTATACTTTAACGTCACCTTGTTCAGCCCAGTTATCTGATCAATCTCTTTGTGAACGATTATTTTAGGATACTGCGGCGTGAACACATCCCATCTAGTTCTGCTTTCTCTTGCCATACGATCTGCGAAATAACCAACTGCATCATTGTTCACAGTTGATCCAGACAAAGTATGTCAGTAGATATCTCGCATAGCCCAATAAGGTAGTGCTTTAATATCATGGAATCTGTTTAAATACAGAATGTAACACCCCAACCGATGGCGGAAACATCGGGATGTCACGTATTGATGATTGTTCAGTAGCTCATGGTGAATAATAAATTTCATTAAATGATTTAAATAAGTTACATACAATTGTTCTAAGAATTTGTACATCAAATAATCAAGCAAAACTTCAAATAACTCCTCATGCTAGCTCTAGACTTCAAGCATCAGTATTACCTGTTGAGTTTGGAAAAATAGGGGGGGTCAACTAGAAGTTGGTGAGAATACATAATCCATGTTAAGCATATAGTTTAAGTATAAAAGTTTAGCAATTCGTATGTCTATCGTAAATTTAAGTCTACATGAATAGTATAATATGTTGACATAATCAAACCTCCGACTAGTTTAGGTCCATCCCGTCATCTACGGTTCACCTTAGTAATATGTTGAACGATAACAATCACCCACGTGGCCTATGTAGGAGGTACACGTATCCGGGTGGGGTTGTCAATCCAATAGATCTATTATTGAGTATCGCCGGCTTGGCCATAGCTAATGATTATGTAAATGTTGAAACTCGTTGAAACTCGTTGAAACTGTTGACTAATTCATGAGGCAATAAAGTTTACTACTACACATGCATGTTGAATTGCTTAAAATTGTTGCAAGTATAAAGAATCACATAAACATGGTTACGTAAACTCACCTTAGCAAAGTATTAAGTCTCGAGAAATAGAATATGTGTAGCCCCAAAGTTGCCAATTACAAGAGCTTATAATCAAAGCTTCAATTGTAGAAGTAATAGACTATAGAAGAAAGGTATGAGGGAAAGTTTAATCGGATTGAAACAATCGATTTAGAGGTGCAAAGTATAATGGGTCATAGGTGGGTTTTTATACTAGTTTTGGATTCAATTAGCCATTAAAATTGGTCAATATCATAAAGTAAGGTTTTATGAAGAATTGACTATTTGACTAAGACTTTGACTGTTTGACTAAGACTTTGACTAGGACTTTGACTATTTGACTCAAGGCTTTATTTAAAAAAAAAAAAAAAATCTTGTATGTGAAAAAAAAAAGAATTTAGAATCATATTATTATTATTATTATTTATATACATTTATGTATGTATATAAGTTGTGAGTTAGGATAAATAAAGACTTAGGCACATTTGTATAATATTAATGATAAAGGTGTAATAAAAAATATATATATATATATAAGGGCTTTTAATGTATTAAAATTTTGGGGAAAATTTTGCGATGTTACAGTCTCCCCTACTTTTGGAAACTTCGTCCCGAAGTTTATTGAAAACACAGGGTTGAAGGTGACTGGGTAGAAATTAGGACAAGGGTGGTTTGGGAAGTTTCGAGTTAAGGCATGACATAAATTTATTGGTAACAGAATAAACTGTTTCGAATAATTTGGGTAAGAGTTTTGATATGTGTGAGTTTTAAGGGTTGGATTAGGTTCATCTGAAATAGCAAGGAGAATAAGAATCTTAAGTTTTAGGAGTCCTAAAAGGAATGAGTTGATGGACTATTGAAAGACTAAATAAACTACCAGATAACTAAGGTTTATAATTGGTCAACTACCGAAAACCTTGATAGAATTTCACACTACCTTAACGTACCTGTAAATTCATGATTACGTTCCGGACCGCAATCACCAATTTACCTTACATTAGGGTTTTGTGTCCTTCTATAACTCTAGACACACATGTAAAATAATATGATTAACCATGTATCCAAAAATGAGTCCAACTGTTGAGCAGGAAAAGAATTCTACCAGTCAGTGAGTAGGAACCTCTACCGATTGTTGAGCAGGTATGATAGCCTCTACCAGTCGTTGAGCAGGTTGTAGGACCTCTACCGACTGTTGAGCAGGCATGATGACCTCTACCAATCGTTGAGTAGGTTATTTTGTACTCTACTAACTGTTGAGCAAGTACTTCATCCTCTATCAGTTGTTTGATTAAGTGTACCAATTATTACACACATGAATTGCAAATTGATAATATGTACATGTAAGCAATCAAGTATCAAGTATAGCATACGAGTTGTAATAGAGTTGCCCTAGATAAAGTTAATGACTCTAGGTGTGTCTATAGTAAATAGCTTATATTCCATGAATTCTAGTTTCAAATGTTCAAATAAGGCAAATAGTCGAATCCTCATGTATAACTAAGGATTATGTTTGATGCAACACACAATCAAGTTTCAATAGTTTGGTTATCATGGGTAACTAGCTCATGTGTGAGAAGGTGAAGGATATGAATTTAGTTCTTGAGAGGATGATGAAAAATTCTTGAAGCAGAATCAAAGTTGTGAGAGATAGTGAATGTGAAGATAGTTGATAAAGAGTTTATTTTATAGTATGGAGATTATATGATTTGGGTAGGGTGTTGAATATTTAAAAAAGTGGCTAAGATGGTAAGGTGAAGTGTGATTGTGAAATCCATGGATGGTTATGAAATGAGATTGATTTAAGCTGTAAAATTTTGAGATTTTTGAGCTTAGCTTAAGGAAGGTGAGTGTAATCATTTATTCATTAATTAAAACGAATAAACGAAAACGTTGACTTATCAAAACTTCTAGATTCTAATAACATAGTGAAGACATGCTTTAGCCTATAAGTGAACACTCATCCCGAGAATTCCCAGGTAGGCATCCGGGTCCCTCGTCTGATTGGGATATATGCGCAATGCCAGTCCTAGACAGAAAACTCAGAATACAGGCGTTCACCCTTCCAGATTGCACGTGTTCGTTATTGAAATCTAGAATTTCGACGAGATCTCAAGGTGGTTCAGGCTAAACCTGAGGATTGTCCTATTAGTCTAAGAGTAGATCTTGTGATGGAGAGCAATCTTCTTGTAGGGGTTGAAGTAGGGATAAGAAGTAGGAGTGAGATAGAGAATAGCAAGTAAAAGGAGCAAATACTGGTTATATTCCTATGGTTATAGACTAGATTATTTTTTTTCTAATAACCTAATTCCCTATAACCAAGGCTCTGATACCAATCTATAACACCCGTGGGGTTGTCAATCCAATAGATCTATTATTGAGTATCGCCGGCTTGGCCATAGCTAATGATTATGTAAATGTTGAAACTCGTTGAAACTCGTTGAAACTGTTGACTAATTCATGAGGCAATAAAGTTTACTACTAGACATGCATGTTGAATTGCTTAAAATTGTTGCAAGTATAAAGAATCACATAAACATGGTTACGTAAACTCACCTTAGCAAAGTATTAAGTCTTGAGAAATAGAATATGTGTAGCCCCAAAGTTGCCAATTACAAGAGCTTATAATCAAAGCTTCAATTGTAGAAGTAATAGACTATAGAAGAAAGGTATGAGGGAAAGTTTAATCGGATTGAAACAATCGATTTAGAGGTGCAAAGTATAATGGGTCATAGGTGGGTTTTTACACTAGTTTTGGATTCAATTAGCCATTAAAATTGGTCAACACCATAAAGTAAGGTTTTATGAAGAATTGACTATTTGACTAAGACTTTGACTGTTTGACTAAGACTTTGACTAGGACTTTGACTATTTGACTCAAGGATTTATTTAAAAAAAAAAATCTTGTATGTGAAAAAAATAGAATTTAGAATCATATTATTATTATTATTATTTATATACATTTATGTATGTATATAAGTTGTGAGTTAGGATAAATAAAGACTTAGGCACATTTGTATAATATTAATGATAAAGGTGTAATAAAAAAAATATATATATATATAAGGGCTTTTTATGTATTAAAATTTTGGGGAAAATTTTGCGATGTTACACAGAATCCCCTTTTCCCACTTCACAGCAACACACCTTAGCTGTCTCAAATACTTCCAACCAAGAGCTCTCCCTTTGAACAATTCGTTATGATCCTTGTAGAAACTACCCTGAATTTCAGTCTTTAGTCGGTTAGCTTCTTTCTCTTTTAGCTTACTTAATAAACTCTTCAGATCATCAGATTGTTCAGCATTTGGTTTCTGATTCTCTGCATTCTTAAACACTTCACTAACGAATGCTTTGCTCTTCTTTTGTGCAAGTTTCTCAGCCTCTTTTAACACCTCATCAGTTGATTCAGGAAATGCATCATCCTGTTTATCTTTGAAGTACTCTGGATATTCTTCACTGGTAATATCCTCAATCTCTATATCTTCAAACACTGGAGTATCTCTATCATCAGAGTGATTTCCAGCTTCTTTTTCAGGAATATTTGGAATTTGATTATCACTCATCAACTCTTCAAGAGATTTACCAACCTGATTCACCAAACCTTCAAGAATTTATTTGGCTACGGCTATAGAAACTTCACCATCTTCTAAATCTGGATCATTATATTCAAGCTCATATCTCATATCATCAGATTCAAAAATCTCTGGAAACTTTCCAGTCAGCTCGATCGTCGAAACTTTCTTTGTCAACATCTGACGATACAACTTCTTATCATCATCTGATAAAGCTCTTATCTTGTCAGTCCAGAAAATACTATCATCATCAGTATTTCCACCAGGTGCTTTTGAACTAGATTCACTTGCGTCTTTATTAGATTCTCTCTTTTCACATCGATACTTTTCCGTATCGTCGTCATCATCATCATCATCAGCAGAACTGTTATCATCAGAACCTTCTCCAGAACCTTCACCAGAACCATCATTATCATCGTCTTTCTTCTTCTCAGGAGCATCACCGGCATCCTGATCCAAATCCTTATCCTCCTCTTCATCTTCATCTTCAGACTCAGATGGTTCAAAATCAACTTGTTCTTCTTCAGGTTCTTTATCTTCTTATCCTGCTTTCAACTGTGGAGCTTTCTCATACAGATCATCAATAAGCTTCCTAAGATTCTTATTGTCCTCTTTCACCTGTTTGTTCTCAAGTCTCAAA
Organism: Ambrosia x helenae; assembly: GCA_030844895.1. Taxonomy (NCBI): domain Eukaryota; kingdom Viridiplantae; phylum Streptophyta; class Magnoliopsida; order Asterales; family Asteraceae; genus Ambrosia; species Ambrosia x helenae. Next base: position 42,398,015 of record CM061233.1, read on the forward strand.
GCAATATATCTTCTTGTGTTTCTTTGTTCATGCATTGACAACTTCTGATTTTCTTCTTGAAGTTTTTTTATCTTTGCCTCCAATTCTTCTGGACTCTTTTGAGAAGATACAACAACATCTAACATATTTTTGTCTTTCGCTCTTAACTGTTCTATCTCCTGTTGTTGCTGGTTAATCAGTTTCATCATATCAGCAAGCTTTTGATTTACTGCATCCATCACATTACTAGATACAGTAACCTGAGGTGTAGAAGCCTCAGCAACAGGAGTTTTTTTCTTGAACTTATTTATCACTCTCTCCAAAGTATCGTCAAAATCTGCAGTAGGATCAATAGACTTTTCTGCAACAGATTTCTTCAATTTCTTTGCTACTAGGGATGTCACGGGTCTAGCGGCTTTCGAACTACTAACTTCAGGAACTTTCTTTCGTGCAAGTAAAATTTCAACTTCTTTAGAACGTCTTTTCTTAGGATTCTCTCTTTCCTCTTTCTTAGACATTGTCTTGTACTTAGGTTTCTTTTGTTTCTCACCAACTACAGGAGAACCTTCAAAATCTTGTGCTCCCACACCAAGATCCAAATCATCCTCATCTAACTCAACAGGACCTTTCTGTCTCTGTTCTTCTATACTTTTGTTCAGACTCTCAGAATCACCAGCCGCAGTGGCCATGGGCTTGGTTTGTTTGATTGTCTCATCACCTGAATCCCATCTCTCATCTTCTTGAGTCTCTTCAGAATCGGCAGACTCTTCATCAACTAACATCGTTCCCTTTCTCACCATACTTTTCTTTCTCCTAGTTGACTTCTTTGGTTGTTCAACTTCAATAACCTTTGCTTTACCCTTCCCTTTGCCACTTTTTGCACCAACATTCACAACTTGACGTTTTCTCTTTGCTTCTGGATTGACATGAAACAATGGATCATCAGTATTTGATTCACTGTCAGCATTTCTAGCTTTGTTCTCACCCGGATCCTTATATCCTGGATTAATTAAGTGTCCAAACAAGTTCTTATGTGGTGGTCTTTCATTCTCGGGAACCCCTTTATAACCTTTCATCCTAATCAACGTATTCGGATTTATGTGATCTTGAACTAATATCTGAGTAGGATCATTCTTCAGATTAGAATACTTCATATCAAAAATCATCTGTAAGAATCTGGGGTACATCAAGAACTTCTTCGTCGTCAAACCTTTCAGAGGTTCAAGCATGTGATCCAAAATCATCCCCGAAACAATAAACGGCTTATTCAGCACCAAAGCAACCATGAAAGAACTTATGCTCTTTCTCATAACATCATAACCACTGCTAACGGATCCAAAAACATGTATAATAACATGAGCTAGATACTTAAACTGTGAACATAACTTTTCGTTGTTCAAAGCTCCATCAGTTATTGGTCCGTTGTACTTCATACGAAGAAAACACAATCTCTGTTCTTGTTGGGCTAGATTTAAAGGTTTACGCTTGTCTTTATTAAGCTTGTTTGTGTTAATTGGGCTTAGTTTAGTTAATGGGCTTGGGTTAGGCCATGTGGGTCAAGGCTTTAGTTGTAACACCCCAACCGATGGCGGAAACATCGGGATGTCACGTATTGATGATTGTTCAGTAGCTCATGATAATACATATGTTTAAATAATCCTTTATTACATTACAATATTGAATTACATTAAAGTCTACATCAAATAATCAAACAAAGCTTAAAACTTCAAATATCTCCTCATGCTAGCTCTAGACTTCATGCATCAGTATTTCCTGTTGAGTTTGGAAAAATGGGGGGGTCAACTAGAAGTTGGTGAGAATACATAATCCATGTTAAGCATATAGTTTAAGTATAAAAGTTTAGCAATTCGTATGTCTATCGTAAATTTAAGTCTACATGAATAGTATAATATGTTGACATAATCAAACCTCCGACTAGTTTAGGTCCATCCCGTCATCTACGGTTCACCTTAGTAATATGTTGAACGATAACAATCACCCACGTTACCTATGTAGGAGGTACACGTATCCGGGTGGGGTCGTCAATCCAATAGATCTATTATTGAGTATCGCCGGCTTGGCCATAGCTAATGATTATGTAAATGTTGAAACTCGTTGAAACTCGTTGAAACTGTTGACTAATTCATGAGGCAATAAAGTTTACTACTAGACATGCATGTTGAATTGCTTAAATAATTGTTGCAAGTATAAAGAATCGCATAAACATGGTTACGTAAACTCACCTTAGCAAAGTATTAAGTCTCGAGAAATAGAATATGTGTAGCCCCAAAGTTGCCAATTACAAGAGCTTATAATCAAAGCTTCAATTGTAGAAGTAATAGACTATAGAAGAAAGGTATGAGGGAAAGTTTAATCGGATTGAAACAATCGATTTAGAGGTGCAAAGTATAATGGGTCATAGGTGGGTTTTTATACTAGTTTTGGATTCAATTAGCCATTAAAATTGGTCAACACCATAAAGTAAGGTTTTATGATAAATTGACTATTTGACTAAGACTTTGACTGTTTGACTAAGACTTTGACTAGGACTTTGACTATTTGACTCAAGGCTTTATTTAAATAAAAAAAAAATCTTGTATGTGAAAAAAAAAAAGAATTTAGAATCATATTATTATTATTATTATTTATATACATTTATGTATGTATATAAGTTGTGAGTTAGGATAAATAAAGACTTAGGCACATTTGTATAATATTAATGATAAAGGTGTAATAAATATATATATATATATATATAAGGGCTTCTTATGTATTAAAATTTTGGGGAAAATTTTGCACTGTTACAGTCTCCCCTACTTTTGGAAACTTCGTCCCGAAGTTTATTGAAAACACAGGGTTGAAGGTGATTGGGTAGAAATTAGGACAAGGGTGGTTTGGGAAGTTTCGAATTAAGGCATGACATAAATTTATAGGTAATAGAATAAACGGTTTCGAATAATTTGGGTAAGAGTTTTGATATGTGTGAGTTTTAAGGGTTGGATTAGGTTCATCTGAAATAGCAAGGAGAATAAGAATCTTAAGTTTTAGCAGTCCTAAAAGGAATGAGTTGATGGACTATTGAAAGACTAAATGAACTACCAGATAACTAAGGTTTATAATTGGTCAACTACCGAAAACCTTGATAGAATTTCACACTACCTTAACGTACCTGTAAATTCATGATTACGTTCCGGACCGCAATCACCAATTTACCTTACATTAGGGTTTTGTGTCCTTCTATAACTCTAGACACACATGTAAAATAATATGATTAACCATGTATCCAAAAATGAGTCCAACTGTTGAGCAGGAAAAAGACTTCTACCAGTCAGTGAGTAGGAACCTCTACCGATTGTTGAGCAGGTATGATAGCCTCTACCAGTCGTTGAGCAGGTTGTAGGGCCTCTACCGACTGTTGAGCAGGCATGATGACCTCTACCAATCGTTGAGTAGGTTATTTTGTACTCTACTAACTGTTGAGCAAGTACTTCATCCTCTATCAGTTGTTTGATTAAGTGTACCAATTATTACACACATGAATTGCAAATTGATAATATGTACATGTAAGCAATCAAGTATCAAGTATAGCATACGAGTTGTAATAGAGTTGCCCTAGATAAGGTTAATGACTCTAGGTGTGTCTATAGTAAATAGCTTATATTCCATGAATTCTAGTTTCAAATGTTCAAATAAGGCAAATAGTCGAATCCTCATGTATAACTAAGGATTATGTTTGATGCAACACACAATCAAGTTTCAATAGTTTGGTTATCATGGGTAACTAGCTCATGTGTGAGAAGGTGAAGGATATGAATTTAGTTCTTGAGAGGATGATGAAAAATTCTTGAAGCAGAATCAAAGTTGTGAGAGATAGTGAATGTGAAGATAGTTGATAAAGAGTTTATTTTATAGTATGGAGATTATATGATTTGAGTAGGGTGTTGAATATTTAAAAAGTGGCTAAGATGGTAAGGTGAAGTGTGATTGTGAAATCCATGGATGGTTATGAAATGAGATTGATTTAAGCTGTAAAATTTTGAGATTTTTGAGCTTAGTTTAAGGAAGGTGAGTGTAATCATTTATTCATTAATTAAAACGAATAAACGAAAACGTTGACTTATCAAAACTTCTAGATTCTAATAACATAGTGAAGACATGCTTTAGCCTATAAGTGAACACTCATCCCGAGAATTCCCAGGTAGGCATCCGGGTCCCTCGTCTGATTGGGATATATGCGCAATGCCAGTCCTAGACAGAAAACTCAGAATACAGGCGTTCACCCTTCCAGATTGCACGTGTTCGTTATTAAAATCTAGAACTTCGACGAGATCTCAAGGTGGTTCAGGCTAAACCTGAGGATTGTCCTATTAGTCTAAGAGTAGATCTTGTGATGGAGAGCAATCTTCTTGTAGGGGTTGAAGTAGGGATAAGAAGTAGGAGTGAGATAGAGAATAGCAAGTAAAAGGAGCAAGTACTGATTAAAATCCTATGGTTATAGACTAGATTATTATTATTTTTTTCTAATAACCTAATTCCCTATAACCATGGCTCTGATACCAATGTGTAACACCCCAACCGATGGCGGAAACATCGGGATGTCACGTATTGATGATTGTTCAGTAGCTCATGATAATACATATGTTTAAATAATCCTTTATTACATTACAATATTGAATTACATTAAAGTCTACATCAAATAATCAAACAAAGCTTAAAACTTCAAATATCTCCTCATGCTAGCTCTAGACTTCATGCATCAGTATTTCCTGTTGAGTTTGGAAAAATGGGGGGTCAACTAGAAGTTGGTGAGAATACATAATCCATGTTAAGCATATAGTTTAAGTATAAAAGTTTAGCAATTCGTATGTCTATCGTAAATTTAAGTCTACATGAATAGTATAATATGTTGACATAATCAAACCTCCGACTAGTTTAGGTCCATCCCGTCATCTACGGTTCACCTTAGTAATATGTTGAACGATAACAATCACCCACGTGGCCTATGTAGGAGGTACACGTATCCGGGTGGGGTTGTCAATCCAATAGATCTATTATTGAGTATCGCCGGCTTGGCCATAGCTAATGATTATGTAAATGTTGAAACTCGTTGAAACTCGTTGAAACTGTTGACTAATTCATGAGGCAATAAAGTTTACTACTACACATGCATGTTGAATTGCTTAAAATTGTTGCAAGTATAAAGAATCACATAAACATGGTTACGTAAACTCACCTTAGCAAAGTATTAAGTCTTGAGAAATAGAATATGTGTAGCCCCAAAGTTGCCAATTACAAGAGCTTATAATCAAAGCTTCAATTGTAGAAGTAATAGACTATAGAAGAAAGGTATGAGGGAAAGTTTAATCGGATTGAAACAATCGATTTAGAGGTGCAAAGTATAATGGGTCATAGGTGGGTTTTTATACTAGTTTTGGATTCAATTAGCCATTAAAATTGGTCAACACCATAAAGTAAGGTTTTATGATGAATTGACTATTTGACTAAGACTTTGACTGTTTGACTAAGACTTTGACTAGGACTTTGACTATTTGACTCAAGGCTTTATTTAAATAAAAAAAAAATCTTGTATGTGAAAAAAAAAAAGAATTTAGAATCATATTATTATTATTATTATTTATATACATTTATGTATGTATATAAGTTGTGAGTTAGGATAAATAAAGACTTAGGCACATTTGTATAATATTAATGATAAAGGTGTAATAAAAATATATATATATATATATATATATATATATATAAGGGCTTTTTATGTATTAAAATTTTGGGGAAAATTTTGCACTGTTACATTCGTGGACCCTATATAATGTTTTCTTTAAGTTCATTTTAGGGTTAGACATTCCAAGACTTTACTAATCATCTCATTTGTAACGTAAGAGCCACCACCTTGTACCAGACAATCCTAGAGATTGTGTGCAAGGTGACGCAACAATACAAGGGATTTCATTGTGTCTTAATCTTTTGTTCTTCACATTCAATCTTGTTTTCCGCACTCGATTGTTTGTTTGATACCCGGTAGAGAAGATCTTGGACTAACAATTGGTATCAGAGCCTAAGTAGTCTTCTTAAGGCTCGGTTGCGGTATCATTCGAAGATCAAAAGAAGATTTGCTGCTGCGTTTTTATTCGATTTTACAGGTTTATGCGCTATCTCATTCAATATATTTATGTTACTAATTTTTTTTGTGTTTTAGAATATTTTTTTTCGCAGATTTAGTTCTTGTCAAAATTCTGAAGAACATCAAGAATATTTTAAGAACAGTGAAAAATAGGGTGTTTGATTTGTTTTGGAGGATGTTAATTGTGTTTGCAAGATTATAGGAATTCTAGTTTGGAAGGTTATTATCACAAAGAATCTTCTAAAATTGGAAAAATAAAGGTGCATTCATATTTGGTGGTCCCCACATTTTTTTTAAAAAGATCTGTCAACTCATTAATCTCGTCAACTACACATCTCTTTAAAAAAAAGACCTTGGCCTGAGTTCGACGTCTTCACCTGAGTTCGACCTTAGCCTGAGTTCGACATTGGCCTGAGTTCGACCTTGAACAGAGTTCGACCTTGGCCTGAGTTCGACCTTGCCCTGAGTTCGACCTTGGCCTGAGTTCAACCTTGGTCTGAGTTCAACAGAAAGAGAGGTGGCAGGTCATAAAAGGAGCAAAAGTTTTTGTTTTGTGGTGTCTAGCATCACGTGGGTCAACAAATAATAATAATAATAATAATAATAATAATAATAATAATAATAATGGTATTAGTATTATTTGGTGGGTACAAATTTTAATTTGGGGGGATTGACTTTATTGTATACGGTTTGACCTGTTGACTACGGTTGGACGCCCGGTGCTCGATCTAAATTTTTTTTGGGGAACGTCTACATTTTTGGGGGATCACAATTTCAAGGAAAAATTCAAGATGTCTTGGGGAATCACAGTTAAGAAATCAAAAATGCCCTCTCAAAGTTGTATCTATAGCATAACATCCTCATCTGCTCCTACTGCTCCTGCCGTTTCGGCTGCTCCTGCCACTCAAGCTTTCATGGCACAAATGAATGACCATGTGCCATCCGCATCTGAGGTACATGCTGAAATTTTAGCTGAATCATGTTGTATTGAACGATGCAGGTTAAAAATTAAGGGCTTTAGAGAAGAAACTCTCTCTGCAAACAAGCAGCTTGAATACGAGAAAATGGCCACTTGGGACATTAAAAAGAAATTTAATTCTTATAAAGAAATGGTCGAACAACAAAAACTCGATATCAAGCGCTTGCATCAGGAGGTGAGTGATCACAAGTGTCGATATTTACACTTCAAACGACTGTCTGATACTTTAACCGCGGAATTGATCGACTTAAAATCTAAATTTGAAAATGCTGATTTTCATTTTAAAAAGTTCGATTGTTCTAGTCCCAAAGTTGAAAAAATGATCAATACCCAGTTAAAGTTCAGACCAAATGAAGTGAGGAATAAAGGTCTGAGGTTTGTGTAAATTCCACCACCTTTTAATGAAAACTATTCCTCAATTCCCATGTCGGATGAAGAATTGTTGGCTCTGCCTGTTAAAGGATACGGTCCTCCAATAGAAGAGCCAACCAGTCGACCATCGAGGGATCAAGTTGAGATCTCCAAACCTAAATCAGTCCCTGTAAAAATCTCTAAACCAAAGAACAAACAACATAAGCACGAGCATGCCCCATCAAAAACTTTTGTCAAGTCTCAAGATACTTCAAAGCATACTGAGACGTTGAATTTTGAGAAAAATAAAGAAGTTGATAGAGTTTTTGATGTAAAGAGAGATGAAGTTCCAGTTTCAAATGACACAGCTAAATTGAATGATGTCTTAAAAGAAACCGTTTTTGAAACTGAACCGAAAATTGAGCAAACTGAACCGACTGGCCAATCAGACTCAAATGTGCCCTTTGAGTTTGATTTCATGAAAACATTCAAAAAGATTTATGAAGAATACAGGGCACCACAGACCGTTGAACCAGCTGCCCCACCAACTTCTAAAAGTGACTCCAAATGTGAATCATCCGAAACAACCGAATCTGATAAATCAGTGTCAGTTGAGTCGAGTGAATCCAGCTGTGAGTCCTCTAGAGCAGCTGAGTCAACGGAGGATTCAGTAGAGCCACCACAAGTCTCTAAATCAAGTGGCTCAACTGAATCAAATGACACACCCTTGACTGAGCCAAAATCTGAAGAATCTGTGTGCTCAAGGCCAGTCAAGATTAAACAAGAATGTAAGGATCCTTCATCCAATACTGTTGGCACAGGTGTGGTAAAGCCAATAATCCCTGAATTCAAATGTATGAACGTTACTGATGCTTCTACTTCATGTGTAGATAAAGTTAAGGTAGAAGATAAGGTTGAGGGGGATGATATTGTTTGCTCTGAAACTGCTGATGTTTGTTCGATAACATCAAAATTATCTGCTAATCCTGTACCATATGTACAACAGGCTGTTTCTGAGCTATCTTTTATTGGCACGACCGATAAATACGTGCCACCACATAGAAAAATTACCTGTGCTAACTCTCTTGAACAGGTTCCTGAAGTGAAACAGAGAGCTCAAGGACAGTCATCATCACACGCACATACTTGTTCACACGAGTGTTCAAGATGTTCTAAGCAGAGCAGAAACTTGAGGAAGCCTGCAAACAAATCATCCAACAGATCCCATCACTCACATTCATCAGTGGGATCGAACAGACCGGATATGCTTCATATGCAAAGAAGCAGACATGCTACAACTGTGGAAGACCCGGTCATATTGCAAGAAACTGCGCACATCGTCCTTATATGCCCTACTATAGACAATATCAGAAGGTTATGCCTAGGGATAACTACTACTCCAAGCCAATGAAGGTTGATAAACCTAAGGCAAGGAAGAACATGAATCCCAAAGTTAAACCGTCTGATGGAGACTGGAATGCTGCCAAGAGCAAGCGAAAGGTTGTTCAACCACAGAAATCAAAACAATCTAAGAAACCGAAAGCTGCTACTCCGAAAGTAGCAAAACCGTGTGCTAAGCCTAAACAAGTCTGGAAAGCAAAGGCGCCAGCTACACCAGTCCTAAATGAGAAGAAGGACATGTGCTTGAGAGAAGTGTCTTTCATAGACGCTTCAGGGGTGCCCAAGACAGCGATAGCCTGGGCACCAATGTTTAACTAATCTCCTTTCTTAGTGCAGGGACATCCAAGGAGGATTGTCGACGACCACTAGTATGTTGATAATGGTGGTTCCAAGCACACCACAAGTGACATCTCTCTGTTATACGTTTATTTTAAATTCTTAAACAGTGAGCATGTTTCCATTAAGGAGAAAATGGAGGTAAAATCAGCTAGAGAGGTACACTCAAAACCTGCTGCATTGAATTTTGATTGTAATTGGTCTTTAATTCGAGAATGGTCTTAAAAAACACAAAAAGATTTTTCTTAGTTTTAGGTTGTAAATTTGTTCTTTAAATTTTTCAATTTTAAGTACAAATTTAGGGGGATATACCCTCAGAAAAATACAAAAACAATAGAAAATTCCAAAAATGAGAATTTCATGGCGCGAAAAGGAAGAAATGATAGTACATCAGCTGTTGGGTTGTCACACTTTAAAATCGAAAAGAAATTTAAATCGAGTGTGATTGCAGCTCCATTATACGATGTACTGGCAGGCAAGCTGCACAACGAACTCAGTCCAAAATTGCATACTAAAGATAAAGGACCGTGTAGCTTGTGGGTAACACATCATCGGCGTATAATCTTATGGTCTTAAATCTTGCATTGATAGATTGCCAAAATCTGAGATTTCAGGTCTTTAAATTGTTGATACATCTAGGGATGTCCTGGTTACCCTTCTACTGCATCCAGATATATGCTGACTTAGGCACAGTCAGGACGTCTTAAAAGAGCAATAAGGAAATGCCAAAACCCAAAATTCTCAAAGAGAATTCAAGCTAAAGGCACAAATCAAAAGCCTAAATCAATGATCATACCGAAACATTTGGTATTTGCCCTCACCCTGGTTGAGAATCCATAGGTCTCTCTGTTGCATCCAGATATATGCAGACCTGATCACCGATGATCTTGACCTTGTAAAACATACAGATGTCAGCAATTTACTCACCTGTTATGAAGAAGCTTGTGCATACCTTGATCGCGGGGGTATGTCATGATGTGGGACACCCAGTTATTTTGGTTTAACACACATTAAGAAAATAAGAAAAATATCGGACTTGAAGACGTGTGTGTATGCTTGTTTAAGTGGATAAACGATGCTGGTAATCGTCTTGGACTGCTTTCTGGCATTTTAATAAGTTTATTAGAATGAATATACTAACAGTGTGTTACAGTTTGACAAAGCTGATATGATCTTCTTGCACATGATTCTAACCAAAAAGATGCATTGTAATTATTTTGAATTTTTATTTTAATTTGTTTATCTATTATGAAAATTTGACCATTCTTGAAGTTTTGACCGATTCTCAAACAAAATTCTGGTTTTTGAGATTTTAAATTGAAGTACACGGATGTACTTGGTGTTCATGTATATACTGGACCCTCTGTTGCATAAATTGTTTGCTCACAAAATTCTAAGAATTTGCAGAATTTATTCAAATCATGAAACAGGGGTTGATAAAGAATGAAAGGGTTCCAGTTGCTGACAAACATGAATCACCACACTGAGAAGATGTACCTAACTCAGAAGAACCTGAAGTGAATCATCTTTTGACAATGAAAGTACAAGTGAAGAAGTACCTGAAAAGTTGTTTGAAAGAGAAAATTTGCAAAGAAAAGAGCTTCTGAGAATCCTCCTCTCACATTCTCTTTTTGCAATATGTTCAAGCAAAAGCTGATGATGATTAAAGTTGTGAAGCTACCTCCAAGAGAACAAGAAAGAACCCAAGATTGGAAGATCAAGATCTGAAGATTCTTCCTACCAAGCCATGATAAAGACAGCATAAACCTAGGGGGATATTGTTGGGCTAGATTTAAAGGTTTACGCTTGTCTTTATTAAGCTTGTTTGTGTTAATTAGGCTTAGTTTAGTTAATGGGCTTGGGTTAGGCCATGTGGGCCAAGGCTTTAGTGGACCCTATATAATGTTTTGTTTAAGTTCATTTTAGGGTTAGACATTCCAAGACTTCACTAATCATCTCATTTGTAACATAAGAGCCACCACCTTGTAGCAGACAATCCTAGAGATTGTGTGCAAGGTGAAGCAGCAATACAAGGGATTTCATTGTTTCTTAATCTTTTGTTCTTCACATTCAATCTTGTTTTCTGTGACAACATGCACCCTTCATTTTTCATAAATGTGCATAATTGGTTCCTCAACTATTTCAAAGTTTTCATTTTTAACCCTCGTATTTTAATAGGACCAAAATTTACAATTTAATAAAACTTATAATTTTTATAAGTAAAAGTATGCACGTTTTATACTCACATCTACACCCGAGCACGTATGTTTCAGACCTTGATACTCAAAGCCCTTAATTTTTTGTCCTAACCGAAGGAAACAAGTCCAAAACTTAAAATTGATTAAATTAGAAAAATTATTTTTTTTAGTCCTCGCAGTCCGCTAAGACAGTCTCAGTCAAAGTCCCAGTCAAAGTCTCAGTCAAACTCCCAGTCAATGTCCTAGTCAAAGTCTTAGTCAAACAGTCAAAGTCCTAGTCAAATATTAAATTCATCATAAAACCTTACTTTATGGTGTTGACCAATTTTAATGGTTAATTGAATCCAAAACAAGTATAAAAACCCACCTATGACCCATTACACTTTGCACCTCTAAATCGATTGTTTCAATTTGATTAAACCCTCCCTCATACCTTTCTTCTAGAGTATATTACTTCTACATTTGAAGCTTTGATTATAAGCTCTTGTAATTGGCGAATTGGAAGCTTGATATTTTTTCCTATTCGGTTTCTTTTCATCTAAATTGGACTAGTTTCGTTGTTGAATCTTTGGATTGCTCGCATTTTCACGCTCGCTTAGTCATCTAGTCATTTGGCGAAAGTGAGTATTTCCTATCCCCTCTTTGCTTTTATTCATTTTTGGGGTGTTACATGTACACTTATACAAATTACAAATACAAGTTCACATTTTTACAATACAATTCTAGTACTATGTGCATTTGCTTACAAACGTGCTATATGCTTAGACATTACATGTAGAATACATTTGTACTTAGTGAAATCATTAACATTGTACAAGCCGACCTTAACATTGGATAGCGCTATTGGATTGACAACCCGCCTAGGTTGATTCTCCCCCTTTTTCATCGGAGAATCCGTGGTCATTGTTAAGTTTCTATCCATTTATTGGATAAGTACACCGCCGTTCATTTAGTACATTATACAGTCACAGGGTTGATTTCGCTCATTTGTATGATACATAGTTTACATATTTGCACTATAGCTTGCACTTGAATTGTATACCTTTTTCGACTTACTATATGTATTAAAACTAGGAATGCTCACCAACATTTCTTATGTTGACCAAACCTATTTTGTACATGTTCCAGGTGCAGTTTGATCTTAGTACTATAGCATGGGACTTTAGTGCTTGCTTTTAATAAGTTATTTCAATTTTCATGTTTCATTCAGATTTTGTATTTGTTTTCCATTTCATCTATGTAAGACAATTTAAATTATTCAATAATATATTTACATTTTAGTACCATGTGCTTTTGAACAATCGTCACTACGTGACACCTCGATGATTCCGCCATCAGTTGGGGTGTTACATTTTCCGCACTCGATTGTTTGTTTGATACCTGGTAGAGACGATTTTGGACTAACAATTGGTATCAGAGCATTGAATTTTGAATGTAATTGGTCTTCAATTTTTCCTTGAAATTTTGATCCCCCAAAAATGTACACTCAAAACCTGATGCATTAAATTTTGAATGTAATTGGTCTTTAATTCGAGAATGGTCTTAAGAAACACAAAAAGATTTTTCTTAGTTTTAGGTTGTAAATGTGTTCTTTAAATTTTCAATTATAAGGCACAAATTTAGGGGATACACCCTCAGAAAAATACAAAAACAATACAAAATTCCGAAAATGAGAATTTCATGGTGCGAAAAGGAAGAAATGATAGTACATCAGCTGTTGAGTTGTCACACTTTAAAATCGAAAAGAAAATTAAATCGAGTGTGATTGCAGCTCCATAATACGATGTGCTGGCAGGCAAGCTGCACAACGAACTCAGTCCAAAATTGCATACTAAAGATAAAGGACTGTGTAGCTTGTGGGTAACACATCATCGGCGTATGATCTTATGGTCTTAAATATTGCATTGATAGATTGCCAAAATCTGAGATTTCAGGTCTTTAAATTGTTGATACATCTGGGGATGTCCTGGCTGCCCTTCTGCTGCATCCAGATATATGCTGACCTAGGCACAGTCAGGACGTCTTAAAAGAGCAATAAGGAAATGCCAAAACCCAAAATTCTCAAAGAGAATTCAAGCTAAAGGCACAAATCAAAAGCCTAAAGCAATGATCATACCGAAACATTTGGTATTTGCCCTCACCCTGGTCGAGAATCCATCGGTCTCTCTGTTGCATCCAGATATATGCAGACCTGATCACCGATGATCTTGACCTTGTAAAACATACAGATGTCAGCAATTTACTCACCTGTTATGAAGAAGCTTTGTGCATACCTTGATCGTGAGGGTATGTCATGATGTGGGACACACAGTTATTTCGGTCTAACACACGTTAAGAAAATAAGAAAAATATCAGACTTGAAGACGTGTGTGTATGTTTGTTTAAGTGGATAAACGATGCTGGTAATCGTCTTGGACTGCTTTCTGGCACTTTAATAAGTTTATTAGAATGAATATACTAACGGTGTGTTACAGTTTGACAACAGTTTGACAAAGCTGATATGATCTTCTTGCACATGATTCTAACCAACAAGATGCATTGTAATTATTTTGAATTTTTAATCTAATTTGTTTATCTGTTATGAAAAATTGACCATTCTTGATGTTTTGACCGATTGTCAAACAAAATTCAGGTTTTTGAGATTTTAAATTGAAGTACACGGATGTACTTGGTGTTAATGTATATACTGGACCCTCTGTTGCATAAATTGTTTGCTCACAAAATTCTAAGAATTTGCAGAATTTATTCAAATCATGAAACAGGGGTTGATAAAGAATGAAAGGGTTCCAGTTGCTGACAAACATGAATCACCACACTGAGAAGATGTACCTAACTCAGAAGAACCTGAAGTGAATCATCTTTGACAATGAAAGTACAAGTGAAGAAGTACCTGAAAAGTTGTTTGAAAGAGAAAATTGACAAAGAAAAGAGCTTCTGAGAATCCTCCTCTCACGTTCTCTTTTAGCAATATGTTCAAGCAAAAGCTGATGATGATTAAAGTTGTGAAGCTACCTCCAAGAGAACAAGAAAGAACCCAAGATTGAAAGATCAAGATCTGAAGATTCTTCTTACCAAGCCATGATAAAGACAGCATAAACCTGGGGGGATATTGTTGGGCTAGATTTAAAGGTATACGCTTGTCTTTATTAAGCTTGTTTGTGTTAATTGGGCTTAGTTTAGTTAATGGGCTTGGGTTAGGCCATGTGGGCCAAGGCTTTAGTGGACCCTATATAATGTTTTGTTTAAGTTCATTTTAGGGTTAGACATTCCAAGACTTTACTAATCATCTCATTTGTAACATAAGAGCCACCACCTTGTACCAGACAATCCTAGAGATTGTGTGCAAGGTGAAGCAGCAATACACGGGATTTCATTGTGTCATAATCTTTTGTTCTTCACATTCAATCTTGTTTTCCGCACTCGATTGTTTGTTTGATACCCGGTAGAGACGATGTGGGACTAACAATTGGTATCAGGGCATTGAATTTTGAATGTAATTGGTCTTGAATTTTTCCTTGAAATTTTGATCCCCCAAAAATGTACACTCAAAACCTGATGCATTGAATTTTGAATGTAATTGGCCTTTAATTCGAGAATGGTCTTAAGAAACACAAAAAGATTTTTCTTAGTTTTAGGTTGTAAATTTGTTCTTTAAATTTTCAATTATAAGCACAAATTTAGGGGGATATACCCTCAGAAAAATACAAAAACAATAGAAAATTCCGAAAGTGAGAATTTCATGGTGCAAAAAGGAAGAAATGATAGTACATCAGCTGTTGAGTTGTAACACTTTAAAATCGAAAAGAAAATTAAATCGAGTGTGATTGCAGCTCCATTATACGATGTGCTGGCAGGCAAGCTGCACAACGAACTCAGTCCAAAATTGCATACTAAAGATAAAGGACTGTGTAGCTTGTGGGTAACACATCATCGCGTATGATCTTCTGGTCTTAAATCTTGCATTGATAGATTGCCAAAATCTGAGATTTCAGGTCTTTAAATGTTGATACATCTGGGGATGTCCTGGCTGCCCTTCTGCTGCATCCAGATATATGCTGACCTAGGCACAGTCAGGACGTCTTAAAAGAGCAATAAGGAAATGCCAAAACCCAAAATTCTCAAAGAGAATTCAAGCTAGAGGCACAAACAAAACCCTAAAGCAATGATTATACCGAAACATTTGGTATTTGCCCTCACCCTGGTCGAGAATCCATCGGTCTCTCTGTTGCATCCAGATATATGCAGACCTGATCACCGATGATCTTGACCTTGTAAAACATACAAATGTCAGCAATTTACTCACCTGTTATGAAGAAGCTTTGTGCATACCTTGATCGCGGGGGTATGTCATGATGTGGGACACACAGTTATTTCGGTCTAACACACGTTAAGAAAATAAGAAAAATATCAGACTTGAAGACGTGTGTGCATGATTGTTTAAGTGGATAAACGATGCTGGTAATCGTCTTCGACTGCTTTCTGGCACTTTAATAAGTTTATTAGAATGAATATACTAACGGTGTATTACAGTTTGACAAAGATGATATGATCTTCTTGCACATGATTCTCACCAAAAAGATGCATTGTAATTATTTAGAATTTTTATTTTAATTTGTTTATCTGTTATGAAAAATTGACCATTCTTGATGTTTTGACCGATTCTCAAACAAAATTCAGGTTTTTGAGATTTTAAATTGAAGTACACGGATGTTCTTGGTGTTCATGTATATACTGGACCCTCTGTTGCATAAATTGTTTACTCACAAAATTCTAAGAATTTTCAGAATTTATTCAAATCAAGAAACAGGGGTTGATGAAGAATGAAAGGGTTCCAGTTGCTGACAAGCATGAATCACCACACTGAGAAGATGTACCTAAGTCAGAAGAACCTGAAGTGAATCATCTTTTCATAATAAAAGTACAAGTGAAGAAGTACCTGAAAAGTTGTTTGAAAGAGAAAATTGACAAAGAAAAGAGCTTCTGAGAATCCTCCTCTCACGTTCTCTTTTAGCAATATGTTCAAGGAAAAGCTGATGATGATTAAAGTTGTGAAGCTACCTCCAAGAGAACAAGAAAGAACCCAAGATTGGAAGATCATGATCTGAAGATTCTTCCTACCAAGCCATGATAAAGACAGCATAAACCTAGGGGGATATTGTTGGGCTAGATTTAAAGGTTTACGCTTGTCTTTATTAAGGTTGTTTGTGTTAATTGGGCTTAGTTTAGTTAATGGGCTTGGGTTAGGCCATGTGGGCCAAGACTTTAGTGGACCCTATATAATGTTTTGTTTAAGTTCATTTTAGGTTAGACATTCCAAGTCTTTACTAATCATCTCATTTGTAACATAAGAGCCACCACCTTGTACCAGACAATCCTAGAGATTGTGTGCAAGGTGAAGCAGCAATACAAGGGATTTCATTGTGTCTTAATCTTTTGTTCATCACATTGAATCTTGTTTTCCGCACTCGATTGTTTGTTTGATACCCGGTAGAGACGATGTTGGACTAACAATTGGTATCAGAGCATTGAATTTTGAATGTAATTGGTCTTGAAGTTTTCCTTGAAATTGTGTTCCCCCAAAAATGTACACTAAAAACCTGATGCATTGAATTTTGAATGTAATTGGTCTTTAATTCGAGAATGGTCTTAAGAAACACAAAAAGATTTTTCTTAGTTTTAGGTTGTAAATTTGTTTTTAAATTTTCAATTTTAAGCACAAATTTAGGGGGATATACCCTCAAAAAAATACAAAAACAATAGAAAATTCCAAAAATGAGAATTTCATGGTGCGAAAAGGAAGAAATGATAGTACATCAGCTGTTGAGTTGTCACACTTTAAAATCGAAAAGAAAATTAAATCGAGTGTGATTGCAGCTCCATTATACGATGTACTGGCAGGCAAGCTGCACAACGAACTCAGTCCAAAATTGCATACTAAAGATAAAGGACTGTGTAGCTTGTGGGTAACACATCATCGGCGTATGATCTTATGGTCTTAAATCTTGCATTGATAGATTGCCAAAATCTGAGGTTTTAGGTCTTTAAATTGTTGATACATCTGGGGATGTCCTGGCTGCCCTTCTGCTGAATCCATATATATGCTGACCTAGGCACAGTCAGGACGTCTTAAAAGAGCAATAAGGAAATGCCAAAACCCAAAATTCTCAAAGAGAATTCAAGCTAAAGGAAAAAATCAAAAGCCTAAAGCAATGATCATACTGAAACATTTGGTATTTGCCCTCACCCTGGTCGAGAATCCATCGGTCTCTCTGTTGCATCCAGATATATGCAGACCTGATCACCGATGATCTTGACCTTGTAAAACATACAGATGTCAGCAATTTACTCACCTGTTATGAAGAAGCTTTGCGCATACCTTGATCGCGGGGGTATGTCATGATGTGGGACACACAGTTATTTCGGTCTGACACACGTTAAGAAAATAAGAAAAATATCAGACTTGAAGACGTGTGTGTATGTTTGTTTAAGTGGATAAACGATGCTGGTAATCGTCTTGGACTGCTTTCTGGCACTTTAATAAGTTTATTAGAATGAATATACTAACGGTGTGTTACAGTTTGACAACAGTTTGACAAAGCTGATATGATCTTCTTGCACATGATTCTCACCAAAAAGATGCATTGTAATTATTTTGAATTTTTAATCTAATTTGTTTATCTGTTATGAAAAATTGACCATTCTTGATGTTTTGACCGATTCTCAAACAAAATTCAGGTTTTGAGATTTTAAATTGAAGTACACGGATGTACTTGGTGTTCATGTATATACTGGACCCTCTGTTGCATAAATTGTTTGCTCACAAAATTCTAAGAATTTGCAGAATTTATTCAAATCAAGAAACAGGGGTTGATAAAGAATGAAAGGGTTCTAGTTGCTGACAAGCATGAATCACCACACTGAGAAGATGTACCTAAGTCAGAAGAACCAGAAGTGAATCATCTTTTGACAATGAAAGTACAAGTGAAGAAGTACCTGAAATGTTGTTTGAAAGAGAAAATTGACAAAGAATGGAGCTTCTATCCTCCTCTCACGTTCTCTTTTAGCAATATGTTCAAGCAAAAGCTGATGATGATTAAAGTTGTGAAGCTACCTCCAAGAGAACAAGAAAGAACCCAACATTGGAAGATCAAGATCTGAAGATTCTTCCTACCAAGCCATGATAAAGACAGCATAAACCTAGGGGGATATTGTTGGGCTAGATTTAAAGGTTTACGCTTGTCTTTATTAAGTTTGTTTGTGTTAATTGGGCTTAGTTTAGTTAATGGGCTTGGGTTAGGCCATGTGGGCCAAGGCTTTAGTGGACCCTATATAATGTTTTGTTTAAGTTCATTTTAGGGTTAGACATTCCAAGACTTTACTAATCATCTCATTTGTAACATAAGAGCCACCACCTTGTACCAGACAATCCAAGAGATTGTGTGCAAGGTGAAGCAGCAATACAAGGGATTTCATTGTGTCTTATTCTTTTGTTCTTCACATTCAATCTTGTTTTCCGCACTCGATTGTTTGTTTGATACCCGGTAGAGAAGATCTTGGACTAACAATTGGTATCAGAGCCTAAGTAGTCTTCTTAAGGCTCGGTTGCGGTATCATTCGAAGATCAAAAGAAGATTTGCTGCTGCGTTTTTATTCGATTTTACAGGTTTATGCGCTATCTCATTCAATATATTTATGTTACTAATTTTTTTGTGTTTTAGAATATTTTTTTTCGCAGATTTAGTTCTTGTCAAAATTCTGAAGAACATCAAGAACATTTTAAGAACAGTAAAAAATAGGGTGTTTGATTTGTTTTGGAGGATGTTAATTGTGTTTGCAAGATTATACGAATTCTAGTTTGGAAGGTTATTATCACAAAGAATCTTCTAAAATTGGAAAAATAAAGGTGCATTCATATTTGGTGGTCCCCACATTTTTCCAGAAATCCACCTGATGGTCTTTGTAGATAATTGCTAGTGTAGCTAAAGCATCAACCACTCTGCTTCTCCTCAGAAAATCAACAATCCTAGACAATTCTGTATGTTTCTTTACTTCACCAAGGATAGCACAACAGTTATAAGCTTCCTCGAATGGAAATTCTTCTTCTTTCTGCTTATTATTAGCTTTTCCTGACGATCCAGCTGGTACTTCAGTGTTCTGTGGTTCAGCCATTTAGAATTCTGCAAAAACAAAACATAGAAATTCATTAAAAAAATGGACAAAATTTGCAAAATTGAAAATTGATTTTGAGAATTCCACATTCGACCCATCTGGGGTTCGAATGAAGATTTAAGATGGTTCGAATGTGAAAAATAAGGTTCGAATGTGAAAATTTTTAATTAAAATTGTTCATTCGACCTAAATAGCCACATTCGACCCTATGAATACATTCAACCAGAAAAGTCTCATTCGACCTAGAAAGGCCACATTCGACCCTTTGTTCCTGGTCGAACCTACCTGTTCATATTCAAAATTATCAAATTCAAATTTAGACCATTTTAGCAACTAGTTTTTGTTTCTCCATGTCCTATACTGACCAATTAACACAGGTTATCATTCAATTGATTCAAACATCTTGTTTTAGATAGTTTTCAATCGAAATCTAGGTTATATCAGATTTTAGAATGATCAAACACCTAATCTTCTGTAATTAATCTAGATTCTTAGTTATTCTCCCCCTAAAACTATCTAAAACTAAAAACCAAACCTCAATTTGGATTAAAGCAGTTCAAAAAGGATCCAACAGTCAAACATTAGGGTTCGAACACAAAAACAAATAATCTGTCTTCGTTTGTGGATCATTACCAGTAAAACTTAGATGAAATGATCAGAAACAAGTGGGGAACAAGAATCAGTGGTCAAACAAACAAGGGCAACATGATCTCTTAGTCTCAGAAAAATTTTGAATGAGGGATCAAATGAGGAATTGGGTATTTATAGATCCCTACATTCGACCACTGAGATGGGGCGAATGGAAACTGTCTACATTCGACCCTCGTGAAGGGCTCGAATGTAGATAAAGGGTTCGAATGTAAAACACTACACTGGAACACTCTCATTCGACCAATTTTTAAAGGACGAACGTAAGAAAAATTCCACATTCGACCTGGCGAAAGGGCGAATGAAGATTGAAATTTTTTTTTAAATTTTACCAAATCTCAAAATCGAATCCCGTTCAATCATTTTCACACATTTTAAGCTTCAAACATTCATCATTTCACATTTGATAGATACAAAACTCAAATTGGTTCATTAAGTTTTAGAAAATGACCATCAATCACCATCAGTTATCAAAAATAACGCAGGAATGTAAAAATTTTGTTTTTTCTGAAAATTATGCTAAAACACACCTAAATTTTTTTTTTTTTTTTTTTTGAGTGTTTGTATATTTTGCAAAAACAAATGTAAAATGCAGAAATGTAAACATTAAGCAGTAAACATTTTGTGATTTTCGGTAAAAGGATCATATCAGTTTTTGATAAATCTGATCACACCGTTGATCTTTATTGTATATTATCATTAAAGACAATGTGTGATTCGGCAACTGCTGATATTGTTATCCACATAAGCTTTCATGCAGATTGTTATGCAGTGCTTGATACGGTTATTTATATTATAAACAACATTGTATGTGGTTCCCACGCACACGACATACTCCCGTAGCAAGGAAATTTTGCATAAAGACTCATTGTAACGCGTGATTATGCTTTCGTTATCCGTAATTTACAAGGTATTGAGGCACAGAGGTGTACATGTCAGAAAATTAATACTACAAAGTAACTTGTGCACTCTACCAGGTTGAGGGCTTATATAAATCACGATTTGCATCAATGATTAGATACGATGCATTAGATAATCTTTGATTATCGTCATACATTGAAAGTTCCTCAATTCGGTAACTTTAGGTTTTGGCACTAAAGCTCTTTTATAAAGATACCCTGTCTGTAGGGCTGTTCACGAGCCGAGCCGATCTGAGCGGAGCTTTGCTCGTGCTTGGCTCGTTTACAAACCAAACCGAGTGGAGTGGCTCATTTACAATCGAGCCGAAAACCGAACGAGCATTCTTCGAGCGCAAATTTTCCGAGCGAAAATCGAGCGGAGAATAATATGGACGATCATATAATTGGGCTGTTTTCTTCGATGTTTTCATTGTCGGGTGACAAATAAGGTCGAAATGTCCAATGATAACACTAATAATGAGATCCCAATGTCTAAGGATGAGACTTAGATTGAGGCTGGTGAGGTGATGAGCATACGTCAGAGAACAGTTGTTGCATTGTGATGTAGGTGTGATATCAAGCGACAATTAGCGATGGACGACTAATAACATAAAGAAGTCAAGACTGTCACCTCATGACTTATTGTTTTACTATTAAATCTAGTGTTAATTTTTTTTATTGAGTTAAGTGTCCTAATTATATTTTGTTTGCATATACTGAGTCAAATCCAATAGAATCTTATATATATAAAGCCATAAATTTATCTGTAAATTGTGTGTATATTTATTATTACATAAATAAAAATTTATTCGAGCCGAACTGAGCCGATCGCTCATATACAACCGAGTGGAAGATCGAGCGAGCATTTTTCGAGCATTTTCCTAACGAGCGACAAGCGATCCACGAGCGGCGAGCGATTTGAACAGGCCTACCTGTCTGATCTAGGTCCGTAAAAACTTACGACAAAAGATCAGATAGGCTATCCCCAGATAACTATTAACATAATGACCCGAAACCTCCGAATTTTGTACAAAAACCCTATCAAACAAAATTACGGTACTAAGACCATATGCCCATGTGGTGTTCATCCACATAACAATTCGTTTGATATGTATGTATCCAACACGCAGTAATAGGTCTACGAAGCCTATCAGCACATCACACAAAATCAACAAAAGCCTCATATTGCAATTCAATTCTTTAGCATGTGTCAGATCCCCACTGATGTACTATCATTTCCTCTTTTTCTCCTGAAAATCATTTTGGGTTTTTCTGATTTTTATGACTTTTTGAATTTTTCAATATTTTTGGTTTTTCTGAATAAAGACTCCCCCTAAAATGTAAAACATATTTTTGGGTTTTTGAATTTTCTGAAAAACAGTAAAACTTTAAAAAATCGAAAACAAAAAGTGATAAACCGAGGTGATGAATAGTCTTATTTTTCTTTTATACCGTTAGCTTTTAAAAGATATCAAATCTAGATTTATCAAAAGCTTTGGTAAAAAGATCCGCCCTCTGATAATCAGTGTGGATTTTGACCATATCAATCAACTCTTTTGCATAACAATCACGGATAAAGTGATACTTAATCCGGATGTGCTTAGCTTTCGAGTGATTGACCGTGTCTTTAGTTAATGCAATTGAGGCTTCGTTGTCATAATGAATAGGGGTTTTTAGAAATTGCAAACCGTAATCAACCATCTGCTGCTGAATCCACAGAACCTGTGAGCAACAACTCGAGGCTGCCACATATTCTGATTCGCAAGTAGATAGTCCAACTGCTGTCTGCTTCTTACACTGCCAGGTCACGAGCCTGCTCCCAAGAATTAACATCCAGCCGTTGTGGATTTGCTATCTTTGTCATAACCGCCCCAATCTGCATCACTAAAAGCAACAAAGTCAAAATTATCATCATTAGGGTACCAAAGTCCTCTCGACGGACAACCCTTCAGATATCGTAGGATTCGCTTAACGGCTGTAAGATGACTTTGTTTCGGCTTCGATTGGAATCGTGCGCAAAGACATGTAGCGAACATTGTATCTAGTCTAGATGCTGTGAGATACGTCATAGATCCAACGATTGCTCTGTATGTGAAAGGATCTGTCAGCTCCCCCTTAGCGTCAACTCCAATCCCGTGATTAGGTTGAATCGGGTATTCATCGGCTTCGAATCTTCCATCTGGAACCGGCTCAAGACTTCAGATACATATTTGGTTTGGTGAATAAAGATGCCCGTTGGTCTTTGACCCACCTGCAAGCCGAGGAAAAACTGCATTTCCCCCATTGCACTCATCTCGAACTTTTCCTGCATTATTTTTTCAAATTCTCAGCATAAAAGTTCGTTAGTAGATCCAAAAATAATATCGTCAACATATATCTGGACGAGAAGCAAGTCACCCTCTGTTCTTTTGGTGAACAAGGTACAGTCTACCAAACCTCGTTTGAATCCTTTGGATAGTAGGTACGTGCTTAGCTCCTCATACCATTGGCGTGGAGCCTGGTGCAACCCATATAGTGCTTTGTTGAGAACATAAACCTTATCCCGGTGGATAGGATCTTCAAAGCCTGGAGGTTGACCAACGTATACCTCTTCCTTGACCACACCATATAGAAACGCGCTCTTAACATCCATTTGATACACCTTGAATTTCTTGTACAAGGCAAACGCTAGAACCATATGGATAGCTTCTATACGTGCCATAGGTGCATAGATCTCATTGTAGTCTATTCCTTCAACTTGATGAAAACCTTGAACTACCAACCGAGCTTTGTTTCTCACGATTACGCCTCGATCATCCTTTTTACACTTAAACACCCATTTTGTTCCTATTTTCTTCCTTCCTGGAGGTAAATCTGTAAGTGTCCAAACACCTAGCTTCTGAAACTGCAACAATTCTTCTTGCATCGCCTCAACCCAAGCATCATCCAAAAGAGCTTCCTTGTAAGTCCGCGGCTCAACCTGCGAAACATAACAAGCAAAGGACCAATCATTCTGACAACCAGATTTTTGAATTTTAGCATATAAACCTAGAGCGCCAAGATTATCATGTGAGTTTGCACTACGAAGTTGTCCTCTAGTCATGACACTGCTTCCAGGGTCACCAATAACTTGCTCGAGCGAGTGAATCCGAGATTCCGGATGATCAGGTACTGGAACTCCCGTCTGAGTAGTCAGATTTTCTATCGAATCCAGATTATTACCCGTGTTAGATGATGAAACAACATCTGAATTTGGGTTCACTGGTTGTGCCTCTGTCGCATGATCTAGAATAGCTTCACTGAAGATTTCTTCATCATCTTCTAATTCTGAAGTATCGAGAGTATTTGAAGCTTCCTGGAAAACTTCTTCTTCAGCTGCAGGAACATTGGTATCATTAGAAGCTGCTGGAGGAGTTACGGTGATCGGACGCACCAACGGTGAAGTCACTGCGTTTTCACACTCATAATAAAGTCTTAGAACAGCTTCTTCAACCAAGTTATCTAGATTGAATGATTCAAAGAAATCTTTGTAATCAAACATCCAATCTGGACCGCTTCCCTGTACGTTCTGAGTATATCGTTGAACTTCAACGTTAGCCCACTCCTCTACCTGATGAGTTCGTTTGTTGAATACCCGTTTGATCGGGGTTGCATATCCAACAAAGAATCCCTCTTCAGCTTTTGGTGCAAACTTCTCAGACGGATTTAACATAGTATAGGGTGCCCCAAATGGTTCTAGATACTCCAAATTCGGCTTACGTCTGTTCAACAGTTCATAAGAAGTTTTGCCAAACTTCTTCACTGTTAACACATGATTCAATGTGTAACAAGCTGCGTATATAGCTTCATTCCAGAACATTACTGGAAGGTTAGTGTCCGCAAGCATGGTACGTGTCGTTTCTATTAGAGTCCTGTTTTTCCCTCTGCGACACCGTTCTGTTGTGGGGTATACGGACCACTATATTCATGATGAATTCCTTTATCTTCACAAAGAGCATCCATCTGTGCATTTTTTAACTCCGTCCCGTTGTCACTCCGAATTCTTTTGATCTTCAATCCGTAAACATTCTCCAAACAGATGAACAGAACCTTCAAATTGTTAAACGTGTCGCTTTTGTGTTGCAAACACATTACCCACGAAAATCTTGAGTAATCATCAGTAACCACAAGACAGTAAAGTTCTCCAGCATGACTCTTACGCTTGACAGGTCCGAAAAGGTCCATATGCAAACGCTCAAGTGGCATTTCAACAGAATTCACTTTCTTTGGTTTGTGGGACTGTTTGTGTTGTTTTCCCTTCTTGAAACTCACACACTTGTCATTGAGATGAAAATGTTTCACATTAACGCCTTCAACAAGTTCATTCTTCACCAAATGATTCATTTTCCTGAGGTGAATATGTCCCATCCTCCTATGCCACATAATTGATTCTTTCTCTGTAGCCTTTGTTAGGAAACACGTAACTTGGCCCTGAGTTGTCATAGCTTTAGACATATCAAGAATGTAAAGATTTTTCACTCTTGGTGCTTTCAGCATGATCCACTCCTTTGGAATAACAAAGCCGGGTTTGAGGATATAACAAGATTTATCATCGAAGTGCACAGAAAACTGTTTGTCACATATTTGGCTCACACTTAATAGATTATACTCAATTTGTTTCACATACGAAATCCTCTCAAAACTAACAATCCCGTTACTAAAACTTCCCTCCATCGTGATATAACTGCCTTTATTTCTAGCAAATGCTACATATCCTCCATTGATGTTCTTTATATCGAATAGCAGCATCAAATCACCAGTCATGTGACCAAAAGCTCCACTATCGACAATCCAGAGACTACAAACAGGGCCAGCTGGAGCTCCCTGCACATATTAAGGAAAACATTAGTTCTTTCGGGGGACCCAAGCCTGCTTGGTCTTGGGTCTTTGAACATCAGATTTCAAAGATTCATTCACACAATCATTAGATTTTGAATCAGCCTTTTTCTGATCTATCAAACTTTTCTCACTTTGAAGTTTTTCATTAGCCTTTGACTGTCATTCCCTCATCATTCAACCCTAAAATCGGTCTCACATCGGAATGTGGATCTCCAACACTAGAAGTGTTAGATTCATTATCCGATGCAGAGTTTGATTTGACTGAACTCTCCGGTGTTACTGAGTGTAAATTGTGGTTTTCAAATAACACTTGGGATGGAACAGCCTTGTAGTTTGCACTACGAGGTTGTGAGGGTTATTTAATGATATGGTCAACCACATAAGCAATGTGTTTATAGCTTTCTAACTTCTTGTTGACCTTTTCAGCAAAGCATTTGATGGTGGCCATTTCTAATTTTGTTTCTTCAAGTTCATGTATATAGCTGTTAATAGCAAGTTTTTTTAAAGAAAGAGTTTTCCTTAGATCAGAAATGTCCTTTTTATAACCATCAAGCACTTT
The DNA here is from genome assembly GCA_030844895.1 of Ambrosia x helenae. Lineage (NCBI taxonomy): Eukaryota > Viridiplantae > Streptophyta > Magnoliopsida > Asterales > Asteraceae > Ambrosia > Ambrosia x helenae. The sequence continues at coordinate 42,424,530 of CM061233.1, forward strand.
GTTAAACTCATTGGCTTACTTGCGATAAGATTGACAATTGTTTCTCGCACTCTCAAGTTGAACCTTGAGTTGCTTGTTTTCCTCTGTCAGTCTATCACAAGTTCCACAATACTTATCACTTTTCATGTCAATAGTGGATTCATAACTTACCTGTTTCGGAGGATCAGTCATAGCCATCAAAGAAAAATGCGCTTCCTTTCCAACAAAGAACTTTGAGTAGTCAATCTTTGAGAAAGCGTCATCAACAATGCATGACTTCCGAGTCATTAGAAAATCAGCTTCGGCCAGAAGTTGATCAATCTCATCATCTAATGAATTGACACTAGCTTCCGAATCTATTTCACTCTCTGAATCAGAATACACCGAATCATGCTCATCAGGAATATCAGTGACTGAATCAATGACTGTTCCCGAAGTCTTCTCAACTTGTGATTCTTCAGTTGGATCAGTAACAGAAACATCAACTTCGTCTACCATCTCCTCAATTTCTACTTCAGAAACCTTCTCAGTCTTCAAAACCTCTCCAACAATCACCGACTCCTCTAAGTCAATCTTCTGAGCAATACAAGCTACATTCCTAGCAGTAATTTCTTCAACACCCAATTGCATCCCCGTCCAGTCATAACCTTCATCCTTTTGGATCACCAATGCCTGATTTTGAGTTTCTGTTTGTTGTTGGCTATCTGGTGTTGAAATTGGAATGATGGTTCTGGTTGGGTTATGTGGGGTTTGAGTTTGAGTCTGGATAGTGTAGTTGTTTGTTTAGCAGGGTTGTTCTGTGAGGTGTTATGTCGGTTTTGGTAAGTGTTTTGTGGTCAATAGTTTTTGTTGTTTTGGCTTTGATAGGTTACTTGGTTTTGAGATTGACGATTCTGATAATTTGAGTTGAATGGATTTATGTTACCTTGTTGAGCTGGCTGAGTGCACTCCCTCTTGAAATGACCTTTAGCACCACAATTAAAACAAGTGACTTTGGCTTTGTTGAAGCCATATGTGGTATTGGGTGATGTAGCCAGATCAGTTCTTCCTGTTTTCTCAATGAACTCAGTTGCTCGTCTCATAACACTCGCAAAAGCCCATTGGATATCGATAAGCTCCATTTCTTCCTTATCAATCTGAGCATAGTCTTCATTGGTTAGATTGTTGTTACCAATTTGACTAGCCACCAATCCATTATATGAAGCAACCATTGCTAAAACCAATGCAATGTGTTGCTGAGCAACTTCAACTGTGACATTGTTCATGTTGGATGTTTCCAACACTACTAGACTATGACTTGGTTGATTTTGATTCATTTATGGAATGTAAGGTTGTTGTTGAGGTTGATTCATGCTAGATGTGTAACATGCTGCTTGTTGCATTGGTGAAAAAGGTGGAATGTAAGAATTAGTATATGATGGTGATGTGTAGGATGAAGTTTGAGCAAGGTAGTTTATTAGGTTTTTAGGTGGTTCCATGACACTAGAGACACATGCAATGTGTGGAGCAACTGTACCACCAACACTCGAACTAGCCAAAGTAGAAGATGTACTAGCATGATACAACTCCGGATTCTAAGGAAATTGTGATCTCTTTGCTTTCATCTTCTCTTCTATCTCTTTGTTCTCTAGCTTTTGAATAAGCTCATTGATAGTCCAGTATTGATAAGCATCTTTTTCTTTTAGAACCTCAATATGTTGATTCCAATATGGTGGTAGAGAATCAGCAAATTTGTCCACCAACTCTGACATGGGAATCTTTATATCATAGTTCGACAACTCATTCAAAAAATGACAATATCTCGGAATAAGTTCCTTCAAAGTCCCATTCCCCACATAGCTAAAATTCTCAAATTCCTTCTTTAATTCTTCTATCCTCAACTTCCTAGTTTTCTCGTTACCATCATGAAGATTCTTCAACATATCCCAAATCTGTTTGGAAGCAGTACATGATCCAAACTGATGTAAAAGATCAGTATTGATAGCTTGAGATAGTTGGGAGAAAGCCTTCTTCTCCACTACAAACTTCTTCTTTTCATCCTCAGCTAAACTCTCAAGAGGAATTGGTTCACCTGTATTCTCCAACACTGGTGCAACATATCCTTTAGCAATCATCTACCATGCCTCTGTACCTTCTAATTTCATCCCTTCCAAGTGAATTTTGAACTTTTTCTTCCATTGATTGTACTCTGCCATCTCCATCAGCTTCGGTGGACGGTTTCCACTACCTGAAGACAAATCATTTATTAGTGTGGAAATAGCATTAGTAGTTTGAGTGTGTACCGCTGCTGCTGCAACGCCCCAATAATCATTCATGGGTTGCTATGGAGGTTGAGCAATAGTCTGTAGAATTGAACTACTCATCATGAGGTAATTGATCGGTTGAGATGGTTGAGTATTCGTCTTTTATGCAGCTACAGTCCAAGAGTCCATGGTAACTTGTTGTTGCTGTGTAGTATTAGGCCTAGGTGTTGTTGGAAATCCCCACATATCGTCTAAGAAATACAAAATGTGAAATACTTAGAAAAATTTTCAAACCAATTCTACGATCGACCCTTTTTCAACAATCGGGGGATCAAATGTGGAAAACTTCCAGATTCGCCCCTTAATTCTGACTTGAATGTAGAAAATGTAACCCACTGACTCACGTTCGACCGTTTACAACCCACGTTCGACCTCCCGTAATGTCGAATGTACCTACCTTGGTCGAATGTACAAACACAACACACACAACTTCTTGGTTCGAGCTAAAAATAACCACTTTCGACCTGAAAAAGCTAGGTTCGACCAAAAAATACTACATGTTCGACCCTTCTCTCTCTGGTTCGACCTGACCTATTTGAAAAACGGTTATTCTTTGAAAATCGGTTATTTTGACCCCAATTTTTCAAAAGTTGATGAATTTTGATGATGTTTAGCAGGTTTTGCTTCGGAATTTATTTGGAATAACTTTAATGAATGGAAATTTTGATTTTATCCGTAAAATCTTATCCGAATCAATCAATTTTCATCAAAACTCATTGTTCATTCAAAACAGAAAAATTTTGATCAATTTTGGGTCCAAATCTGTTCAAAAACTATCAATATGTAGTTGTATGATCCGTATAGGCTCTGATACCACTTTGTAGAGGATCGTTTTCACAAAAATAGTTTAGTTGATCATACAAGTCTACTAATCCAGGTGCGGAAACCCTAGATCAGTTACAAAATGATAGTAAATGAATCAAACATGCAAATTCATCTTTTCAATCATCATTCTCATTAATTAACTTGATAAAAGATCTTTACAATTTGATTACAAGTTAATAAGACACTTTCAGAAAGATCAAAACCTAAAGAGAGATTCTAGACCAGACACACTAACACAAATGGCAAAAGTTAAACTTAAAACAAAATTTCAAGTATTTATATGCTACACATTCGCCCCTCCCCCCCCCCCCGATAGGGTCGAATGTGCACCTCCACCCCTTAACAGAGTACGAATCAGCACACAAATACATTCAATATCCACATTCGCCCAAATCTCTCTCCATTCGACCATTATTTCCACCTTCAACCTTCTGAAAACCCACGTCGCCCCCACGATCTATCAAAAACAACTTTGTATTTGCAATCCAAAGCATTAGTCACAAATCGTGCACTAACAAAATTGATGTCATCCACATATATTTGAACAATCATTAAATCTTTCCCTCTCCATTTTAGAAATAAAGTTTTATCAAATTTACCTCTTGTGAAACCAATGGATAAGAGAAAGGTGGAAAGAGTTTCATACCAGGCCCTTGGTGCTTGTTTCAGTCCATACAAAGCTTTGTTGAGCTTGTAGACATGATCAGGATGGAATGTGTCTTCAAAACCAGATGGTTGACATACATAGACCTCCTCCTGAATTTTGCCATAAAGGAATGCACATTTGATGTCCATCTGATACACCTTGATGTTGTGGTAGACAGCAAAGGCTAGGAAGAGTCTGATAGCTTCTAGCCTAGCTACAGGAGCAAAGGTTTCATCACAGTCTATCCCCTCTTCTTGTCTGAAGCCTTGAACCACAAGCCTGGCTTTGTTCTTGACAACTATACCCCTTTCATCAGTTTTGTTTTTTAAGCCCACTTTGTGCCAATTGGACAAACATCCTTTGGCAGTGGTACAAGTTCCTATACTTGTTGTCTTTTGAATTGAAAGAGCTCTTCCTGCATGGCTTCTACCCAACTGTTGTCTTTCAGTGCCTCTTGGTACTTAACAGGTTGTGTGAGAGATAGAAAGCATGTAAAAAGACAGATATTTGAGGATTGGCTCCTTGTGACCACTCCCTCTCTGATGTTGCCAATGATTTGGTCTGGTGGATGAGCTCTTAGGTAGATTAAATCTCCCTGGTATGGTATGATGGCATTTTGAGGTGAGGGACAGAGGTTTGGTGACTCTGTTGTTGTAACATCTTTTTGCACTTTTGTAGTACCAACAGATGTTTGAAATGGAAGTGGGGGAATGGGTCGAAGTGGTGTAAAGTTGGACTGACTTTTGTCAACAGAGGTTGGACTTTTTTCAACAGATGTTTGAACAGTGGTTGAGCTGGATGAGGCAGTGGTTTGAGGGTAAGACTGGTCAACAGTGGTTGACACAGCTGTGGCAGAGTTTTGACAAATGTTTTGAACATCTGCTTCCCCTAATGCAGAAGTGACTTTGTAGTGAGTTGGAATCACAACATCAAATCTGTAATCTTGTTGTGGAGACTGTGGAATACCTGCACTGTTAGTTTTAGCAGTAATATCTTCAAATATAAATTTTTCTAAATCAAACAATTCAGCAGGATTTGCTAGGATTTTTAAGGATGAAAGTTCATTGAACTTTACATTCAGAGTTTCTTCTATTGTCCTAGTCCTTGTGTTAAACACTTTATAGGCCTTGGCAGTAGAAGAATATCCCAGAAAATATCCACAATCTACTTTGGCTGCAAATTTTGAAATGGAATCTTTAAGATTTAAAATGAAACATGGGCAGCCAAAGATTTTGAAGAATGATATCTGTGGTTTGATTTTGAACAAAATTTCATAGGCAGTCTTTTGATGTCTAGGGTTAATTAAAACTCTGTTTTGAACATAGCAAGCAGTGTTTACAGCTTCTGCCCAGAAGGATAGTGGCAAACCAGAATCTGCTAGCATAGTTCTTGTAGCCTCAATGAGAGTTCTGTTTTTCCTTTCAACCACCCCATTTTGTTTTGGTGTTATTGGAATGTTGTACTGCCTCACAATTCCTTTTGACACACAGAAATCATCCAACTCCTTATTTTTAAACTCTGTTCCATTGTCACTTCTAAAGACTTTTACTGGCAAGTCATATTGTTTTTCAACTTTGGCGACAAAGTCCTTCAAGACACCTGCAGTCTCATCCTTAGAGTGTAAAAAGTAAGTCCATGTAAACCTAGAAAAAATCATCAACTATGACAAGACAAAATCTTTTTCTTCTTAGACTCGTGATTTTTACAGGGCCAAACAAGTCCATGTGCAACAGTTAAAGACATTGACTTGTTTTGGACTCATCAATGGATTTGTAAGAGCATTTTTGTTGCTTTCCTTTTAAACGGGAAACACAATGCTCATCACATTTGAATTATTTTGATGGAAGGCCTCTAAAAAGGCTTTGTTTAGAGAGTGAGTTGATAGTTTGAAGGTTGGTGTGACCCAGTCTCCTATGCCACAATTCTGTCTCTTTAGTAGAGGAAGCAGAAAACATACAGACATTTGCCATAGGATTATCCTTCAACATAAGGATTCCTGTTCACTCTTGGTTTTGAAGGCCTCTTGGGCTCTTCATAAACATGTGACAGACTATAACAAGGTGGTTATCCATGTCCTCTTGGGTACTTGTTTGAGGGTGGAGCATCTGTTACTTGGACATCCCTAGGAGCAGATGATTCAAGACTATTGGTAACAGATATTTAGGTTGGTGCATGATGTGTCGTAAAACACATCTATTCTCCTATGTATTTTGAGTCATAATTGAGTCGTTTGTATATAGTTTTTAGTTGTTTTAGGCGTGTATTCGTTTGTTGGCCTATTTTTATCATTGTATACTTTTTGTTAGTTTTTGGTACTCTTAGTACTCGTTTTTATATTTTTGTAGGTGTTCATGGACGTTGGAGTGTAAACGAGTAACTTTGGTCATGTCAAGAACACCCGAGTTGAGAGCACGGAGCTAAAATGCTATATATAATAATATTATATAATAATAATAATTTAAAAAAAAATTGCTTGGGCCATAGCCCAAGACAATACAACACAATTACAATATATGGCGGTGCACTTGTTTGGAGAGAGAGATGTTTTCATCTATCTATAGATATTAATATACTTGGGGAAAGAACGACGGCAGCAATTTTATTTCGAAGACGATTTATAAATTATTGATTCGAAGTAACCATATTGGACTTCGACAAAAAAGAAGCTGCCAGAGAAGATTGAAGGACCGACCAAGCTACGGTGACGAGCGAAAGGGCACGGAAGGAGAAAAGGCCACGGGCACGTTAAAGATCAATAGCCAACGAGCCTTGGGTTGGGTTTAGTTTTTATTTATTTTTTCCATAGACATGGTTAAAGCTATATTTATTTATTTTGTGAAGATGTTTTTAAATATTATTGGCTAAACCTTTTATTGGTGACTTGGGATGATGAACTAGATTTTGGTTTTTAATTAAAGACCTATGTTTTTTTTCGTTTTGGATGTGTTGGGTTACATGATTTAATTTTTATGTTTGATTTTGAATATTTGTGTGCTGGCGCTTTTTGATTTGATTACTTGTTTGTTGGTTTTGATGTTCTAGGCACATAGGAATATCCCCTAGATCTAGAAATCATTCTAGTTTGATTAACTTTTGTTGTCGAGCTAGTTCTTGCAGTTAGGAATAACGCAAGTTTAACAGGTTTTTAAAATCAATTAGCTAAGGTGTGCAATCCCTTCCCGAAGGTTAGGAATATAATTCAGGATTGCTAGGTTGACTAACTAGGCATTGTTTGGTAGTTTGGTTATCGCTAGGGCGAGACCGGTTACTTATTCGTGCTTAGAGTTTTCTTAGGATTTCATTCGTATTAGTTAAGTCTACTTCACAGTTTGGGAGTTTTCGATCCAAGAGTGGTTGATTAAAGGATTACTGTGGGATTTGGTTTCGCTGGGGCGATCCACTTTCATTTTAGCATCTCAACACTTGTCCCGCCTTGAGTCTAGTCGACTATCCTTGACAGGAGGTTTGTTAGATGAGAACAGGGTCTCCAACCGGATTACATAGGTCAGCTTTTATAACCAAAGTCTAGGGATTCCACCCAGGTTACCAGCCTTCTTCCTATCCGATTTCTCCTAGCTCCTAGTTCCCATAAGCAGTCGAGGTTGTTTTATTTATATTTATTTTATTCTAAGTATATAATTATTAGTTTAACCCCCCATTTAAGTATATATTTATTTAGGCTAGTATTCGGTATAGGTTGTGATCTAGAGTTGCATTCGCGTCTTTGGGTTCGATACTCGGTCTTATCTGTTTACTGCTTTGCGACCGGTACACTTGCCGTGCGTGTGTAGTTTTTAGGTGAGTCGTTTTAATTAAAGCTTGTGTTATTTTTATATATACATTTACACACATCAGTGCATAAGTTTGTTTGGGCTTTCCTTTTAGAGTACTAACCACTTGACTTGCTTGAGTTTTAGCCTTATACTCTTGTATTTTGACCTCAAAATTTTTTAGATAAAGGCACTCTTTGGTTTTGTGATTCTTTTTACCACATATTGAACATGTGGCTTTAGAATCACACACACTTGTTCCTTTGTTAATATCATATGCTTTTTGAAGAAAACAGTTTTTAGAACATGGTTCTTCTTTTCACAGAAATCACAAAATAAGTGTTCACCCTTTTCTTTCTTTTTCCCTTTTTCAACCTTCCTTTCAACAGATGTTTGAGCATCTGCTAGGAGGTCTCTCAGGGGAATGACTTTTGCCTGCAGTGCTTTCTTGCTATCAGGGGTTCTAAAATCAACTGGTTTGAAGTTTTCAAGAGTATCACACTCATCTGACCAGGTAGGTTTAAACTCATACTTTTCAAGTTCAGTAAATGATGAGGAACCCTCAGGTTTTTCAAGAATAATTTTCTTACCATTAGGTTCAGTGATTTTAATTTCTTGACCCTCCAAATTAGTTGGAACAACCTCAACTAACTTTGGTTCCCTTTTGTCAGTGTTTTGAAAAGCTTGAGCAGTGGTTTCGAAACCAAAACCAAACTTCACATGACTTTTGGTCTGTTTGTTGAGGAGCATCTCAAAACCTTTACATGATTCCACCCATTTTTCACATTCAACTTGGGTGGACTCAAGCTCCTTTTTACAACTCTGATATTTTGTTATCATAGTTTGGAGCTGGTCTTTGGTTATAGTTGCTTCATGTTTTAAACTGACGATTTCAGATTCTTTTTCAGTCAATTTTGATTTTAACTCTTTTGAAAGTTTTTCAAATTGGAACTTCATCATCTAAAATTTTCTTCCTAAGGTTTTCATTCACCTCTTTAATGTTAGAAAATGCTATTACATATTTGTTTGAACACAAATCATTTAAGATTTGAGGAGATACCTTAGCAGCAGCCATCAATGCACAATCACACTTGCACTCACAATCATTATCACCCCCAAGGATCTGGGAGATTCACAACCTCTTCTTCAGACTTTGCATCTGGAACTACTGCATCAACAATATCATTAGTCACATTTTCAGATTCAGACACCACATCCTCATATTCAACTTCATCTACTATTGTGTCCAGAGCCATGAAACAAAAATTTTCTGGTTCATTTTCAGCTTTGGCAATAAGAGCAAAATTCTCATCTGTTAACTCATCTGGTAAACTGCTCCAATCAACAAAGCCTTATGTGAAGAAACTCTGTTGACTGGTCTCTGCAGGGGCAGAGGGTGGAGCAGCAGTTATTGGCATTTGTGCCTGAGCAACATGGGTTTGAACATAGTGAATCTGAGGAACAGTGGTTTGGACATAATGGACAGGAATAGTGGATGAGGACTGTGCAAAATGAGCAGTGTTTTGCACATTTGGTCTAGGGGTATTATGGGAAACTTGATAAGTGTTTGTCTGTGGCCTTTGATTTGGATAGGTAATCATAGGTGTACCATGTTGACCCCTACAATCCCTAGCAAAATGACCAAGTCTATGACATTTGTAACACTTAATTTTAGATTTATCCAACCCCACCTTTGACCTGCCAGTTAACCCTGGAAATCTTCTGCCAGTTTTCTTGTAGAAATTGTTAGTTCTAACACTGAGCAGAGCCAGTTGGTGCATTATGTCCATTTCTTCCAAATCATCAAGGTCAAAATATTGAAGGTCATTATACTCAAAGGATATATTATCAAATGCCTGGATATCACGACCACTTGCTACAAAAGAATAGTTGGGTGAATAAGAATCAGAGTTAAAACCAGAGTTAAAACCTAAAGTTATGTCAATGAAATGATCATAACTCTGATCCTTATTATTACCAGGCACCTCATCCTGACCCAAAAGTGATGTATTACCAAAAACATAATCATTAGACACTTTTCCAGAGTCCTGAAGCTTCTTTTTCTGGTTAAGCTCTCTCTCATAGGTCAAGAGCTTACCATGAAGCTTGGTCAGAGATAGGTCCTTGAAACCAATTGAGTTTCTCATAACTATAGCAATAGTGTCCCATTTGTCTGGTAATGATCTTAAAAACCTATGGTTCAAAGTTGAATTAGGATAAGTTAGACCCACCATTTTTAGTTCACTAATAAGACAGTTAAACCTCTCAAATTGTTGAGTTAATGACTCTCCCTTTACATGACTGAATGTTTCATATTGTTGGTTAAGTATTTCACGGTTGTTTTCAATAACCTCCTCAGTCCCACCAAATTGTTCTTTCAAAGCATCCCACAGCTCCTTTGCACTGTTACAGTGTAACAGTCCAGCATAGATATCCTTTGGTAAAGCCATGGCCACAATACTGAAGGCCTTAGCATCTAACTCAATTTTCTGAAAATCCTGCTCGGAGTAGTTTTCTAATTTCTTTGGCTCTTGAATCTTGGGATCTTCGGTACTCGGCACCGTCGGAACATGTGGTCCAAAGATAACGACTTCCAACACCCAGTATTCTATTGAGCTAGAACATGGCTCATCCGACGTTGCCAGATATTGTATTCAGATCTGACAAGCATCGGTGGCTTGTTGTTCATCCTGGTGTTATGTGGATCGTGATTGATTGAAGCCATTCTCTGATTGTTTGTAAAACAAAGTGTCTTTAAATAACTTTGAACGTAAATAAACTATTACTCTGTTTTCAATCCGACAAACAAACTATATCAATAATTGTGAGCTGATCTGTTTATATTAAATTGATTGGTTAGATCGAATTTAATTGACCAAGCTCTGATACCAATAGTTAGGATCTGAGTTTGATTTGTTTTGATTGTTTATAAATGAAATATGAATGAAGTTAAACAAATATGGAAAGTGCAGCGGAAGAGTAAACAATAAATCAAAACAAAGAGAATAATTGTTTTCGAATCGAAAGCTTCTCATTAATCAAATGATTACAATGATTACACAATTACTCCCCCTCAGCCTGATCACTCACAGATTGTTTGTCTAAGAGAATGTTTGGAGTGATGAATAGAACAGTACATGCACTGTTCTATTTATAGACAAACTAAACCACTGATGACCTACGACTGACGTCACCTAAGACAGTGACATCTAACAGATATATAACAACATAAAACAAATGTTGAATACAGACATTGTTAGATTACTAAGCTCTGATGACTAAACAGCTGATGGGCAAAACTCTGATGCTTCTATCCACTGTTGGAGCCTAAGTGTTGTTGGCTCCAACAGTCTTTGTCTACAATAGACTTTTAGCTTCAGCAGTTATTTCTTCAATCAGCACTTTGTGATCAGCACTTGTACTCTACAGTTGTTAGGGGAACAGCAGTTGTTAGAAGCCAACAGTCTTTTGGGAGAAGTAACTTGAAAAACATTGATTTTATTATGGATCATATATGGTATGTTTTGGCTTTTCAGATCATCTGTTCTTCTCCAGGTCAGCAGACCCAACAATCTCCCCCTAGAACAGATGATGCCAAAACTCAACCTTTATTGCTGATCTTTATTCCTCATCAGACTTTCTCTAATTTTCCCTTTGAACTGTAATTCAAAGTTTAATAAGAATAAGTCTTCAGCATCTCTTTCAAGCTCTAAGTTAAGAAGGTCATGGAGATCATCTGCACACAGACCATATGCATCATCCATTCTTAACTTCTGAGCTTCTCCATCATATCTAAGCAGAGTCAATTCGTGGGTGTCTTTGTTGACCTTCCACTTTAGAACTTTTGAACCTGAGGATTTCTTGAGTTGCAGATTTATTTGGGATGAGTTTGGTGATGGAGGTCTTCCAATGATTCTTCTGAGTTCTTCAGAAATGGGATCAGAAAAGTAATGGACATGGTTGAAGATCCCTTCTTTCACAAATTTATCAGCAAACTTCTTTTCATCTTCTTCTGACATCTGCTTCTGCCTTTTGTACTGTCTTTTGGCAGCAACGGATAAGTCAGATGTTTCAAGTAGTTGTCAAGTGTAAAGGTCTGTTGGGATCTTTTAACCACTGGTGCATCAGAGTAAATTGGTTTTCTTGGTAGAGTGGGATTAGTTTTTCTATTCTCTTCAAGCTTCTTGTATGTTTCAACCAGTCTCAACTCAGACCATCTTGCTACTAGGGGTGTGCATGGGTCGGTTTGGTTTGGTTTTTTACCATTAAGCATAACCATAACCACTATTTCGGTTATGGGATTTCCTTAACCATAACCATAACCATAACCAAACTTTGGTTATGGTTAATCGGTTATGAATTTGGTTATGGTTCGGTTATGGTTATTTCGGTTATTAACCATAAACTTCAAATAAAACTAACTTTCGACTAAAGTTTAAAAATTAAAATCATATGGGTCTACAAAATAAAAAATGGAACCTACGATGGTGAACTTAACTTAAGTTTTTTTTAATAACACTAACAAGATTACATTTTTTTTTTGTTAAACTACAAATAGATGATCCTTATTAACAAGATTTTTTTAGACAATAAAAAAACTTATTTAAGCCTAAGTTTAATTATTTATTAAAATAAAGGTCACCTACATCAAGATTGTATTGTTACTAGCATACTTTTATTTTAGTAGAAAACCTTTACATGGTTAGTGTAAAACATAATACATAGTCTTAAAACTAGAAGTTCGGTTCGGTTATGGTTATATTGGTTAACCAAAGTTTCAAAACCATGACCATAACCGCTCGGTCGGTTAAAGAAATTTCATAACCATAACCATTGGTTATGTCGGTTATCGGTTAAAATCGGTTTGGTTATGTTGGTTATGGTTCGGTTATTGGTTATGGCGGTTAATTTTGCTCACCCCTACTTGCTACAGACCTCATATCTCCATACTTAGCAGCCACTATCTCTTCCCTCATTCTTTTATACTTCAAGGCTATGGCTGGGTCTCTGCCTTTTCTGAAATCAGGGGCAGAGGCCTTTTGAGTAGGATTCTTGGTCATCTCTTCAATTCTATAAAGTTCTTCTTAAAAGGCATGAGTGGACCAGCCTGCAAATTGTTTCTTACTTGCTTTGTAAGGCATGGTTGCCAAGATCTGATCAAGAATAGATTCCCTAACTACCCATTCCAAATCACTGCTGAGTGGTATGTTTGACATAGAATTGCTCAGGGTCTTAGCAAAATCTTCAATCCTTCTCAATTTGCTAAGCTCTGCTGGATGGATGCCCTGAGCAGTCCTGTCATCCTTTCCTTTGCATCTCTCCTTGATGATTAAATCTGTCTATTCTTCTTTAAATTTCAAGTATTGATCTATGTTTTTGGGAACATGAAAATTTGGGAGAGATTGGAAGGTTCTTTTTGATGGATCCCCAGTATTGTAGAAGGATTGAATTTCCCCCTTGAGTAGATCAAGCTCAAGAGGATATTGAGCAACCAATGGTGTGATGGATGGTGGTGGTCTATGGGAAGTAAAATGGGAAGTGTGTGGTGAAAAAGATGTAAGTGGAATGGCTGGAATAGGTGCAAATTTTGGTGTTGAAGTGGGAGGTGGTGTGGTTTCTATATTCTCATCCTGTACCACAAAGGTTGACTTTCTCTTCCTTTTGTACAGGATTAGAGGTTATGATGGTGTTTGAGTAGCAGTGGATGCGTTAACATCTGTTGGCACTTGTGCAGGACCAGCAGATGTTTGGGGTTGTAATGGTGAAGTGGGTGTCATGGTTATAGGTGGTGTATTGGTGGTTGTTGTAGTAGGTTCAGTGGTTGTGGTGGTAGCAGATGTTTTGGTGGTAGCAGTGGTTCTAGCAGATGTTTTGGGAGCAGAGTTTTTGGTTTTGGATGGTGGTTGCCTAACATGTTTTACAGGCATTTTCTTCCTTTTAGAGGAGCCAACATCTTCAACTTCTTGCTGTTGCTCTTGTTTTTTTTGTACTAGAGCCTTTGCCTTGACTTCCAAAGTATCAGACCTTTTTTGCTTAGCTTCAGCAGCCTCTTCAGCAATGATGTTGGCAGAGTCATCAATTTCTTTTGCCTTACCAGCTTTGGCAGCTTCAGCATTAGCAGTGGTTTGATCAATGGTTTGTTGTGGAGCTGGAGCAGACCCTGGTTTGTTGGCAGCAGACTTTTGTGATTGACCTTTTTGAGAAGGTGGACATCCAAAGGGATCTAGCTTTGGCAATCTATCTCTGCCACTCTCCCCCTTTTTGGCATCATCAGAAGTGAATTCATCATCTTCTTCATCTCTTAAGATAGTTGTTGGGGCAGAGCCAGTGGTCTTCAGCAGATGATCTTTGATGGCTTTAATGGCTGCTTGGGTATTTGTGTACCTAGCATCTACCATGGTCCTTTTTAAAACACATCCACAAAAACCCTTTGTGGAACAAACGGTTTTGCATAAACCATTCACCAAACCCATTATATAAACCTCCATCCCTTACCTCATTTCCTGATGAACAAACCCACACCCACAGTAAGAGAGAGAGAGAGAGAAGGATCGGAGGGAGGATGGCTGACCACAACCACATACGGTGGTTTCCGGCGGTGACGCTTCTAATACACAACCACCCAACCCTATTATCTTCTGATAACCCACACAACCCCACCCTCTTCCTACCGATAATACACACACACACTCTTAACATTAGAGAGAATGAGAGATGAAATGAGAGAGAAAGAGAAAGAGAGAGAAGATAGCGGTAGTGGAGGCGGAGGACGATAACGATGATGTGGCAGGCCCCGTTACAAGGTCCGAAGAAGGGTTCTGGTGGGAGTTTGGGTTTCTTCGCTGGTGGCCTTAAAAGATTAATGATGATGATAAACGTTATAGTGGGGGTTTCGATGTTGGGTCTGGGTTCCGATTAGGGGTAATGGTGAGCAATCGATTTGTGTTCCGATCTGATCAGTAAGATAAAAACTTCTATTGTCCTTCTATTTTCCGAATAATGGTTAGCTAGATCATAGTATGGGTTGATTGGTTATAGTAGGTTAAGATGGTGTTGATAGGTGGTGGTGATGTTCGGATCAGTACTGTTTGTGATGGTGGTTTCGGGTGGCAGCCGGAGTGTAGTACAGGAAGGGTTTTGCTGTGTAAAATTTGGGTTATCAAACAGTCAATAGAAGTCAAAGCTAGACCTAGTCAACATGAGTCAACAGCAGTCAAGGACTGATCAAAGTCCAGTTAATTCGGTTAACGGCTGAGATCCAGGATGTATGAAACAAGAACTCGGACTATATGTTAGACTTAGTATTTTGATCGTGTGTGCACGCGTGGGACTAGTTAACATATCGGACCGAGCCGACTAAAAATCAAGATAAACATAAATGACATATTCATATTTTTCATACAAATACTATATGAACTAGGAAGTAAAGGAGGTGTGTACATTTTTTATGTATTACGACTCATATACATGTACACAACATATATATACTCATGAACAAATACATTAACATATGCACGTACAAACAATGGAGATTTATATAAGCGAATATCAATAAAATAAAGATTTTGGTTGGAAATTGGTCGGTAATTACCGACGATTTACCGACCAATGTCGAGTTTTGTTGGAATATGGTCGGTAATTACCGACGATTTACCGACCAAATGTCGAGTTTTGTCGGAAAATGGTCGGTAATTACCGACAACCGATAGCATTTTTTATATTTTTTGAGCTTTAAACGTCGTTTTTTTCATTCCATGTTTTGTATACCTTAATCATACATTAAATACTTTTATTTTACCAAATTATACGTATTATACACATACATACATGCGTATGTGTACATTTTTACGACTCAGTGTTTAAAAGAAACTTTTGTTATTCGATAACTCTGTGTATGTGTGTGTGTGTGCATTTTTTATGCATTACGACTCATATACAAGTACATAACATATATATACTCATGAACAAATACATTAACATATGCACGTACAAACAATGGACATATATAAGCGAGTATCAATAAAATAAAGATTTTGGTCGGAAAATGGTCGGTAATTACCGATGATTTACCGACCAACAATATGATTTTGTTTAATATTTTTATATATATTAAATAATACTATGACTAGTTTTTTTGTTTTTCTTTATTTATCATTTCCTACCATTTTCCGACTAAAACTTTTTTTTATTTTTCTTTTTTCTTTTGTCGGAAATTGGTAGGAAATGATAAAAAAAATAAACAAAAATAACTTTTATCGTTTCCGACTAGTTTCCGACAAAAACTTTTATATTTTATTTATTTGTCATTTCCTACCATTTTCCGACCAAAACATTTTATTTTTTTTTTTTTTGTGTTTTTCTTTTCTTTTTTTTTTTTTTGTCGGAAATTAGTCGGAAACTTCTGACAAATTTCCGACGAATTTATTTTTGGTCGGTATCTAGTCGGAAACCTGTCCCAAAAAGCAGCACTTTATTTTTGTCGGTTATTGATCGGAAATTTTAGTCAGAATTTAACAGTTTTCTAGTAGTGTCATGCCACTATTAGATTATCAAGAATGTCTAAATGATTAAACGTGTAACATAATATGAGATTTTTTAGCACTTAAACATGATAATGCATTTTTTCAGATATTAAATCCCCCGTGAAAATCAAGGCAACTCCAACTAGTCGAAGTTGAAAGACTTGAGGACACTCGAAACAATATTAATGCACAACCTGACTTCATATCAGTCGTGCTACTAGCTGACTAAATTTGAAGAACCACAATCGATGGACAACCCATTCAATGTATGGAGAAATCAAACAATATGAAATTTGATTATTCAAATCAACATCGAACCTTGACATCTTTGGGTATACAAGGCACAAAAATATAAAGGTAAGTCACATCACATGTCCTTTAATTGAGTTTGGCTTTCAATTTAAAAAGAATTTCATTTTTTTTTCCTACGAATAATTATCTTGTAAACTAAGCCAACCTGTCCAGTTATCATCCAAGTTGTGTTTAAACTCTCTCTCTAATGGACCGCCGGAAACCTATTCCGGAGGCCATTCAACACCGATTAACGAAGCTTTTTGTAACCAATCTACCGGAGGGTTGTAGTGGGAATGATCTGGCAAGCCATGTTCGAGTGTTTGGGCAGATTTTTGACATTTACATTGCAAGGAATAAAGATAAAGTGGGTAATCGTTTTGGATTTATTTCCATGTTAGATGTGAAAGACCGCACGGATCTTCTTACGAACTTGAGGAATATCCGTATTGGGGAGAATAAACTTTGGTTTAATATTGCGCGTTTTGTCTTGGAAGATGGAGAAATCAACGCTCCAAGAGAAGAAAGGCAGTCGAGTAAAACTGGTCATCCGTATGGGATGAAGCAAACAGGAACTAAGATCGACAAAGGAGAAAGATCGTTTCGTGACATGCTGGCTGGGAAATCGATTAGAATTGAAGACGACGTGAATGGCTTTTCCATGTTGCATGGGAAAGCAATAGTTGGAAGAATGAAGGATGTGGAGTCACTTAAGAGCATTCTTGTTTTTCTAAACAATATTTGCCCTGGTTATGGTAAGGTCCGGTATTTGGGAGGTCTAGACATTCTGATTTCGTTTGATGATCCGGTTTTAGCATCGATTGTCCTTGAAGCTGCTAATAAGGATAATGATAAGTTTTTGGCGGCATGCATTTGGAATGGTCAGTCATTAAGCTGTGAAAGATTGGCCTGGGTTAAGGTACAAGGTATTCCCTTACATCTCTTTACCCATGAAGTTATCAATATGGTTGGAGGTTCGTTTGGAAAAGTTGTCCAAAAAGCTGTAAAATCAGAGTCGGACTCGGACTTGTCACACGAATATGTTGGTATACTCGTTGGTGATGGGAAAAGATTGTCTGAAGAAATTATATTGGAATGGAAGAATCGCAAATTCCAGGTATGGATTAACGAAGTTATGGGTGATTGGACCCCAGAGTTCTATTCGGTTAAAGAGGATGCGGCTGTTCCAACCAGGGACGATGGTCCAATTGATATGAATTCTACTCCGGTGGTAAATGAAGATTGTAATATCGTCGTTGATGATGTCGAGATGCCGGAATTTACACCGGAGGTTGCTGCGGTTGAAACGGACAACAATATGGAAAGGAATGATAGTTTGGAAAGTAATGAATATTGCAATGATGAGGCCATTGATTGTCAATCAACGCCATTTAATGCCCAGGATTTAAATAAGGAGGAGGTTTTGAATTTTGTACCAGCAGCTATGTTTGACTTTGATAAACCTATTAATGAAGAACGCATAGAAGTTGTCCAGTCAAAAATTAGTAAACGAAAAAAAGGCAAGAAAACAGAATTGGGCGGCCCAGTAACGTTTATGTGAGCAGTAATGAAAGTTTAAGGACTGGTAAAAAGCCCAGGAATAAAAACAATGACATTTTTGGGCTCAATAGCCTCTTGGGTATTAGCGATAGTCCTTCGTCTGATCCAGAAGACTCAGATACAGAAGACGAAGAATCTTTTGACTTGAATAATAATCCTGCTAATCCTATCGCTGGTGATAATTCGAATGAAGAGCAGATTGGTATAGAAGAGGAGGTTGTCACTCGCTTGCAGAACCAAGAGATCGAGGCTACCAAAGCGATGGGGTCTCAATTGGGGGTCAATTTGGCGGTTCAAGACAAGATCATTAGGGATTCGATTGTCGCAGAAGGGTTACAAACAGGTATTAAATGAATTGTTTATCAATTAATGTAAGGGGTTTGGGTGGTGATAGTAAAGTTGGTTGGGTTCATAGTTTAAAAGACGAGATGGGTGTTGCGTTCATAGGATTGCAAGAGACTATGTCTTGCAACATAGATTCTGGGGTGATTTCCAGAATTTGGGGTGGGAGTGGTTTTGATTTTGAGAAGGTTGATTCTAATGGTAATTCAGGGGGGTTGTTAAGTATTTGGGACCCTAAGTTGTTTACAAAAGACAAAGTTGTTAAGGATGATAATTTTTTGTTAGTTTCAGGTCTTATTAAAGATGGCCTGAATCGGCTCAACTTGATTAACGTTTATGCTCCTCAAACCAACGGGGATAAACGGGATCTTTGGGCTAAAATTGATGAAGAGATACACGGAGGTCAAGGTTGGTGGATAGTTTTGGGGGATTTTAACGCGGTAAGGGAGCCTACTGAAAGAAAAAACTCTTGTTTTGATATTGTTTGTGCTAGAGATTTTAACGAGTTTCTGGACAAATCTGGTCTTCGTGAATATAGTTTAAAGGGGTCGAAATTTACTTACCTGGTTAATAGAAAAGGTGTATGCAAGATGAGCAGAATAGACAGGATATTTGTGTGTGATGGTGTTTTTAATAAATGGCCTAGTGCCTGTGTTAGAACTCTGAAAAAAGCTCATTCTGATCATGCTCCGTTAGTTCTTTCTTTGATTGATACCAACTTTGGGCCTAAACCATTTAGGTGGTTTGACTCATGGTTGGAAAGAACAGGATGTGAAGAGTTTATCAAGTCGGTTCTGGATGAATGGTCTGATTTGGATCCGCCTGATGTTAATTTGATCAAAAAGCTTGAAAAACTTTGAACCAGATTAAAAGGGTGGATCACAACTTGTAGAAATAAAGAGAAAGAAGATGAAAACCGGTTGATTAAAGAGAAGGAAGATATGGAAAAACTTATGGAAGAGAAAGAGCTGGATGAGTCAGAGTTATGGGTTTGGACCGAATGTAAAAAAAGCATTCAAGAGATTGAGAATTTTAGAAATCATGATATGCGACAAAAATCTCGTGTAAAGTGGGCGGCTCTTGGAGATGAAAATACAAGCTTTTTCCATAGCGTTGTCAATGGGCGTAAAGCTAGAAATACGATTCATGGGTTGGAGATTAGAGGTGAGTGGATCTCCAAGCCGGCTCTAGTAAAGAAAGAGGTTTTGAAGTTTTTTCGCTCTCATTTCAAAGAAGACTACCCAGTTCGCCCTTCTATTGTTTGTGATGGGGTGCAGAGTATCAGCGTACAAGAAGGAATTGAATTGACGGCTTGTTTTTTCCATTCAGGAGATCAAAGCTGCAGTATTTGATTGCGGATCCAATAAGGCTCCTGGGCCTGATGGGTTTAATTTCTGCTTTTTTAAACATTTTTGGGATGTTTTTGCAGGAGATTTCGTCCGCATTATGTCCTATTTTCATGATACAGGTTCGATTAATGTGGGTTGCGGTTCGGCTTTTATCACCTTGATTCCCAAGATTAAATCGCCCATAGGTATTAAAGACTATAGACCTATTACGCTAATTGGGGCTGTTAGTAAGGTCATTTCCAAAGTCCTTGCTAACCGTCTTAAGAAGGTTTTGGGCCAGTTAATCTCTGTTAATCAATCTGCCTTCCTTTCGGGTCGTTTTATTTTGGATGGCCCACTGGTAGTCAATGAAGTGGTCGATTGGTTAAAAAGAAAGAAGAAAAAGGCTTTTATTCTAAAGATTGACTTTGAGAAGGCATACGACAACGTTAATTGGCGATTCCTATTGTCTTTGATGTCTCAAATGGGGTTTCCGGATCTTTGGTGCAAGTGGATTAAAGGTGTGTTAGAATCGGCATATGCCTCCGTTCTTGTCAATGGATCGCCCACATTCCAATTCAAGAGTGGAAAAGGTCTCCGACAAGGTGATCCAATATCCCCTTTTTTATTCCTTATTGTTATGGAGTGTCTTTCTTGGATGTTGAAAAAGGCGAATAATATGGGTATTAATTTCTCGGATATCGAAGCGGGTGTTAGCCATCTTTTCTTTGCGGACGATGCCTTAATTATTGGGGAGTGGTCCAAAGAGAATCTCCAAAATACGGCTCGTATCCTTAGAATTTTTTATCTATGTTCGGGTCTCCGTATCAATATCCATAAGTCTAACTTATTTGGGATTGGCACGGAGGATGCGGAAGTGGATAGTATGCTTGATGTCTTGGGTTGTCGTAGAGGGGTTTTTCCTTTTGTGTATTTGGGGATTCAAGTGGGAGCGAAGATGTCTAGAATAAACAATTGGAATTTGGTGTTGGAGGTTATCAAAAATCGCTTATCCGGATGGCAAGCGAAACATCTTTCCATGGGGGGTCGGTTGATTCACATTAAGTCCGTGTTGGAGAATTTACCCATTTACTACCTCTCTCTCTATAAAGCTCCTAAGGCGGTCATAGAGAGTATGGAGGCTATTATGAGACGGTTCTTTTGGGCGGGTTGTAGTATGGATAAAAAAATCAATTGGGTGGCTTGGGATCTTATTACGACTTCCAAGAAAAAGGGAGGTCTTGGCTTATCAAAACTAGAAGACATTAACGACGCTCTCCTCCTTAAATGGGCATGGCGGTTTAAATCGACAGAGAATAATTTATGGAAGAATGTCATTGTTGGGTGTCATGGTCTTGGGAGCTCTTGGTACTCGCTGCCCTGTTCCTCCTATGCTAATGGCTGCTGGAAGCAAATCTCTAAGGTCTGTGTTAAAAAGATTTGGAATGGTAATACTTTGGATAGTTACTTCGAAGGTGTAGTGGGGGATGGATCTTCTATTAGATTTTGGACCGATCCGTGGCTTTTTGATCAACCCCTTCGATCATTATTTCCTCACCTTTATAGACTTGAGAAGCATAAGTGGGCTATGATTGCGGATAGATTGAAAGTGATAAATGGCGTTAAATCTTTGCAGTGGCAGTGGCGCTCCAATCCATCCACTGTTACTGAGATCGCTGACCTATTTAACATCATGGAAGCTATTTATGAGTTTGAATGGAACGGTGGTAAGGATAAATGGAAATGGAAAGCATGCTCTACCGGTATCTTCTCTGTTTCCAGCGCTAGAAAGCTCCTCGCTGATGCTCCGATTAATACCAGTCCTGTTAAGATGCATTGGAAAGGTTGGACCCCTATGAAATGTAAATTGTTGGTTTGGAGATCTTTGCTTAACCGTTTGCCGACCAAAGTGGAGCTTGTTAAACGGGGGCTGACAATTCAAAACCTTTGTTGCGAGTTTTGTGATCTGGATAGCGAGACGAATACCCATTTATTCACAGGTTGTTTTTTTCGCTGCTGAGGTTTGGAACAGAGTGGAAGTTTGGTGTCGTTTGCAGCCTATGCTTATTTTTGATGTCGAAGACTTGATGAAGTTCATTTCTACTCAGCCCCTCGCTAAATCGGCCAAGTTTATTCTCCGAGGTATTATTCATGTTATCATGTGGACCATTTGGATGGAGCGGAATGATCGCATTTTCAAAGGAAAACGAAGGCGGGCGATTGAAGTGTTTGAGAGTATCAAGATGACATCGTATTTTTGGTTTAAACATAGATCTAAGATTAAAACTCTTCTTTGGGTTGATTGGTGTAAATATCCGTTAGACGTTATGTAATTGTCGTCTTGTTTTTGGCCCGGGGGTCCTTTCTTTGAGGACGCTTGTGGTTGCTTTTGAATGAAATTAACCTTCCAAAAAAAATCTTGTAAACTAAGCCAAAGTTATATAAAATAACTTAAATGATAAATATCAATTGGTTTAATAATAAAAAAATACACTTGACCTCTAAACTAAGTTTATACAACAAACCAGATCTACATAAGTGTAGATTCATTCATCTATAACTTTACTACATAAACGCCTAGAGAAAGGAAATAAATGAATATTAATTTGATATTATCATTTTATTATCCCTGAACACCCAAAAGAAATACAAAAATGTTAATATTCAGTTTTCAAAACAAGCTTTACCATATAACTAACTACTTTTGCAAATATAAGCAAAGTAAAGGATAGACTTGTAAACGAACATAATGTTTAGTAAATCGTTCGTCAATCGTTTGATGAAAGTTCATTTAGTTAAACGCACGAACATGAACACATGTCTCATTCGTTTATTTATATTCATGAACATTCGCTTAAGTTTGTTCATTTATGAATGTGAATGTTCAATCGTTTATATTAGTTATTTATTTATGTTGTTTGTTTGATTTTGTTCATCAATTTAGTATTCATTTAAGATTGTTAGACCCATTACGATTGTTAGGTCCATTACAAGTTGGTGTAGTTTAGGAAATTTATATATTGCCCATTACAATTTACTTTAGTTTATGAAATTAAAATATCACTTATTACAATTTAGTCTAGTTTTATTACTTTTTCTAGGCCCAAGACATTATATTCGTATTTACTTTATTGGTATTAGCTCAGTTATGTTTGTTCATCTATGATTAGTTACGTTCATTCATTTATGTTCGTGAACCATTCGTTTAACTAATAACAAACAAACACAAATAAACCCAAAAATATTCATTTTCTTAACAAACAAAAAATCCTCGTTCCGTTAAGCATCTACCATATACCAGGCAAATGGTGTCATAGTGCCCAACTTCAACTAAAACGCCTAACTTGCCAAAAACCTAAGGACCAAATAATCACAATTGACCATAAGTAACCAAACTAGAAAAGTCTTCCCATTTTTCTTTTTAATGATAAAATAAAATAATAAAAATAATAATATTTGCTTCCATCTCTCTACACCGTCCCTGCGTTCAACACCGTCGTTCTCCGGCGATCAAATCAGGTAACCACCCATCATCTTTCCCTAAAACCCTTAAAAACCCACTTCAATCACACAAAACCCACATCAAATCTTCCATCTTTATCCAATTCCATGGCCATACCACACTTATTCTTATTAATCTCATCATGTTTTATTATAAACACCTTTGTCTTAACCAAATCAGATCTTGTTAATTGTCCTAGATCCAACACTAGTTTAGTTAATTACACTTCCCAATTTGTTATGGTTCAGCATCAATTGAGAGGATCTTTTAGTATTATCAATGATTGTTCCTTTAGGGTTAGTGATTTTGATATGCTTCCTGGTAGTACTTCTCATGTCCATTGGTGGGGGGCTCTTGGTGATGGTTATGAAAATTTAACATCTGGATTTGTTATATCTGATCTTCAGTTTAATGATACAGTTTATAAAAATGATAGTTTTGTTGTTAGTTTGATGGATAATGTTACATGGGATAATGTTAAGGTTGTTTCGGTTTGGGATGGTTTAATGGCGTCTGATTTCGGGCATGTTGTGTTGCCTGATATCCATTCGGGATCTAATTCGTCGAATATGAGTGTTAAGGGTGATGTTCAGCCGACGATGTTTGAAAACTGTAAGGTGTTATCGGATACGTATAGGTTAAGGTGGACTTTAAATGAGGAGGAGAATGTGATTGATATTGGGTTAGAGGGTGCGATCGGGATTCAAAACTATATGGCGTTTGGGTGGACGGAGCCGGGGAGGGAGCATGATCATATGCTTCATGCTGATGTGGCGGTGACGGGGTTTAGGGAAGATGGTGTACCGTTTGCGGATGATTTTTATATTACTAAGTATAGTGAGTGTAAGGAGAAGGATGATGGTACGGTTGAGGGTGTGTGTCCGGATACTATGTATAATGTGTCGAATCCTGTTGAGTCGGTTAATAATACGAGGTTGGTTTATGCGCATAGGAAAGACGGGGTGTCATTTATACGGTTTCAGAGGCCGTTGAAGTCGGTTGACAAGAAGTATGATTGGGATATTGATGTTACAAGCAAAAGGACTTGCATTTGGGCTTTAGGTTTGATAAAACCGCCTGATTCGCTTCGACCTTATTACCTTCCGCAGAATCATGGAAAGACTTACGGGCATGTGCATGTTAATGTTTCTGAAAGGGTTAATGATTGTGTTGGGCCACTGGATGCTGAAGATAAGGAGGATCAGGAGTTAGTAATTGCAGATAAGAAAGAACCGATTGTTGTTACTTCAGGTCCTGCTTTGCGCTACCCGAACCCTCCAAATCCTCCAAAGGTTTTGTATCTTAACAAGAAAGAATCACCTGTTTTGAGAGTCGAAAGAGGCGTTCCTGTAATGTTCTCGATACAAGCAGGTCATGATGTTGCATTTTACATCACGTCTGACCCGCTTGGCGGAAATGCTACTTCCAGAAATATGTCGGAAACGGTTTTCATCGGTGGACCCGAAGCCCAAGGGGTGCAGTCTAGTCCTAAAGAGATTACATGGGCCCCGGACCGAAATACACCAGATCAAGTCTATTATCAGTCAGTTTTTACACAGAAAATGGGTTGGAAGGTTCAAGTGGTTGATGGAGGATTAACCGATATGTACAAAAACAGCGTTCTATTAGATGATCAGCAGGTTAATTTCTTTTGGACACTCTCGGATAAGTCTATATCTATAGCAGCTCGTGGTGAGAAGAAAAGCGGGTATCTTGCAATTGGGTTCGGGTCAGAAATGGAGAACAGTTTCGCGTATGTTGGATGGGTTGACGCTAACGGTACAGGTCGGGTCAATACTTATTGGATAGATGGAATGAACGCCCAAAGTCTCCACCCGACCAATGAAAATCTAACATATGTCCGATGCAAGTCGGAAAACGGAGTCATCACTCTCGAATTCACCCGCCCGTTGGACCCCAGTTGTAACCGCAAAGAACGAAAAGAGTGTAACAACATTATTGAACCCACATCTCCTCTCAAAGTCATCTGGGCCATGGGGGCGAAATGGTCAGCAGACCATTTAACCGAAAGTAACATGCATTCAGTAAAAAGCAATAAACCCGTCCGGGTTTCACTTATCCGTGGTTCAGCCGAAGCCGAGGAAGATTTAAGGCCTGTATTAGCGGTTCATGGGTTCATGATGTTTCTTGCTTGGGGTATGTTACTTCCGGCCGGGATACTAGCTGCCCGATACACAAAACATTTACCGGGTGACATATGGTTCAAGGTTCATGTCTACTCACAGTACTCGGGCTTAGCAATCACATTTCTCGGGATCCTTTTTGCCGTAGCTGAGCTTCGAGGGTTCCATCTGGGCTCAGTACACGTCAAATTTGGAATCTTGACAATTCTCATGGGTTGCATACAACCCATTAACGCTTACTTCCGACCCAAAAAGCCCGAAAACGAAAACCCGTCATCCAAAAGGGTCATTTGGGAATACATCCACATGTATGTTGGAAGATGTTCTATTTTCGTCGGTGTCTCCGCTCTTATTACTGGAATGAAGCATTTAGGAGAAAGATACAATGACGAAAATACCCTCGGGTTAACGTGGGCTTTGATCGTGTGGGTAGCGTTAGGCGCTCTCACCTTTATTTACTTAGAATATCATAAAAGGCGTAGACAGGAGACGATTACAAGAAGCAATTGGGTTTTGGGTAATTCGGAAGATGAGGACGCTGATCTTTTAACCTCAAACGGGAATCATGGCGAAAAAGAATCGGTGGTTATGTCTGATAGAATGGAAATTCAGTTGGAACCAACGTCAGGCGGGAGGTACACTGTTATCTAAAGTCGAGTTTTTTCCAACATTAGCCTTCGGGTTTCATTTTTTGAATGAGATCGACCGGTTTCCAGTTTTGATCTTGATGGCTTCTTGTGTGTGTAATCAACATATTTGCAGGTTCTTGAGGCAAAATGATATCTTATGTACTTTTTTCTACAGTTTATACATTTCACATTTGTTATATTCATCAACAATTAACATATTTGCAGATTCTATCTTTCTTTAAGCTTATACAACTAGAAATTTTTAGTATTAAATAGTTGGTTAACAAATATATGTTTTCTATAACTATTAAAAGCTTGGTTGATTCGATTTACCGGTCAATTCTAAACCGAAAGCCGAGCCGTGACGTGAACATCGGCTGTCGAACCGTAAACTGAGCCGTATTGCCCCTAACTTGGCCGAGCCGAATGATTTAGCTTAGCTTTAAGTGTATGTTAAGTTTGTTTTTTTAGCTACTAAATATGATAAGTCTTCTCATTCAAATTTTACATACATATAACGTAAAACATATATCAAGTTAACCATGTTTGTGAAGCTGTGCTTGAAATAGCCCAATCCAAATCCTGGCCCAAAGCCCAAAAGAAATACCCACCTAGGGCCCGAGTCCGTGCATAATGGACTTTGGATTTAATCGACCCAATATCATCATATGACACCCATGAATCCCCTGCATAAGAATAATAGGAGACCCTTGTGTTATCAAACACAATTGTTGCATTGTTGTCCTTATTGAAATCAATGACTTGAGAGTAGACCAATAGGCCGCTTCCGGGGCCCGTTCCGGTGGCTGGTGCTCCTACAGTGTTGTTGTTCGGGTTCTTTAGCGACCATGTTGGGCCATAGAGCGGTAGGCCCATGACAATCTTCTCGGGAGGCACGCCTATTTGAATCCACGATCCGATGCCAAAATCCGTGCTAAGATTGGTGTATGGGTCGTATAATGCCGAATGCAATCCTGTAAAGTTTTCCCAAGAACCGTGATAATCGAAACACATTGGGCTAATCCAGTCAACAAATTGACTTATTGCTTGAATTGGGTATGTTCGAGGTCCACCGTTTAAAGAAATGTTGGACGCGTAATAGACAGCCGATGTCAATACGAGACGGGTTCGTTTAGTGATATTGGCCTCGTATTCAAGTGCTTCACGCCATTCTTTAAACAACAAACCTAGATTTGACATATCTGATTCATTTGATGGAAACTCCCAATCTAGGTCAACCCCATCAAAATTGTATTCTCGTGCTACTTTTATCGTAGAATTAATAAAAGTGGCACGAGAACACGCTTGACTAGCCATTTGAGAAAAGGTACCAGGTAGAGTACCACCTCCACCACCCCCAATGGATAAAATTGTCTTGGCACGCGGATTCCAACTACTTGTTGTGTTTGCAAACTCGAGTAGCTTCTCGGCATCATCCGATGTGACGTTAAGTGCGTATGTTGTTGGTGATGGTAACACAAATGCATAGTAAATGTGCGAGAAGTATGACGTGTCAATAGATGAAGCGGGATATCCAGTGAACGAAGGCCAATAAGCCGCTCTAACGCCTTGAGGTTGAAGCAACCTGCCAATCGACGATGGTACCGAAACACGAGGTTTTGATGCAAGTGCAAAGGCACCTTGATCAAAAGAAAGTTGAAGATAGTTAAGAAAAAGAGGAAGGCTATAGACATGGTTGTTAGCTCTATCTCTTGTTTTGCACATTTTTTTAAATCTATTTATAGATAATTAAATATGTTAAATTGTCTTAGTTATAATCAGCATCGTACGACATCGTGTAGCATGCATGTAATCGCCAACTTTTCCTAATGGACAAAAAAGAGAGGCATTCCAATGGCTTCTTGCTTCATTTGTGTTCAACAAGTATGTATCATTGTTTGCGAATTATGAGCATTGAAATAAACTAGTAAGAACCCGCGCGTTGCGGCGGGGCTGCACGTTATTTGGTTGCATTTGGTCAAACGCCTCGCTGTTGTTTTTTGCTTGATTCGAAGTGCCGTCAAAATGGTTGGGAAAATGAAATGACAATCTATGTCGGTTGGAGTACTTAAGTAATGATACGTGGTTACAACAAATATAAAAGGCTAATAGAAAATGTGGGGTAGATCTATCAAAATGAACCATTTGAATGTTCAGGCTCACCGTCATGGTCTCGATGGGGCACTTTTAAGTCGAGATCAAGGTGGGAGGTTGATGCCGATACGTTTTTGACTTGTTATCTTGTCTACTCGATTCGTATTCACTAATGGATGGAAAGTGAAGTGACACTGAATGTCACTTGCATGGAGTACCTAAGTAATGATATGTGATTAGTTTAGATACAAAAAAAGGTACAATATACTAAAGTTGTGTGTTAGGTATATAAAAATGAACCTTTTGAATGTTCTAGCACATCGTCATTATCAAGAGGGGTTACGTCGAGATGTAAGGGGAGGTTGGTGCCGGTGTGCTTTCACTGAGGGGACGATTGATATTCCCTTGTTGCAGGTGTTTCCTAGGGATTCCCTGTAATGCACTACGTAGTCGCCTTCTAACATTGTATGACTCATTGTATCTTTTATTGCATGTTTCTCGTAACGAATCTGATGTAGCAGGATTAGGATGACATTGTTCGTAGCAAGATGTTTAAGATGCTTCGCTATGCTCTGGAGGGTCCATGTTTAGGTCGAGATGAAGGTGGGGTTCATAGTCGTATGTCATGTTGTTCGTATGTGTCAGATGTAGTTGTAAAAAATATTAGTTATACGTAATTAAGGTGTGTGGCCAGGAGTGTAGGAGTGTGTTATTACATTTGAAGTGAGCGTCATATGTTGTTGTAATTGAAAATTCACAAGGGTATTGACGTTGCAAAACACATAAATCGGTAATACGTGTACGACACGGTTGAGTTTTCAAACTGCTTGACATACATTACAATGCAAATGGCACGGTTCTCAAATACACATTAAAATGTTGGAAGCATTGGCAAAATACTAAAAACTGACAAAACTTGTTTGATCCATTACACAACTCTTCCTAACAACACATCTTGCTATCTCTATTCATTACAACCAATTCCAATACACTTATGTTCCAAAGTTACCATTTAAATACATAGAACATCATAATTACTAATATTTAATTATTTTTAATTATACCCCATACAAACCCATTGAAATTTGCTTATGGGCCAAACTGGCCAAACAAAGATGCCATTTTCTACTTGATCTTTATATTAATTTTCCGATTTTTTTTTATGTAAGAGAGTTACGAAGGGGAATAGCCAAATAGGCAATACGAAATCGATCTCACTCCATGGGGTTGGACTAATTAAAAAAATTAAAACTATCAAGCGTTCCAACTGTTTGCCTTTTTATAGAAGATATACTCAGTACTCTTAGTTTTTAAAGATTTTAAAATTCTTAAGTGCCATGTTTAAATCATATAGACTAAAACAAGAAGAAGACAATGTATAATTATCTACCTATTAAAAAGCGTGACCCGCTTATTGAGATAATAGTAAATGGTGAATCACAAGATTTCTGTTGTGACATTTTCAACATATTGAATATTGACATCATATATCAATTAGCTTATGATCATAATAAATTTTGGCAATAATAATTCTAGTCAAGTGTTATTACAGTCAAACTTTAGATAAGTCTTCTAGCACTATATATTTATTGTAAAATAAATACATGTTGGTTGTTTACAAGTAATTTAGTTGATTGATATAAAGATAGTTATTTTAAGTATTTTGCTTTTTTTATTTAGTTATATTTTTATTTAAGTAAATAATGTTTTAAAATATTATATGATTATACTATGTTTTTTTAACGGCAAATTTCTTCTCCTTGTGCGCCTTGAACCCATGACCTCCCCTTTAGGTGTTCCTAGAAGCTTTGCTTCTACCATTGGGCCATCAACCCCAATAGCACCCCAATGGCATATGATTATACTATATGATCTCCCACATACTATGTTTCAAAAAAAAAAAAAAACTATATGATTTCACATAATCAATTACACCAAGTTCTTTAAATGTTAGTTTGAGTATTAATTAGTGTTGTATTAAATTTGTCTTTCTAAGTGAATGAATTTACTATTTTGCCCATTTAAATAAATATGAAATGACCATTTTGTTCATCCAGAACTCATTATATAATAGTATAGATGTATGTATATACACTACAAATGAATGGTCTACTATTGCCGATTTGCCCCTTATACCTTTTAGTTTTTTAAAAAAACTTTTTTTCATCTTTTTTATTAATTTTGGTTTTTTAATCTTAATTCCATATCCATATCTCTAGCATAATCAAATTTTGGCATGTTGTAAAAAATGGGAAATTAGATTATAACACTTTAAACTATTGATTATTGGCTGCTGCCACACTGAACTACAAAATTGTTCACCATCACACTTTACTTTCAACTTCTTGCCCTGTGTCACCCTCGGACTAACAGTGGTTAGTTTTTTTTGCTAACGTGGCTATTTTTGCTGATGTGGCATGGTGACGTCATCATGCCACATTAACAAAATAGCCACGTCACTATGCCACATCAGAAAAATAGCCACGTCACCATGCCACATCAGTAAAAATGGCCACGTCAGCAAACAAACTAACCATGGTTAGTCTGAAGGTGACACAGGCCAAGAAGTTGAAAGTACAGTGTGGTGGTGAACAATTTTGTAGTTCAGTGTATCAACGGCCAATAATAAATAGTTCAATGTGTTAAAATCCAATTTCCCTAAAAAAAAATTATAACCTAATGGGTTATAGATTAAATTCACATTTGGTTCGTTGAAACTACGACCATGTTTAGCTCTCCTTATTTATCCAACTTATGACTTAAGAAGTTAATAAGGAGTTTTATTGTGTTTGGGTAATGAGTTGAAAATTAGTTTTTATGTTTTAATAAGGAAAAAATGAGAAGTTACAAATTGTGATTTTTTGAAAAAGTGGAAAATGAGAGAGAAAAGAAGATAAGAAGATAAGGAGGTTAGAAAGCCAAATATGCCCTAAATTAAATCTCTCGCTCCATTATCGTTGCCACCATCCTTATAGTCGCTACACAACTATTGTCAACACTACCACATCACAACTAGTGTCAATGTAATTATCGAGACTATCATGACCCTGATGCCACAAGCTTCATCGTCAAGACCTTCTCTTGTAAGAATTTATTTATATATTTTATTATGTGGCCTGTATAATCATTTATCTAATAAATGATCAATGACCTAAATACCCCTATTAGTTTAATTGGTCTTTATGCGATGGACATAATTACCCGTACTTAATCATAAAATAGGGTTTCCTCTTAGGTGTATAAATAGAGATCATTATGAGAGATTAGAGGCTGATGAACACCTTTACCTACACACACAAAACCATCCTCCTCTCCTCTCTATAATTGAGATCTCTAATCTCCTTATGCCATTCTAACTGTATATCCTAAACGGGAACCCGATCAGCGTAATCATCCTCATGGCATCGTCTTCCCTATCATCCTTTACTGGACTAACGGGTATGTCTGATTTATTATTATGTTTATGTATTATGTTTTAAAGAATTGATCAACATGGGACATCAGAGCATATGTTGATTGTATCAATTCTAATTCGATTTGTAAAATTAAATAATATTTGACCCTGGGCAAATCACAAAAATTGATAAATGATTTCAGAAAATTCGAAATCACATAAATGAACAAGCTGATCACAGAAAGTTTCGAAATCACATAATTGATTTCATAATCGCTCATGCATAGAATTGTAACTGCAGTTTAGGGGTTGTAACTGCAGTTTACACTTGTCATTATGCTATGGGTTCCTACCCTTCTACATTAAGAATCCTTTGTACCGAATACTTTCTCAAATTTTTATTTATCAAAATACATAAAGAAAGATGCTTGTGTTGTTTATGGATAACTTTGTTTATGAATAGATAAAATTAACAAATAAACAATAAACAATTGATAATATCAATTTTGTGTATAAACTTAAGCATTCAGTGATTGATTGCCAAATCTTACTCGAAATTATTGTGCGTGTAAGCATTTGTAAATCAACCTCAATGATGTTTGAGGGATTGATGCATATATTTATAATGTGTGATTACAATATTACAAGGAAAGTAAATAAATACAAATAATACAATTACAAATCTTCTCTTTTAAAATCCCCCTTTCAATCAAAACGATGACGGACCAAGACGAAGCATATTACGAAAAACTTCAAACTGAGCACATGGAAGACTTTTTATAAAAATGTCAGCTACCTGGAGATAGAGTTTCCCAGAATTTACCAACTCCCGAATAAAATGATAATCCAAATCAACATTAGTTGACAAAGGACGCGGAACCAAGGTCCAAGTGTTGTTATTTTGCAAGGCATGAAGCTCATCAACCATGGCAGCCATCCATAAAGGGTCTTTAGCTGCCATTTTGAAACCACGAGGCTCAGTAACAGATGATAATGCAACATGTAAAGCGTACGAATGAAGACACGAAAGATCCGCTTGGTACTTGGGTTTATATATGCCAGCCTTCGCACGGGTCGTCATAGGGTGAGTATTTTGAGTAGGGTGTATAGGATCGGGTATGGGTGCAGGTTCGGGAATGGGTATGGATATGGATTGAGGGCCTAGAATGGAAGTGGTATTGTTAGTGGAGGTAGTGGGCTCAAGTTGGGAAGTGGGTTGGGCCGTGTGAACAGGAGGAGTGGGAGGTGGGTTATAATCTAGTGGGCTAGCTGGTTGGTTGTGGTCTGGTGGGCTGGTAGTATGACATAAGGGACAAACGGTTGAAGAGGTATTGGAGGGAGTAGTATTGTGGGCTTGGTTATTATCGGTGGTGGGGCTGGAAAAAATGTTGGGTGGATTGGATTTAGATGGTGACGGGATAAGGTCATTGGAAAAAGTGGTGAGCACCAAGCGGTCAAGAGATGTGGTTTCATTTGTACCTTTAAATGGAAAAGAATGTTCATCAAAGCGAGCATGACGAGTAATAAAAATCCGATTAGTGGTCGGATCAAGGCAACGAAAACCTTTATGAAAAGGGCTCTAGCCAATAAAAACACATGGGAGACTCCGCGGCTCAAGCTTATGTTTGGCATAGTCACGCAAATATGGAAACACAAGACATCAATATACTCGAAAATTAGAATATTGCCGCACTTGCTTCATGAGTAACTCAAAGGGAGAGTTATTCTCAAGCAAAGGAGATGGGACACGATTAATAATAAATGTCGCGGAGGTGAAAGCATCCACCCAAAAGGATGCCGGAAATATTGGCATTAAATAACATAGCAAGACCAGTTTCCACTATGTGACGGTGTTTACGCAGTGTGCCCATTCTGTTGAGGCGTGTAAGGACAAGAGTATCTGTGAAAAGTACCATTGTTTTCAAATATTTGTCTTACTGTATGATTGACAAACTCAGTGCCTCCGTCACTTTGAAAGACTTTAATTTTTCTGGAGCATTGAGTTTGAACTAGATTAATAAAAACAGGTAAAACTGCATAAAAATCTGTCTTTGTTTTGAGTGGCTAAAACCACGTGAACCTAGAATAATCATCAAGAAAAATCACATAATAGCGATAACCATCCTTAGAAGCAATGGGAGCGGGTCCCCACAAATCACAATGAACCAAATCTAAAGGAAAAGATGCACACTTATCATTATTAACGAAAGGTAAGCGTTGTCCCTTAGCAAGTTGACAAGAAGAACAAATAGTCGGCTTAGGCAATAGAGAGGTGACAGACAAAACTCCAGACTTATTTAAAATAGAAATAACATCAAACGACACATGTCCTAAACGTGAATGCCATAATCCATAAGAAGCTTTATTTGAGAAATCGGCAACAAACGCCTGTGGCCCATCTTGAATCACATATAAGCCATCAACTCGTCGTCCTTTAGCGAGCACCTATTTTGTTTTCAGATCCTGAATATCAAAATAATGTTGAGAGAAGAGAACATCAACAGGATGATCATCAGTCAACTTGCTAATAGATAATAACTTCTTGGTTAGATTGGGAACAATAAGAACATCACGAAGAGTAATATTATCACAAAGTTTATATGACCCTTTATGAGTAATAGGAAGTTGTGTACCATTACCAAATGTCACTCGGTCAGTACCTGTATAAGGAGTCGAGTGGTGAAGGCAATCTGCTTTTGGAGCCATATGCTCGTTTGCACCAGAGTCACCTGTCCAATATGGCGTGTCACTATCAATATGACACTGCGCGTGAAATGCCTTTGCTAAAGCATCATCCACAACAGGAGCCTGAGATGCATAAGTATGAAGATTGGGACAAGCCGAAGCATAGTAGTCGTTTGTACAACAAAGTTGACAGTGAGGTGGTCGACGGTTTCCACCACAACCACGACCAATACCTGAACTAGATGTCCCACGATTGTAGGAGTCGCGGCCTGAAGCACCACAACCCCTGCCATTACCTGGTTCGCGTCTGTTTTGACAGTAAAAGGCAAAAGGGGTGTAGCAGTACCGTGAAGTGATTGTAAAAATAACTCATGACTTTCTGCATGTGCTATTAAGTATGGAAAAGAAGGTGCAGGTTTTGTTGCATGTAGGGCAGTAGAAAATACCTCATACGGTGGTCCGAGTCCACAAAGAAACCAATGGAGTTTATCAATATCAGCAACCGGGTGACCAATAGCAACAAGCTGTTCACAAAAAGATTTAAACTTGCGAGAAAAATTAGTCACATAAGAGGTACCTTTGGTTAAAGCGCGAAGAGAATCACGAAGAGATTGAACCCGCTCAACAGACGCGTTGCTGTAAGCATTTTCAAGGGCTGACCAGATTTCACGCGCACTCTTTAAACCAAGAACTTCAGCAGCAGCCGCTTCGGTTAAGGAAGAAAGAAGAAGGAGGGCTGCTCGCTGATCATTAGTGGTCCATGAAACAAACTCAGGATTGGCGACAGACTTGCTGTCGACTAATAGAGTCGCCAGCGGCGGTGAAGCAGATCCATCAATATGATTCTGAAGGCGATGGAGAGCAAGAAGAAGGCGCATATGATTTCGCCAAACCAAATAATTAGAGGCTGAAAGCTTGATTGGGATAAGATGGTGCATACTATTGAACGGGAGAAGTGAATCAGAATTAGAGGAGGAGGCGGCAGAAGTAGGATCGAAGAAGAAAAAGAAGGGTTTGGTAGGGTTAGGGAATGTTTAGGCTGATACCATGTAAGGATTTGTAAATCAACCTCGATAATGTTTGAGGAATTGATGCATATATTTATAATGGGTGATTACAATATTACAAGGAAAGTAAACAAATACAAATAATACAATTACAAATCTTCTCCTTTAATAGTGCGTTATATATTTACTTGTGGGAAACCCGCGCGATGCGGCGGGAGGTACACACTTTGCACTGCGGTGAATATACATCATAAGCGTTACAAATGTATCGTAACCAAAAAGATTTAACATTTAAATTATAAAATGTTCAAGAAACATTTGATGAAATAAAGTAACATACGGATAAAGAAAAATACATCTTAATAATCATAAAAGTTGAAAATTAAAAGCTCAAGTGTAAACTACTTGAATCATGAGATAAATTTAGTCACACGCCTTCCAAATCTTTATGATCTCATCTATATCGTCTCACAATTCGTCATCAAAAGTGATCCCTAGAATTTATTGTATCTGAAAGAATGTTTTACTTGATTGATTTGATACAAGAATACATAGGAATATATAGGAGTATGCTGTAACATTTCACGTTAAATATTTGTACGTTACGGATTAAAACGACAAAATTTTATTTTTGGTGATACTTTGAACCCTAATACAATGATAATTATTCATGCATATACATATATATATATATATATATGTATAGGGTTATACTAATAATAATAATTATAATAGATAGATAGTTAAAAAAAAAAAAACTGATTCCTGTAGCCCACCAGACTAGCCTACACAACCCCAGGCCCAAACAGAACCCGGCCCAACACCCTTGGATCAGGCCCACTAGCATATCCTACCTGTTTTAAATGGATAAAAAAAACACGCTCGTGCCGGGTATCGAACACGAGTCAACCAACACACAACACTCCCTCACAACCATCTGGGCTAGCCATCCTGTTTGTTTCAATCCGGTCAGGATATAATTATATAACGACATTTAAAACACCTCAGTTGACTTAGAAAGTCAACTGAGATCCACGACATTCCATAATCAACATCAATTACCTGTTAATTGTTAAGGGTTGATTAAGGAACTTGATTACCGGTCTATCACAAGTAAATACACGATCAATTAGCTCTCCAATCTTACCAATTTTAACCAATACGCGTATAAACTTCAATTCTTGGTCAACCTTACCATTTCTTCGATCCTTTGATCCACACTATAAATTGGTCATCAGCGAGTCTTCACAACTCGCCAATACTCCTTTCTCAATCACCAATATTCTTAATTATACACTGCTCGTTCACCTTGATTGTGTCTTTGACCTACAGGATTGACCATTCAATCAAGCTCGAATCATCGTTGTAAGTTTAATTAATCCTGTGGGTTTTGTTCATCGGCGTTCACTCATCAATAGCCCCATGATTAATTGGGCTATTGATGAGTGAATCAATCAATTTCAGAAACTAGGGTTCGTGGCATAGTGAATTGGGGATAATCTAATTTTGCATCGCGTATTTATTTATAATTAAACAGAGTTAATCACAACCACTGGCCTAGGCCAAGTGGTTGTGACTGATGGTATTTATCCAAGCCATCCGGGTTCGAGACCCGGCCTGGACACCCCCTTTTTCCTTAATTCCTTTTCTTTTTACAAATCATTATTATATATATATATTATACATTTAAAACTTATAAATTCGTTTTTTAAATATTAAAACTATTTTATAAATTCTAAAAAAATTATATTTATTAAATCTGAGTTAAAAGTTTTATTTACAATTTTTATTTTTCTAAAATTCATTTATTTAATATTTATAATAATTAAATCAATTTTATTGTATTATATTTATAAAAATTCATTAAAATATCAAAACAATTTTATTAAATTCTACAAAAATTATCCTATGTTTGTACAATGTTAAACTTTACTGAAATGATTTTTAATTCTGAAAAATCATTTATTTTATATTTTTAATCAATTTTTGTTAGATTTAATCATAATTAAATCATAATAAATTCAATTTTCATTATTTTTGCACCAAAATTTTATACAATTTATTTTTAAATATTTAGAACAGAAATATGATTTTTAAAATAGAAATTCTTTAATTTTAGTATTTTTGAATATTAAAGTTAAATATTGGCAATTAGTAATAAATAGATTTAAAAATCTATTTTTAAAGAAATAATTTTATAAAATTATTTTTATACTTCAAACACATTATTGTGAACATTCTAAATTCAAATTTTATGAAAAGACTTTCTTTTATTTAATTATCAAATTTCCCTTTTATTTAATTAACATTTTATTTTAAACAATTGGATATCCCCAAATCGAAACCCTAGGATACACTCATAAACTAATTAGACTTAGACTTATTTACTACCTTATTATAGGGTGATATTTGGCATTATTTGGGCAACACTATTATTTCATCTTTTCAAGAAGTATAACATTTGCTAAGGTGAGTTTACATAGCCCCTTTACTCTATTTTCACTATTTTCGGGGTGAAACATGTTTAAACATTTTATACTATCATTTACTCATATTTACTTGTGATTCAATTACAACATCATTCTATCATTTGACTGTAACAAAAAGACACAGTACAATCATTAACAATGATCAAGCCGCCTGTTTAGATTATAGCGCTATAGGTCTGACAAACCCATCCCCCGCATAGACTCAGGGATGATCGATAGCAGTAACAACATTTAACTAACTTGCGAGTTAGTCATCAGTCGACACAAGGTTTGGTTGTACAAAGACGCATTGTTGCATGTCGGTATCATACTCTATCATCATACAACTTTGAATGTTGTACAAACTGTTGTTATCAATTATTTTCAAAAACCTATGTATTCTCACCAACTTTTGTTGACCCAAAATATTTTCAAACTTAACATGTTTCAGGTCCTAATTGCTTGAAGATTTGAATTGATGCTTGGAGATATGTGTATAGTTTCATTCAATGTGATGTACAAATTCTAGAACAATTGTATGTAATTCATTTAAATCATTTAAAGAAATTTATTATTCACCATGAGCTATTGAACAATCATCAATACGTGACATCCCGATGTTTCCGCCATCGGTTGGGGTGTTACAGATTGGTATCAGAGCCATGGTTATAGGGAATTAGGTTATTAGAAAAATAATCTAGTCTATAACCATAGGATTTAACCAGTACTTGCTTCTTTACTTGCTATACTCTACCTCCCTCCTACTTCATATCCCTACTTTCATCCTTACAAGAAGATTTCTCTTCGTCACTGGATCTACTCTTAGACTAATAAGGCAAAATCCTCAGGTTTAACCTGAACCACCTTGAAATCTCGTCGAAGTTCTAGATTTTAATAACGAACACGTGCAATCTGGAAGGGTGAACGCCTGTATTCTGAGTCTTCTGTCTAGGCTGGCATTGCGCATATATCCCAATCAGACGAGGGACCCGGATGCCTACCTGGGAATTCTCGGGATGAGTGTTCACTTATAGGCTAAAGCATGTCTTCATATGTTATTAGAATTTAGAATCTTTGATAAGTCAACGTTTTCGTTTATTCGTTTTAATTAATGAATAAATGATTACATTCCTTATATAATCTCATTCATTTCATTGTGTCTATTACAGATCATGCCTCCACGTCGCAGCACTCGCAACAGCAATGGTGAGAACCACGAAGAAGGTGGTGACAACCATAACCATGACCAAGTTCCTAACCACAACAACAATGGTGTCGATGCTCAACTGGCTGCGATCATTTCTCAACAAATGGCGCAGCAAATCGCAACTCTGGTTCCCAATTTACTCGCTCAGGTCATCCAAATGAACGGCAACGGGAATGGTCACGGCAACGGGAACGGGAACGGGAACGGCAATGGCAATGGAAATGGACCCCCAGCCTGCACCCTTAAGCATTTCAACTCTTGTAACCCTCCAAAGTTTAGTGGTGAAGAAGGAGCTACAGGACTCCTCCAATGGTTTGAGGGTATTGAGAATACCTTCATCAACAGTGAGTGCCCCGACAACTTCAAGGTTCGTTACGCCATGAGTGTTCTCCATAAACGAGCACTCACTTGGTGGAATGAAGAAAAGCGTACTCGTGGGGCCGAAGTTGCTCTTGCTATGACATGGGACCAAGTCAAGGAGGTCATGAAGGAAGAGTTTTGTCCTCGCAATGAAGTTAAGAAGCTTGAGGATGAGTTCCACACCTTAGCTCAAGATAGTGGGGAAAACCTTGCCTACAATACCCGCTTTCACGAGCTTAGCTTATTGTTACCCCACAAAGTCACTCCCCTGCCGGTAGCCATCGAGAAGTACATCGGTGGTCTGCCCATGCAAATCCAGGATACGGTGTGGGGAAGGAATCCTGCCACCTTGGAGGAAGCCAAACGTTTAGCAGCTACCTTAACTGATAATCACGTAAAGAACGGGACCTTAGTTCGGAAAGGCAACAAAACAAGTATTGTAGCCGCGGTAACCACTGAGAAGCAGAAACGTAAGACCAGGGATCCTGATGTCAACCCCACTACACAAGCTTCTAACAAGAAACCTTATACAGGAAACCATCCTTTATGTAATACATGCAACCGACATCATCCCACTGCTTCAGCATGTCGTTTGTGCACCAATTGTGGAAGGTATGGCCATCTGGTCAACACGTGTCGTGAGACCCCAAATCCAAATGCCAACCAACCCACCAACCCTGCCCAAGCTGCTAACCTTAATCAATACAACTATGGTCAATGCTATGAATGTGGAGACCCAAATCACTTCCGTAACCGATGCCCTAAACTAAACCGAGATCAAGACCCTCTAGCTACTTAACCGCAGGTCCCACCATTTGAATGTTGTTTGCTTTTAATTCTATGTATCAACACTTTTTGATTCAAATAATAAATCCAAGTATTATCATAACAATTGTGTGCATGCTTGTTTGAATGTGAACTAATTGCTATATCTATAGTTATACATGCTTACTTGTACAACAATTAGTTGACTACCAAACAATCTACTCAACGATTGGTAGAGGTCATCATGTCTTTCCAACAGTCGGGAGAGGCCCTACCACCTGCTCAACGACTGGTGGAGACTATCAAACCTGCTCAACAATCGGTAGAGTCATAAAAGGACGCAAAACCCTAATGTAAGGTAAATTGGTAATTACGGTCCAGAACGTAATCATGAATTTACAGGTACATTAAGGTAGTGTGAAATTTTATCAAGGTTTCCGGTAGTCGACCAATTGTAAACCTGGTGTCTTCCTTTAACTTCGGGACGAAGTTCCTAAAAGTAGGGGAGACTGTAACATTTCACGTTAAATATTTGTACGTTACGGATTAAAACGACAAGTTTTATTTTTGGTGATACTTTGAACCCTAATACAATGATAATTATTCATGCATATACATATATATATATATATGTATAGGGTTATACTAATAATAATAATTATAATAGATAGATAGTTAAAAAAAAAAACTGATTCATGTAGCCCACCAGACTAGCCTACACAACCCCAGGCCCAAACAGAACCCGGCCCAACACCCTTGGATCAGGCCCACTAGCATATCCTACCTGTTTTAAATGGATAAAAAAAACACGCTCGTGCCGGGTATCGAACACGAGTCAACCAACACACAACACTCCCTCACAACCATCTGGGCTAGCCATCCTGTTTGTTTCAATCCGGTCAGGATATAATTATATAACGACATTTAAAACACCTCAGTTGACTTAGAAAGTCAACTGAGATCCACGACATTCCATAATCAACATCAATTACCTGTTAATTGTTAAGGGTTGATTAAGGAACTTGATTACCGGTCTATCACAAGTAAATACACGATCAATTAGCTCTCCAATCTTACCAATTTTAACCAATACGCGTATAAACTTCAATTCTTGGTCAACCTTACCATTTCTTCGATCCTTTGATCCACACTATAAATTGGTCATCAGCGAGTCTTCACAACTCGCCAATACTCCTTTCTCAATCACCAATATTCTTAATTATACACTGCTTGTTCACCTTGATTGTGTCTTTGACCTACGGGATTGACCATTCAATCAAGCTCGAATCATCGTTGTAAGTTTAATTAATCCTGTGGGTTTTGTTCATCGGCGTTCACTCATCAATAGCCCCATGATTAATTGGGCTATTGATGAGTGAATCAATCAATTTCAGAAACTAGGGTTCGTGGCATAGTGAATTGGGGATAATCTAATTTTGCATCGCGTATTTATTTATAATTAAACAGAGTTAATCACAACCACTGGCCTAGGCCAAGTGGTTGTGACTGATGGTATTTATCCAAGCCATCCGGGTTCGAGACCCGGCCTGGACACCCCCTTTTTCCTTAATTCCTTTTCTTTTTACAAATCATTATTATATATATATTATACATTTAAAACTTATAAATTCGTTTTTTAAATATTAAAACTATTTTATAAATTCTAAAAAAATTATATTTATTAAATCTGAGTTAAAAGTTTTATTTACAATTTTTATTTTTCTAAAATTCATTTATTTAATATTTATAATAATTAAATCAATTTTATTGTATTATATTTATAAAAATTCATTAAAATATCAAAACAATTTTATTAAATTCTACAAAAATTATCCTATGTTTGTACAATGTTAAACTTTACTGAAATGATTTTTAATTCTGAAAAATCATTTATTTTATATTTTTAATCAATTTTTGTTAGATTTAATCATAATTAAATCATAATAAATTCAATTTTCATTATTTTTGCACCAAAATTTTATACAATTTATTTTTAAATATTTAGAACAGAAATATGATTTTTAAAATAGAAATTCTTTAATTTTAGTATTTTTGAATATTAAAGTTAAATATTGGCAATTAGTAATAAATAGATTTAAAAATCTATTTTTAAAGAAATAATTTTATAAAATTATTTTTATACTTCAAACACATTATTGTGAACATTCTAAATTCAAATTTTATGAAAAGACTTTCTTTTATTTAATTATCAAATTTCCCTTTTATTTAATTAACATTTTATTTTAAACAATTGGATATCCCCAAATCGAAACCCTAGGATACACTCATAAACTAATTAGACTTAGACTTATTTACTACCTTATTATAGGGTGATATTTGGCATTATTTGGGCAACACTATTATTTCATCTTTTCAAGAAGTATAACATTTGCTAAGGTGAGTTTACATAGCCCCTTTACTCTATTTTCACTATTTTCGGGGTGAAACATGTTTAAACATTTTTATACTATCATTTACTCATATTTACTTGTGATTCAATTACAACATCATTCTATCATTTGACTGTAACAAAAAGACACAGTACAATCATTAACAATGATCAAGCCGCCTGTTTAGATTATAGCGCTATAGGTCTGACAAACCCATCCCCCGCATAGACTCAGGGATGATCGATAGCAGTAACAACATTTAACTAACTTGCGAGTTAGTCATCAGTCGACACAAGGTTTGGTTGTACAAAGACGCATTGTTGCATGTCGGTATCATACTCTATCATCATACAACTTTGAATGTTGTACAAACTGTTGTTATCAATTATTTTCAAAAACCTATGTATTCTCACCAACTTTTGTTGACCCAAAATATTTTCAAACTTAACATGTTTCAGGTCCTAATTGCTTGAAGATTTGAATTGATGCTTGGAGATATGTGTATAGTTTCATTCAATGTGATGTACAAATTCTAGAACAATTGTATGTAATTCATTTAAATCATTTAAAGAAATTTATTATTCACCATGAGCTACTGAACAATCATCAATACGTGACATCCCGATGTTTCTGCCATCGGTTGGGGTGTTACATATGCCAACCGGCATTCCTATTTTACAATCAATCTATACAAAGTTTCCATCTATACAATCAATCACAATTAATCTTATTAAATCACAATTATTCTATTACTCCCCCGCAGTCGAAGCGTATGGCGGGTGAATGCTGAGACTAGATCTGAAGTTGTCAAATAGAACTCGTGGGAGTCCTTTTATGAAAATGTCCGCTATCTGATGACGAGACGGGACGTGAAGGACGCGCACACGGCCACGCTGAACTTGCTCCCAGAGGAAGTGAATGTCGAGCTCAATGTGTTTGGTGCGCTGATGTTGGACAGGATTGCCTGAGAGATAGATGGCACTGACGTTGTCACAGTAGACAAGAGTGGCACGAGTGAGAGGGTGATGCAGCTCTAGAAGGAGATTGCGGAGCTAGCAGATTTCGGCGACCACGTTGGCTACTCCTCTGTATTCAGCTTCAGCACTTGAGCGGGAGATGATGGACTGTCTCTTGGAAGACCAGGAGATTAGGTTGTCTCCAAGATATACGCAGTACCCTAACGTGGAACGTCGAGTGCCGGGGCAACCAGCCCAATCAACATCTGTATAAGCAAGGAGTGAGAGATCCTGAGACGACCCTATGTGGAGACCATATTCGGATGTACCTTGTATGTACCGAATAATACGCTTAAGTGCGTTCCAGTGAGCGACACGCGGGGAGTGCATGTGAATGCAAACTTATTGAACGGCGTATGCGATGTCGGGCCTGGTGAAGGTAAGATACTGTAGAGCTCTAGTGAGGCTACGATATGTGGTTGGGTCATCATGAAGGGGGCCAAAATCTGAAGATAGTTTAGCTTGAGTGTCAACAGGAGTGGCAACGGGTTTGCATGTATCCATGGAGGCCCGGTGTATGATGTCTTTGTTATATGATTGTTGGGACAAAAACATTTTATTTCCGTTGCGTGTTACCTGGATCCCTAGAAAGTAAGAGAGCGGACCCAGGTCCTTCATGGCAAATTCCCCAGATAACGTGCGCATTAAGCT
Organism: Ambrosia x helenae; assembly: GCA_030844895.1. Lineage (NCBI taxonomy): Eukaryota > Viridiplantae > Streptophyta > Magnoliopsida > Asterales > Asteraceae > Ambrosia > Ambrosia x helenae. Next base: position 42,468,408 of record CM061233.1, read on the forward strand.
TTGACGAAGTGTCTCTGAGGATGTAGTAAGTATTATGTCGTCCACATAGATGAGTAAGTAAGCAATGTCGGCCCCATGATGATATATAAATAAGGAGTTGTCAGATTTGCTTTGTCGGAACCCCTGTAGAGACACAAAATCGGTAAATCGCTGGTACTGGGCGCGTGGGGCTTGCTTGAGACCGTGTAAGGATTTCTTTAGACGACAAACATGATCCGGATAGTCTTTGTGCCGAAATCCCATAGGTTGATACATGTATACCGTTTCTTCCAAATTTCCATGAAGGAAAGCATTTGTTACATCAAGTTGGTGAATTTGCCAAGACTTGGATAATGCAAGAGATAAGACCAACTGAATTGTAGCCGGTTTGACAACTGGGCTAAAAGTCTCACCACAATCAATGCCTGTCTGTTGTTTGCGACCATCACAAACTAGCCGCGCTTTGTATCTCTCTAAACTGCCGTCAGACCTGTATTTGTGTTTAAATAAACACATCGAACAAATAATATTCATGTTAGAGTGCCTAGGTACAAGCTCCCAAGTCTTGTTTTTAATAAGGGCACTAAATTCGTTAGCCATGGCATTGTACCACTCGGGAGTGGCTAAGGCGACCTGAGGGTTTTTGGGTAGAGGTACGACAGTGGTGGTGTTGAGATTGAAGTGAGTTTTGGGTTTCACAATGCCGCTCATAGAGCGAGTGTGAATGGTATGAGTGGGGTGTGGGGGGTGGGGGAGGGAGAGGGAGGTGGTTGTATTGGGCCGGTAGAAGGCTGGGTATTCGGAATTGGTGCGGAGTGAACTGGGCTCGGAGCTGGGGGGTGGTTGGATGGGCTGAAGTGGGTTGTTGCGGGCTGTTGTGTGTGGGGTTGATAAAGGGTTGTTCGGTGAGTGGATGGGATGGGCTGTTTGTAGAGGATAGGCCATGGGAATGGGTTTCGTTGTGGCGAGGTGGGCTGGCAGGCGGTGTATTGGCAGAAGAAGGGGGTGTGAGTTTGGGTGTTGTTATGAGAGTTTGGGCCGGGTGATGATGGGCCAGAGTTGGGTGGTGGTGGGGAGTGATTTGGGCCGATGTGGTCCCAAAGAGATGGGTCGAGAATGGGATTTAGAAAATCATATGATGGGGTGGTTGTGGGATTTTGTATTGCATATGGGAAAATTGACTCTTCGAATTGTACATGGCGGGAGATAATGATTGTGTGGGTGGATAAGTCTAGGCATTTGTAGCCACGGTGATGTTGTGGATACCCAAGAAAGACACAAGGTTGGGATCGGTGATCGAGTTTATGAATTTTGATGGGGGTGAGATGGGGTAACAAAGGCACCCGAATACACGAAGGTGCTCGTATTCTGGGATGCAATTGTATAGGATGGATGTGGGTGAGCGGAAGTTTCTGGTTTTGTTAGGTGGGATGTTTAGGAGATAAGTGACGGTCTCAAGGGCATGGTGCAAAAAATTGGGAGGTAACGATGCTTGAGCCAAGATGGTGCGGATCATATTATTTATGGTACGGATTTTCCGTTCCGCCTTTCCATTCTGAGATGAGGTGTATGGGCAGGAGAAACGGAGTTGCATGCCATGTTGGTTGCAAAAAGTGAGCAGTTGATTGTTTTTATACTCTTTACCGTTATCACATTGGAATTGTTTAATTTTAGTTTGAAATTGTGTGTGAATTAAGGTATGGAACTGGGTAAGGATTTGGAATACTTGTGACTTGTTTGACAGGGGAAAGGTCCATAGAAAGTCAGTATGGTCATCTAAAAATAGAATATAGTAGCGGTGACCACCTGTACTACTTATGGGTGATGTCCAAAGGTCGCTATGGACAATATCAAACGGTAAATGAGTACAATTTTGAGAATCATAAAACGGCAAACGCACACTTTTACCAAAAACACATGGTTCACAAAGTGTCTTATTAATTTTCCCATAGTCAATAAAGGAAGACAATTTCAAATAATATGGTCAAATATGACAAATAATATTGTGATACGGATTGTAGGTTCATGCCGGTCTGGTCCGGACTTAAAATTGTAAAGCGGTTTATTGATCACAAAGAAACCTGCAACATCGGATATTCCCGGTTGACCCGACCGGTTTGGTCCAGTCTTAAAACCGTTGCAGGTTCATGTCGGTTTCAATCAACTAATACGACCAGTCAAAACAACCCTAGATGTGTGGTACACGTCTATTATTCCTATTTAAGTGGTCTTATGCAAGAAAAGTAAATATTGTAAAGACTTTTCAAATCATATTCTCACCAATTGCAGAATATCCTTACTATAGTCTCAGCTTCCATTTAATTAAAATATTAAAAAGTCCTTTTAGTTCAAAAACAATAACTTGGAAGTTCCATGCAGCAGGTAGAAAAAAATGCTAAGGGAGTTTATAAAGAGAGTCCAAATTTTGATTATATGTATGATGACTTCTCATCTTTGTTCTAGAATGGCAACATTTAAACAGTGTTGCCCATAAACTCAATTTACTGAGTAAAGGTTGGCATTTTACTTTCTGTAGCATTTTGTCAGAAAATTGCCATCACAAAGATAAATATTAATTTAAGAATGTAGATCTAACCTCTAAAAACTCTTTTTTTCAGATCTTTCTTGTAAGGATACTTTGTCACAATTCATTCAATAATCATTTCACTGAAGTATTCTTTTCCTATTTGCGGTTTTTTATCTTTCTGAAGCAAAAATAAAACAAAACACACATAACAATTATAAAGCAACTAGCCAAAAATACTAATAATGGCATAATTTAATAATCCTTTGTCATAATGCACCGAGGTTGATTTCTGTTAGAACATATAAAGTTATAGTATTTTATACATTCAGTAATACACATTTCATCATGGGCATACAAAGATAACGCTTCATGGACATCCTTAATTTCATGAGATTTGCATAAAAAAGATAAAAACATAAATTACATAAAAAATCCGAATATGAAAAATGAGAACTTACGGCTTCATATTCTTCTTCACTTAAAGCTTGGTAAATACTTCTTCCAGAAGAAGAAGCTTGACTACCATCTTCATGGTTTACAGTCCCTACATGGTTGAAGAATTTGCTAGTGTTTTTTGCCTCTTTCAGCACATAATCAGATGGTTGTTCCCTAAATAACAAAAAGAATTCATATGAAAATTTAAAACCAAAAAGTTATCCATCAACCAAAATTATATATCCTTATGGATTCAAGAGCAAAGTTGTAGAATTAGGTGTTTTGGAATTTTTATACGTATTTTATATATATAAACACAGATTTAGGTGTTTCTTGAAAATATGTTAATATATATACACATAATACTTAGAAATTCACGTGTTTTTTAACCATGAGACTTGTTTGATGGAAAGATTTTTTTTTTTTTAAAAAGCCTAGCGCCTAGGTCCGCCTAGCACCGCCTAATCATCGCCTAATCCCAAAAACGCCTAATCCCCCATCTAGGTCAAATTTCCGATGTTACCCTTCGCTTAGCGCCTAGGCGGCCGCCTAGAGCGCATTTTACAACACTGTTCAAGAGTTCATCGGATATTGCATCATAGGTTATACGTTTAAACATGAGAAATGGGCATCAGAAGGAAATATTTAATTAGAAAATATTTAAATACATAAGGAGTTATCATGAGAGATATACCCAACGATTTTAATCATTCTTTTTAGAAGATCAAATTATGATGCCCCTGGAAAAAGTGGCAGGCCAAGGAATAGTTCAGCAAGTATGTATTCAAATGACCACATGTCGATGGCAGTCGTTATACCTAAGGATGGTTAAGGTCTAACAAATGATCGTAGATATTATAGGATCCATATGCATTAAATAATAATTACTTCAACAATAATAATAACAATAAAGATAATATCCACAACACGGAAAAGAAAAAGAAGCGGAAACTAAACGAAAATCAAATTCACTTCTCTTGTTTTCTTTTCTCACCAAACTCATGAAAACATAAGGCCGGTTGGTTAACAACCAAATATTATGTGAATTAAGATGATATATGTTAACGGTTATCAAAGAATATATAAATACATATTATATAACCACGTGGTTGGGTAGTTGGTAATTATAATTTAACACCTTTTATTTCTATGATCTTATTTTATAAAGTTAGTTGTTAACCATGGCTTTTACGGTAGGGATCTAGTTAGAAGAACTCGAATGCTACTACTAATAATGATGTAACAACAGATTTAGAATTCAAGGATACCGATACCCAACCAAGAACGACTTCAAGTGATCTGTAGTATCGACTCTGCAAAAAGAAAATGTAAGGAATAAGAAACTTTTTCATCCACTTGCCAAAGTTCATGCCAGAAACTTAATGATGATGTATTAGGTAATAAACTTGGATATAAGAATAAATGTTGTGATCTTCTATGCATGCAGATCCAAAGTCAATAATTATGACTTCTAGTGGCTCCAATCTGGTTTTTGGTACTATGTAATAAACAACAATTATAGGATCAATTAAGTTCCATCAATAGAAAAAATAAGGTGGCAATTTCAACCCCATTTACTTACCAATGGGACGATTGGGTTGTAACGTTGTGTACTATCTTAAACAGGTCAAGCTATGCAACTTAGCTAAAAGGAGAACAAGTCAAATGAGTTGAAAGTTGACAAAGTCTATTTAACAACCTCCTATATAGTTTTTATTCAGACTTTATTAGTGTAACAATACTTTCTTTGTAATCACAACTAATGCAAGAAAACATGTTTGCAAGTTAACACAATCTGACCATGCCCATTTTGATTTGTTTCAACCCGACCCGTTTCCTGCCGAAGTAGCTCACCTTGTGCATAAAAGGATGTTCTCAGGTTTAAGATCAAAATGTATAATAGTAGCATCCTTCATTAGAACTAATGCATATAAAATCTAGTACAAAACATATAAATCATTAAAGAGGCACAAAGAATAATATCTCATACTTAAATTCAAAATATTAATAAAAAAATAACGTGGTTTGAAAATAGCTGCACAATGCTCAATGGTAATCCTCGGAATTGATTAAGCATTAAAAGTTCATACCTGATGTAAAATCACAAACAAAACAGAAACTCAAAACCTAATATAAAGCTGATAGAAAGTGATATATACAGCAAAATGAGACTTTCAAATTTGAATCGAGCAGTTCAAAAGGAATGCATAAATTCTGTTGATATACAAAGTAATCATAAATTCGACCAATGTGATTTTTATCCTCAGGATCAAATTTTTTGTTTAACTGACAATCACAAGAAAATAATGCGACATAAATAAATGATTACTGTCGATCCATTTTAAACTCAAAGCGCTAGCCAAAACTAAATATTTAGTACCGTTGCCAATTTGGGAACTTCAACCAACGCCTGCCAATATGGGTTCGTACTTACAGGAAGCTGATCTGGACCATAGGTTCTATTTATTTCGTCGCTTGAGCACCACCGAATGTGTTGATTTTGGGACATCGAAACCCTAAAATATCGCGTTGTCACCGTGTGCTACCACCAGTAACACCATGGTCGACCTCCTTCTCTCTTCTCATATGTGTTCTCTCTATTTCTAACACCAAATTAAGATCGACTAATTCTGTTTTTGGCGACCGGAACATGGGAGAGCAGAGCTTGCAAAAGAGAAGATTCAAGGTATAGTGGTTTTAGTGAAGAGATGAGAGAGAGTTTTATACATGGGGGTGTTTGATTTTTGAAATTTGCTTTGCAGATGAGAGAGATAGAATGGGATGAGGATAGTTTGAATTTTAAGAGTTGTTTATCTTCCACATATTCAGGCTTTATAATAGAACTGTAAAACCTTGTAAGGACAAAAAGGATTGAAGAAACCTCTTTTGCTAACCTTAGTCTAATTCCTATTTCTGCCAAAATATGCTAAGTATAGAACTACTGCAGAAGAAGACTGAAAGTACTGCAGAAGAATTCATCAAGTGCTGAAGAGTAAAAGATCAGAAGTTCTGAAGTCAAACTAGACAAGTCAACTGAAGAACTACTGAAGACAAACTACTCATCAGTAGTTTGTCACTCATCAGCATTTGCAATGGAATTTTTCCACCGCCCTTATGTTTCAGTAGTTTAGTATAATAACATTGCTTTATGCTTTTGTTAAAGTCTTTGTACAAGTTCCAAGACTACAGTCTGTTGTAGGATTGCTTTTGTATCAAGTTGTATGTATTTGCTGGTCTATAAATAGATGGGTTGATCCCACTATTTTAGACATCGATTTTATTAAACTGAAATCCTTCAAAGGCTTTTAATTGAAATACCATTTCACATCTGAGAATCTCTTTGCATACTTATTGTTATATACATTCAATTGTTTAGATTCTCATTAACTGCCTTTAGTTCATTATATACAGGGGGTAATAACTCCTGTTGAAAGTGAAACTTTAATCTTGAACACTTCACTTATTCCGCTGTGCAAACTGCTTTGATAAACTTACAACACTTAAGTGTTCATGAATAATAACTATTAAAGAGCAAACTGATCCAACAAACCTCCTTTTGTAAACTTTGTTTCTAGAACCAATTTTATAGTGTAAGTTGTTTGACACAAACTAAAAGACATATTTACTCTTAAAAAACTTTATTATATGCATTAAGTGTTGTACCTTTAGTAATTATATCTGTATAACTTAAAATTTAAGAAGTTTTTATCTCATGCATTATAATATAGTATAGATAAAATGCAATAACCACTTGTACATAAGGCATTCTTTCTTGTACATTTCAATCCACACATCGGTATTGACTACGACAAACATCAAAACGTTGACAAAAATGAGCCGGTCGTCAAGGTATTTTCGAATGTTTTTTAAATATAATAGCTTTAAAGTTATGATAGAATTAAATAAAAGAATTACAATTTTGTAGGGGATGGGAGGAAAATTTTATTACTAACTAAAAATTAGGGAATTAAAGTGTAAATAAGATAGGGTATTAAAGTGTAAATAATGTATGAATGACTATTTTACCCTCATTTTAGGGTTATTAATGAAATATTAGTTCATAACTTTTGGGTATCTTAAAATACTCATTCCTCATGCATTATAATATAGTATAGATATAGATAATGGGTGATTACAATATTACAAGGAAAGTAAATAAATACAAATAATACAATTACAAATCTTCTCCTTTAATAGTGCGTTACTTGTTTGTCATGTCATGCCCTGTTTATTCTTCCACGGTTCAAGAACGTTGATAAAGGTTAATGACTCGTGAGTGTAGCACAAAAGTTTTATTAGACTATCCGTTGTCGACCGCAAGCGAACAAGCACGAGCCACAGACTTCACTCTTAAGTAACACAGTCACTTGATCCTGTTATGGCTGGGGGTGAGCACCGTCGCGACCAAAGCTGACTTTCTCCCGTTTAACGCACGCAACTACCATCGTCTGTACTCGCGTCGCAATTATTCGCTTGGGTTGTTATGGCTGGAGTGAGCACCGTGTTGAAACCTCGTTCATGCCAAAAGTCACTCACGTCTCACAACAGATACGCTTATAGAACATTTACAACCTTTGTTTAACAAAATCAATCAATAACTGTGTATTATTATTAAATAGATAATTTAGTAACGTTCGTGTTTCCACATAAAAAATCACTTTACATATCACTCAAACATTTCTCATTTAATTAAGATTTACATGTGGGGAACCCTTTTCACCAAATACAATTGACCAACCCACCCAAAGAAAATCAATTTCCAATAACCATTTTCTACGCTTCTTTATTAAAAAAATCAAAACTGAGAGAACCTTTTCTCATGTTAAAAACTGAGAGAACCATTCTGGACCACAAATTTCTCTAAAGCAAAAAAAAAAAAATTTCTTTAATCGCTGCTTTATATGCAGAAAAAAAAATTTATTTTTTTTTTGTATTTTTTTTTTCAATATACACATGTGTATAATTGCATTATACATATATGTATCTAGCAATATACACATATGTATAATTGAAATATACACATATGTATAGCTGAAAAATTCTATATGCACATATGTATAATTGTTATATACATATATGTATAACTGTTATATACATATATGTCCAAATGAAAAAAAAAATCAAAAAAATTTAAAAAAAATTCTTGCATAAAAATGTGCGATTAATGCAAAAAATATATATATATATATATAGGTTATATATATAGGTATAGGTTCCTGTACAAAGTATATTTTTCGTACAAAGTGTGAGAAGTCTATATAGGCATTGTGTTTTAAAGTTTGGCTATAATGTTTTTTATTCCTTTTGTATTGATTTGTATAGAAAAGCACCAAACGTTACAATTTAAAACACAATCAAATGTATTCTAGACATTAAATTTAAAACACACTGATTAATTTCTTCGTAGGGTGTTTTAGATTGCATGTCGAGAATACATTAATTAGTGTTTTAAATTGTTAATTTTTGTGTTTTTCTATATAATACTATGCCAAAGGAACATAAAACATCATGCCTAAAATTTAAAACACAATGCCTATATAGACTTCTCACACTTTGTACGAAAAATACACTTTGTACAGGAACTCCACCCTATATATATATATATATATATATATATATATATATATATATATAGGGTGTGGATAATATGGAAACCCTATCTTTTGGAAAAACCTTGCAAACTCTCTTATGACCATTGATCAAGCTTGATCAATGGTCCATGATTATTTGAATATAATAATCATAAAGCATGTGGGCCAATCTAATAAAAAATGTAATTAAGGGCACTAAGGTAATTTTAAACATGAGATTTGACACTTCTGAATCCTAGGTTTTAAAAGGTTGATTTGACATTTGTCAAGTCACCTCTCTCCTACTTTATGGCACTTTTTCCAGCACCAATATTAACATACGTTAGTGATGTGATACAAAATTCTGACCTCGTGTGAGACATCGCTAACATGTGTTATCAGGCATATACTAAAAGAACACATAAAATGTGTATTTATTTAAGAAATGATAAAAACAATCATAACAATAAACACTAAAACATATCAAAAACCGTTTAATACAAACATAATTATTTGTGAATTTTCAAAAAAAAAACTATAATAACAACATAGAAAAAATCTAGCTATGCTTCGTTCTTGATCCTCATCATCATCTTTAACTCAAAAACTTCTCTTCACCTACAAAAAAAGTAACACGTGTTAGCTGGGCTCTACAAAACGCATAATGGGACATCAATGACATGTGTTAGTGTATTCTAAAACACATGTTTTTACTGAAATAACGTATGTCATGTGAACGCTAACACATGTTAGTTGGGCACATACTAACGTATGTCATATGAACCCTAACACCTGTTAGTTAGGCATATACTAGCATGTGTTAGCATCACTAACATGTGTATAAACAACACCAAAAATCTGCAATTAGTTGGGCACATACTAACGTATGTCATGTGAACGCTAACACATGTTAGTTGGGCATATACTAGCATGTGTTAGCATCACTAACATGTGTATAAAACAACACCAAAAATCTGCAATTAGTTGGGCACATACTAACGTATGTCATGTGAACGCTAACACATGTTAGTTGGGCACATACTAACGTATGTCATATGAACCCTAACATCTGTTAGTTAGGCATATACTAGCATGTGTTAGCATCACTAACGTGTGTGAGCATACAAGACCCGGACCGCAAAAAAAATAGACATATACCCTATACGAGTTCGTAACAATTTCACTTGCCAAAAATTTATTAAATAGAATACAAAAATTATTTAAACACCCTATTCACCAAAAGATTAAAAAATCTATAATCTTTATAAAAAAACATCACTTACCACAGCCACATCATCAACGCCGCCTTCTTCCAATAGCCTACTCATGTAAACCACCACTGAAACAGATACACATGTTAGTTTGGGATCCTCAAACACATAATAGGGAATCACTAACATGTGTTAGCATATACTAACATAAAAAGACTACAAATTTATTCATCAATCACATGTGATCCATCAACCTCATGTCCCCAATCCAATAAAAATCTAACATAAACAAAATATATAATAAAAAAAAATTAAAAAAATGTTAACATAAGTTTTTTTTTTTCATTCAAGCATTTGATCGAACACTTGGTGTGCAACCAAAAACTATCCCCAAAAAATGTTATTATTATTCTAACGAAAACTATCCCTAAAAAATGCTATTATTATTGAATGTTCTTATGTATTAAAATAGAGGAAAGAATGTTATTATTATTGAATGTTCTTATGTATTAAAATATAGGAAAGAATGTTATTATTATTGAATTGTCTTATATATTAAAATAGAGGAAAGACACTCTGAACACATCATAAATCAAAATGGAGTCACAATAATCAGATTTATCATGTTCTGCAAAAAAACATATTTTAATATCTCCAAAATCAAAATAATCCGATGTGACAAAAACAAACTGATTATATGGATTTGAAGGACATGATCTTAGGCTCGAATCAGTGGATTCAAGATACCAATGATCACATCAAAACACATCAATACTCCCCTTAATTAAAAAACGAGTATTAAATCAAATCACACTCTTAACACTAGAAAAAAAAAAAAAAAAGAGTATTATCATACGCGTGGCGTACAGCTTCAGATCCGGCACGTCTTCGATGGTGGTTTATTGTTCGAATCAGTTTTTCATCTCCTCTCTCTAGGCGGCTATCCTCAGATCCGGCGTGTCTTCGATGTTCTTTTGTGTAGAAGAAGTTGATAAGAAGTTGTTGTAATGGTGGTGGTGGTGGTGGTGGTGGTGGTGGTTCTAGAGAGAGATAGAGAAAGGGGAGGGTAGAGAGAGAGGAAAGATTCTGAAAATTGAATTTGAAAAAAATGAAGAGAGAGAGGGGGGAAAACAATTTATATAGGAAGAGAGAGAAGGGGGTGATGAAAATGTCCAATTTACCCCTCCTTATATAATATAATGAAATATTGGTTTGGTTGATGTGGATGAATATGGTCCATTCAATGGGTTTGTTGGGGTTTTTTCATTTGAGAGGGTTTCTTGTCTATACTTCCACTATATATATATATATATATATATATATATATATATATATATATAGGGTAGGGTTCAAATAGGAACCAACCCTTAAGTAGGAACTATAGGAACCAATCTGAGCCATCCATCTTCAATGCCATGATTGTAAATAAGTAAAATATTAATTAAATATTTAATTAAATCAAGGGGTAATGTTATCTTTTGGTATGTGATTATTAAGAGGTTATTTAGTATGCATTGTAACTGACAACACCACAATAATCTCATAATTTTCGTTCTTGTATACATCAAAGCATGCGAACACATATCAAAAATCGAATGAAGTGCAAGGATTCGTATACATGTACGTATGAAGATTCAAACTTACATTCTTATTCTTAATCAATCGTCATTTATATTGAATAATTTTTTTTAACAACGTTTGAGGGTTTCAAGGTTTTTCGATTTTGTTTGATGATTTCATAAATATGATCCAAATATGTTATTGATTGTTTCGTGATTGTTATTTTTCTGGAAAAATTCTTGTGTTTCCAATTGATATAATGGACAGTCTAAATAGTATACATTGGTGTTGATTTATAAAAAAAAGGTATTTGAAACCCTAATAAAATATTGTCAGGTTGTAATTAAAGAGACTCGATGCTAATATAATTGAATATACACTAGTGTATACAGAATATACACAGGTGTACCATATGTATTAACTATACATTGGTGTATACAAAAGACTTTATGAGTAACAGCATGTTTAATTTGAGTATACACTAGTGTCAATCTAAATAGTATACATTGGTGTTGATTTATAAAAAAAAAAGGTATTTGAAACCCTAATAAAATATTGTCAGGTTGTAATTGAATAGACTCGATGCTAATATAATTTGAATATACACTAGTGTATACAGAATATACACAGGGGTACTATATGTATTAACTATACATTGGTGTATACAAGAGACTTTATGAGTAACAACATGTTTAATTTGAATATACACTAGTGTTGAGAGATTTAAGGAAACTAAAAAAAAAAACAGTCATGTTAATCGCAGGAAGTTTTAATTAACTGCCATATATAAAACTTTTAATTAAATTAAAATATAATATTTAATTGTCTAATTACATAACTACCCCTAGATCAAGATCAAAGATGAATGACTCAGATTGGTTCCTAAGTTCCTAACTAGGCTCTTGGTTCCTATTTGATCTTTTTCATATATATATATATATATATATATATATATATATATATATTGCCTTTATATGAAATGTGTAACCCAGAATGATTCTCTCAGTTCTCAAATAGGGGTTGGTTCTCTTAGAATCCCTACCCTATATATATAATAAAAACTAGCTGATTTCCCGGGAGGGTCCCGGGGTTGAAAAATCTAATTTTACGTGATAACCTATTGCAAATGGCTTAAGTTAACTAACCACAAAATCTCTCAATCATTGCATGTTCATAGTATTCTAATCAGTAATAACTGATATTCCCTAATCTAAAACCTAATCAATAATCATCTAAAGAATCACTTATGTAAGCTGCAACTATTAAAAAACTCATCACATCTCTCTAATTTCTCACATTCTAATGGCTCTTATAATTCCTAACCTAATCAACTAAACAAACACTTAAGTTGGAAGTTGCAATCATTGCATCTCATTATGCCATGTGGCATAATCAAGAGACGGTTGAGGCCACCATTGAACGCCACGTCAGCAACTATCAATTCTTTCCGGGAGCGTCCCGGGGTTGAAAAATATAACCATTCTAATAATACTAATACTAATAGTAATAAATATTACTCTTGTAATTAAATAAATAAAATAATAACCTTGCTATAAGGTGACACCATGTGTTGCAGTGTTGCACGATTCTTTCTCCTAACTTCTCTTGATGAAGTATACCTAGTAAAATTCCAATGATAACATGGCGATTGGACTGATTTTCAACATCGTAGATAAGAATCGGGTTTAAAAGAAAAAACATGATTAATGAATAACATGAACACTTTGTGTGTTTTTTTCCTGTATGAACGAAACCTCACAAAAAATAGTTGATTTTTCTCCGTTTTTTATATAGGACTATGATACTCGTTGGAAAGATAATAAAACGCTTGTTAATTTGGTGTAACTTTTTTCTTTAAAAAAATCCCGTATATAAAAGATATAAACGTTTAAAAATTATGGAATGAAACATGAGAGAGAAAATTTTAAATTTTTTTTTTCTTAAAATAACTCAATTTAATTTAGGGTTTTATGTTTATCTTTTTTTTTTAATTAAAAAAGGAAATAGTTCAAAAACACTAAAATCTTTCAATTATGATGCCACGTGACACTCTCAAGGGGAGGTTGAGGCCTCCATTGCACGCCACGTCAGCATATATATATTGCCTTTATATGAAACTAGCTGATTACCCCGGGAGGATCCCAGGGTTGAAAAAATCTAATTTTACGTGATAACCTATTGCAAATGGCTCAAGTTAACTAACCACAAAATCTCTCAATCATTGCATATTCATAGAATTCTAATCAGTAATAACTCATATTCCTCACAAAATCTAATTTTACGTGATAACATGAACAGTTTGTGTGTTTTTTTCCTGTATGAACGAAATCCCACAAAAAATAGTCGATTTTTTCTCCGTTTTTTATATAGCACTATGGTACTCGTTGGAAAGATAATAAAACGCTCGTTAATTTGGTGTAATTTTTTTCTTTAAAAAATCCTGTATATAAAAAATATAAACGTTTAAAAATTATGGGAGGAAATATGAGAGAGAAAATTTTAAATTTATTTTTAAATTCTTTTTTCCTAAAATAACTCAATTTAATTAAAAAAAGAAATAATTCAAAAACACTAAAATCTTTCAAATACAATGCCACGTGGCAGTTTCATGGAGAGGTTGAAGGCACCATTGCTCGCCACGTCAGCAATGTTCAATTCTTTTATATATATTAATAGATAATAGATTAATAGATTAATAGATTAATAGATGTGTAACCCAAAATGATTCTCTCAGTTCTCAAATGAAGGTTGGTTCTCTTAGAATCCCTACCCTATATATATAATAAAAACTAAGAAATTGTTAATAGTATATCACACAATTTCAAATACATTAACCTCATTAAACTTCTATGGTCGAACTTTAAAAAAACTGACGTTCTAAAAAAAAAAAAAAAAAAAAAAAAAAAAAAAAAAAAAAAAAAAACCTAACGTGGATAAGTAATTTGATCATATGAAGAATTTAACAACATAACACTCCACATTACCCAAAGTGTCAACTCGATATTTATGTCATGTCAACAAAAAACCTACCTTCTCTTTACATATTTTTAGTGATTGTATTTTAAACAAGTTTAGAAATTTTAATATATTAAACTGATCAACAGACTTTTTTGTACAAATTTTGAACTTATATTGATCAACCCAACAGTAGGAAATCACGGGTCAACTGTTACCGACGACCTTGTTTGTGTAACTTTTAGAGTCCCTCCTAGCTCCACCGGAACAAGAGGGATCAGAGAATGCAAAACATCCGTTATTAAGGGTCGGTAACTTGGCTCCGGTTGTACACACAACACCGCTACGGCAGCAACCTGCACATTAAATCACCAATTTGGATACGTATATTATATTATATTATATTATGAGTTGTGCTAAACGTACCTCTCCCTTATTATTTTTACTAAATGCACCCCACTAATTTCATTTCTCTACTTTGTACTTGATACTTAATATAGGGTACGTTTAGCCAACCTCTATAATATTATTTATTTTGTAGAAATTTGGTCGAAAAGACGATTGTGATCTCCTTACTTACTTGGTACAAGTGTTTGAGATCCATTGTATATCTGATAACTGGATCGACGATATTCGGAAGCTTTGATCTGTCTGTTAGCTGTGGCATTGCCTGCAATGGAAACAAACTTATTAATTTGGGATTTGAAAACACCTGATTATTAAAGATTTAGAAAACCAGGGTTTACCCAAGTGACAATGGATTGGCATTGAGATGCTGCTAGCTTTTCTACAGGTCTTCTTCCCAACAGAAGCTCTAATAGTACAACTCCAAATGCATACACATCACTTTTGTCTGTTAGTTTTCCTGCATAACCAAGTTCAGTTTATAAAATTGACAGAAATGTGTGATGCTCAACATGATACCACTAGTTTCAAAAATCTTTACAATTATGTGATTTTTTTTAATCATGGGTATATAACTGATAGGATCAGGTAAATCGCAGCTTGTGTTAGGTAGGTGGTTTTCAATAGATTAGGACAGAGAAACCAGTGGAAGCGGGATTCGAACCTAATATGCAAGAGGGCATCAAGTGCTTACCACCCATTGAAGGTCTGAACCTTCAAAACCAAAGCAAATCGACCAGTTTGGTCGGTTTGAGTCTTTGAGATTGCGGGTATCAACCAGTTTGTGATTTATACGGTTTGGTCCACAGTTACGGTTTGAAAAAAAACGCATTTTTAAAACTGGCCGTGCATACAGATCAGACTGAGTTTAACTTGTTCTGTATAATTGTTCATGTTAAGTTGTTAACATTATTTATTATGTGTGTGTGTGTGTGTGTGGGGGGGGGGGGGGGGGGGTTGGCGACTCGGTGCCTCAACCTGAATGTGAACTTATGATTTTGAAGAATAGCATAAAAGGTCAGTGCCTCAGTTTAAACACCAACCTAAAGCGTTTTTGGACGGTTTGACCAAAATTTTAGTCAAAACTAACCATACCATCCCTGATAGCAAACACACCTAATCGTATGTTACCATATAAACACATGAAAAAGGTTGGCGTTTGCTGTATAAAAGTTTGAAAGAAACTTTAGCTATTTGCTTTACAGATAGATATATATAAGTAGTTAAAAGGTTAGATAAATGGATGTACCATCTAAAAGATACTCTGGAGCTACATATCCTAATGTCCCTGAAAGCTTGACATTGTTCTTGTTCTGGGCTCCATCCATTACAGCAAGACCAAAATCTGAAAGCTTTAGCGAACAACAAAAATTGAACACGATTCAGTATAGTTCATCTGACCTGGAGCCTATACGTAAGACCCAGTCCAGGTTAACACATTTATCACCACCCACCAACCCGTTTGACCCGTTTAACACATTTACAACTTGATTACAAATTTACAATCCGTCTGACTGGCTCGTTTAAATAAACGGACAAATTACACGATTATAACTCTGTTCGGGTTAGGATTGATTGCTTTGACACAATTGACAACTCTTGTCCCCACCCAGAATAATGCACTAAAAACTTTGAAAGTAGGTGTGAGATGCATTATTATGAGAGTGTGACAGATAAGAAAGTGTTGTACAAATGGTAGTAATGTCTAAAGCACCTACCTTGGCATTGAAGCTGGAATCTAGAAGGATATTAGATGATTTCAGATCTCTATGGATCACAGATGGTTTGCAGTTCTCATGCAAATATTCCAATCCTCTGCTCAAAAACTTCAAACATGTTAATTTTTATTTTTATTTTAAAAAAACAATAATTGATGCTATTAAATAAATTATCTTGTTTAAAAACAAGTGCCACCTTGCTGTATCTAGAGCAATCTTCATCCTGCAATGCCATGTTAAATTGGATCCATTGGAAGGCCCTGTATGGACATAATGTTCAACTCTGTCATCTAATCTTTTTTTATTTTGAAAATAATAATTTTAATAAATTCACATAAATTGTCTTTTTGGGTGTCTCTATTAATTGCAACATAACCTCTCCTTATCTTTTGTGCAGAGTTTGAAGAGAAAATGACCCATCTTTTAATTACAGTTATTGCAAATCATCAATCATATTTATTTTCATTCAAATATTTAAAGAAAGTTGTAAAAGGACCATTACCATCGTTACGACCAAGGATGGACCAGAGTCCCAACCCGACTAAGATTACGGGCTTTCAAGGGTTGATGCTCAATGACATCCAACCCGTTGGCCCGTTTCATCTTTGAAAAAAAAAAAAATCTTGAGTTTGTCTTTGCAGACGGACGACCAAGGATGAAGAAGAGGCCCAAACCGACTAAAAACGTATGAAATATTAATAAGAAAAGTGTCTCACCATGTAACTGAGTTTCCAAAGATCCATTATGCATCAATTGATAAACAAGCAGCCTGGTATCATCATGAACACAATATCCCAACAAAGTTATTATATTCGGATGCTGAATTTTACTCAACAGATCTATCTCCGTCTGCGAAAACACAACAATATGTTAAACCTCATATAATCAAATTAACGATAACTAACCGAAAACAAACCATGCATCACCTGGAATTCTTTAATGGCATCTTGGCTGCCACCATCCAATCTTTAACAGCAACACACAAATTCTCATCGATTCGAGCTTTATAAACACACCCAAACCCACCCTCACCCAACACCTCACCTTCCCCAAAGTTACCAGTTGCTGATTCCAGCAAATGATAATCCATAACCGCCACAGACGCCTTCTCATTAACCGTCTTCAACGGCCCATTACTCTTACTAACAAATGAACTCAATGCAAGCCCTCTTAATGAATCTGTAAACCACACCACATATTAATAATCAAAAAGGTCAAAAGTTCAAAACCCGCGATTATTTTCAATGGCTTACTTGATCTTTTGGCACCCGGGTTCTTCAATTTGTGCAATTTCCTTCTGTGGCATTTCATTAAAAAAATAATCGACATTATAATGATCAGCATCATAAACAAAGCTGAAACGAGCCCGATAAGCAGCTTCCTACTCGCTTTCACTCGGTGATTCACAACAGTGGGTCCTAGTTTACATTAAATTAACAAAATTAAACCAACTAACAAAGCACAGATATCATATCAAGGGAATGAAAGTATGAAAGTTTAAACTACCTGAAGTGAAGGCAGCCATTGATGACGGAACTAAAGCAATGGGAGCAGCAGCCATAGGTGAAGATTCAGGTGCAGAAATTGAGGAAAACACATCACTGGAAGCAATTACTAAACCAAGATTTAAAAACAGCAAAAACCCAAGAAAAAGATTCATGGTGTAGTATGTGTTTTGTGTTGGTCTAGATAGAACAAGACATGAGATTTGTTTTAAGGAAATCTAAGTTGAGTTGGGTTGGGTTTTATTCAAGTTTGTATAATGTTAAGTGTATCCTAATGAGGACAGAGTGAGATCTCAAATAATTTATTATTTTTGAAATGAATCTTGGATGGGTGTTTTTTTGTTTCTCTCTCCTCTGTCTGCCCACACACACTCTCTCTCTTGGTTGGTTGGTTGTTTCTCTTTCACATAGTGAAACACATAGAGGTGAAATGGAAGCAAGAGGTTTGTTTGTTTGTTTGTTTCAAGTGAGTGTAAGAATGGAAGTGGTGGTGGTGGATTATTATTGAGGGGGGAATGAGAGGGGTTGAATGCAGATGTGTTGTGGGGTTTGGTTGTTTGTGAGATGGTGATGGTAGACTAAGGTGCTGTTTGTTTTTTCTGCAGGAAAAGGTCTGCAGTCTGCGGACCACATCTGCAGACATCTGCAGGAGAAGAGGTGGACCAAAGGTCTGCAGTCTGCAAGAAGAAGACTGTTTGTTTGTTAACGTCTGCAGGCTACTGAAATAAACTTAAATTTAAATAAACTGAGTTTTTACAGCAGTCTGGTGGTAGACGGTGGTGGTGGTGGGTGGACCGTGGTGGTGGTGGGTGGTGGTGGTGGTGGACCATGGTGGTTGTGGTGGTGGGTGGTGGTGGTGGGTGGTGGTGGACGGTGGTGGGTGGTGGTAGTGGTGGTGGGTGGACGGTGGTAGGTGGGTGGTGGTGGTAGTGGTGGTGGACCGTGGTGGGTGGTGGTGGTGGTGGGTGATGGTGGTGGGTGGTGGGTGGTGGGTGGTGGGTGGTGGTTGTGGTGGACCGTGGTGGTTGTGGTGGACCGTGGTGGTGGTGGGTGATGGTGATGGTGGTGGTGGGTGGTGGTGGTGGTGGACTGTGGTGGGTGGTGGTGGTGGACCGTAGTGGTGATGGACGGTGGTGGTGGTGAACGGTGGTGGTGGACGATGCTAGGTGGTGGTGGTGGGTGGGTGACGATGGTGGACGGTGGTGGTGGTGGTGGTGGGTGGTGGATGGTGGTGGCTAGTGGTGGTGGGTGGACGGTGGTGGTGATGGACGGTGGTGGTGGTGAACGGTGGTGGGTGGTGGACGGTGGTGGGTGGTGGTGGACCGTGGTGGTGATGGACGGTGGTGGTGGTGAACGGTGGTGGTGGACGATGCTAGGTGGTGGTGGTGGGTGGGTGACGGTGGTGGTGGTGGTGGTGGGTGAGGAGAAGAGAAGAGGAGAAGACCTTTGAAGACCTTAGAAGACTTTGGTCCAAGTCTGCACCAAGAAGAGGTCAGGAAGAGCTTTTGGAGTGAAATGTCTTCCGAAAAACAAACAGTCTGCCCGCCCCAAACGTCTGCCCGCGTCTGCGCGGTGCAGACAAAAGAGGTCAGAAGTGCTTCTGGGAGAAAAACAAACACCACCTAACAAAGGTTTACTTTTCTTGAAATTATGAATAGAAAAAGGAGGGAACTTTCTTGGATTAGGAATCAAAATTCCCTTTTCTTGGCTGTTTTTCAAAATAATAATAATAATAATAATAATAATAATAATTTATTATTTCTAGTTTGTTGTTATTAATCTAATCGACTTGCTTGGCTTACTTTGTTACGAGGACAGTGAACCATCGGCTACTCCTCTCTGGTAAACCAACCCGACTGGAAACAGTGACGTCGGTCATGTGGGTGGAGGTTTCAACTACCAAGGTCGGGTTGTAGTAACCAATGAGTATTGTGTTGGCAACGATAACATTGACGAAATCCAAAGTTTTGATTCTGCGTTATCCTTAACAAAACTTGAAAACAGATATTATCATCCGTTGTTTGAAGTTGAGTACAAGTTGATATTATGTAAAACGGGTAGGGGAGAATTATGAGAGATGGGTTGGAAAGAATTGTGAGATGGATTTGGTTAATATTAAATTTTTACTAGTCGTATAAACTACGACGCGTTGTGTCGGGGAATTCCCTGCACTACATGGCGGGAATTTGATCCGTATCAGTTCGTTTCATTAAGGTACTAACACTCGTTAAAGCAATCGAAAAAGATAGAATCAGAAATAGTGATATGTGGCATGTGCCATGCTGTACAAGTCCGTTGTAAGAGGGCCCACCAAAACAAGTCCATTGAAGGTCCGAACTGTCGGACTTGTTGCTGACCGACCGACTATCACAACGTGGTCAGACGAGATAAGTGGTATGTGGCATGTGCATGCTGAAACGGTCCAACATATTAGCAAAAAACACCACATTATCAGTGCTCTTTTTATGATACTTTACCTTTATGGTAATCCATCAAAATAGAACATGCATCTCTGTTTTGCATCATATAATCTCTGACCATAAAATTCACAAGAATGATCCAATGGACTTACTCTACAAGGCATTTACTTAGTTTGCTATTTAGAAATCACTCTTATAATCAAGAGGTCGTACAATTTAATTCGTTTTTAGTAAATAAATTTATAAAAATAAATACACTTTTATTAGAAAAAAAAATTGCTAGGAATAATTAGTTTTTCTAACATATGACCTAGTTGTGTGGTGTTTGTCACACAAGTAGTGTGGGTTTAAATCCTTAAAAACAAAAGATTATTTAGGTGTAAAACGCTTTTCTAACGTTTACTAGGCAATCTAATAGTTAAAATGTATAATTATTGCATTCTTAAATATATATTTTAGTCTCAGTAGCACTCATTTATCGACATTAAAAACAAGAATAATGACAAACTTTTAAAGGGGGCAGATCTGATAAGGAAGCCGAAACCATTATTGTAATTTAAATAACAAATTAATATAAACGTTGATGAATTTAAATAACAAATTAATAATGTATCCCACTAAATTAAAAAGGTCTCAAAAAAAATGAAAATTGCGAATTCTTATAAATAAAATAAACCTACCGACACTTACCTTTTTGACTCTTCATTTTTATATTTGTACCCAAAATTAAACAAGATTAACAAATACGAATTAACGTGACCAAATCATAAGTTAAATATACTCTCAAAACTCAAAGGCAATTAATGTAAAGTACATGTTGTCATGTCAAATATTACCAAGAGAACTAGTTAACAAGCGACTAGGGAATACTAAAGATTACAAATTTAGAATCAGATTAAACTAAATTAAGGTTGTGGTGTTTTATAGTATCATAATCTACGTATTTCGTTTTTTTAATGGTCAACTAAATATCATCTCAACTAGCTACCCATTGGACAGCTCATGTCCACCAAACAACCAATTTGAGGAAAACTCTGTTGCCCAAAGGCGTACTACAGTAAAATCTCTTTGGATCAGATTCGAACTTAAGAACAAATGGCCTCAAACTCTTATCTTTATTTTCTCATGCCACTCCATCGAATGGTGAATGACTCGTCTTCAAAATTTGAGATATGTAATGAATTTGAATTTTTAATACTAGTAGAGTGCTCACGCGATGCAGCGTGAAACACAAACACAAACACAAACACTTCTAAGGGTGTGTATGGCTTTGTTAAGTTCGATTATTAGCCTTAATCGAAACTAAAATCAAAAGTCATCAATTAATCAATCTTATTAAACAATTGGTTCATTGGTTCGATTAGTATTGTTAGATTATCGGTTTTAGTCCGGTTTAGTTAATTTTGGTGAATAACAAAAACAAACTTTAGCTAAATTTTTTTGCCTAAAGTACATGAAATGAAGGTATAAATACATGAAATAGAGGTAAAAATAATAGCCCTGTAAACGAACCGAATGTTCATGAGCTATTCGTGAACTTGTTCGGCGGAAAGTTCGTTTATGTCGTTTATTTAATAAATGAATAATCGGGACCAAAAAAATTTGTTCGTTTAGTTAAATGAATGAATATGAACAAACATTGAGTTTGTTCATTTATGTTCGTGAACGTCCGTTTATGTTCGTTCATTTATGCCTGTTTAAGTTTATTAATTACATACGTAGCTATATTTACATAAATTGGGTTTTAGTTACTTGTATAAATATATAACCAATTAGTAATTGAGTTTTTTCAGTAGTACGAAATCGTTCACATTTATTATGTTCGTGAACGTCCGTTTATATTCGTTGGTGAACTGTTTATTTAGGTTTAAACGAATGAACATAAACGAACAAGAACATGACAAATTTCTTAATGAACGAACATAAACACAAAAATATGTTTGATTATGTGTCCGTGTTCAGTTAAAATTAAATGAACATTCGGTTCGTTTACAAGCATAGGTATTGAAGGGGTAGGGACCCAAATTTACTTGGGCCCCTACCTGAAGCTTCGGCCCAAAGACCGGAACAGGGCCACAAAGCCCAAAAGACTCCAGCTGATTAGCCAGAGGCGGAGCCATGATGGCGGATCACGCCCGTCACATAGCGGGTGTGCTACCAATGCCCGTCCCGGCTTAAAGAGCGAAACCGCAAGGGGACACGTGGTGATGACCAGCACGATCGTACAATACGGTACGAGCCAATCAGAGTCCAACGACGTGTGACAAGGAGCATGTTGCACGATCAACAAGCAGGAGAATCGCACGTGTCCGGATAAGCCCGCGGGGGACAAAAAGTACACCTCCTGCACGCGCTAGCCAATGAAAAGGCTTGGTACCACCTCAACAAAGATCTCCACTAACGAAGGCATGTAGAGGGGACAATAGTACACTCGGCAGCCAATCATATTCGATTAGACCTATGACCAATCACATGACGCCACGTCAGAGGAAACAGTACGAACATTCTCTATGATTTATTACCTGTCGAATATTATATCCTATTGGGCCTAATCTTGGACCGATGTGGAGGCAATCCCTTAACTGGGTCTCGGCCCATTGGGTAAGTTAAGGGTAGATGTTGAGTCCCGTGTGGAACCTATTTAAGGAGCACTTCGTCTCCTTGAATAGGCCATTCAGAAACCCCTGAAGAACACACTAAGGCCGATTACGTTTTTGTGTCTGCTAAGTAGATTCCTTCGGGATTCGAGGCGGTCGCCCCACATCGGTGTATTGTGTTATTTCAAGTCTCGAACTAGAAGATAGTCATTCATTCTAGCGAAGGATCTGACCTGTAGAGATGAAGTTTAACCCCCCATCCATGAGGTTAGACCTTTGTTTCTTCATTGGTGCCATCCGTTTCGGCTAGAGCAAGGATATTTTCCAATCTTTCAGCTAGAAAAATGACGAACGAAGAAGCTCCAAGAAAAGACCCCGAGGAACCTATAATCGAGGATGACGACGAAGCAGAAACGAAGGGAACACCTCCAGCCACTGTCACCAAGGTAGCACACAAACCAGTCAGAAGGATTGGTGTCGGCCAAGCTACCAATAAAAACACTGTTAACCTGAAGGATGACGAGGCCAACGAGGAAGAAGACCCATATGAATGGCTCTTCAAACAGCAAGCACAACTCACCGCAGGTTATCAAAAAAGAGTAATGCAACAAGCACAAACAAAACACTTAGTCGTTCTCAAAGGGATAACACCGCCGGGAGTCGTAGCGGAGGCCGCGGGAAAGGCTCCCGCGGCTAGGGCCACACTCCCACCGACGAGGAGGACGGCTATGAATCCAGTTCACATACGGAAGGCGATGACGACTTAGTCAAGCCGTACAGACCAAAAGATCTAGCAGAAAAATCTAAATTCTGGGCCCGCGTCGCCCTAGCTTTGATACCCGCCAAGGCCAAGTTACCAAGCAGCATTGGAAAGTACGACGGGATACGTGATCCATATGACCACGTACATGATTTCCGAACAGCAGCACACAGTCAAAACTGGCCAATGCAAGTATGGAGTCACCTCTTTGCACAAACCCTGACAGGTGCGGCCAGGGTATGGTTCGACAACCTCCCGGTCGGCGGTATCCTCAACTTTGATGACCTGTTGTCCAAATTCTCCCTGCACTTCTCTCACCAGAGAAAGCACAAGAAGGATAAAGCTCACATCCTGCTCTGTGCCCGAAGGGACACAGAACCGGTCGAGGATTACATCACCCGCTATACGCGGGAAGCAATGCAAATAGGTTGCGGGGAAGAGCTCACGCGCGCGACGTTTATTCACAGGGTCAATCACGATGACCTCATGAAGTGCCTCACCGGAAAAGACGGAATTCTCGAGTCGTGGGACGAGGTCATCAAAGCGACAAAAATCTACGCCTCGTCAGAAAAATCCTTCTGAAATTCCCGCCAGCATCCGTATTCCAGCAACCATGGCGGCCGTAGAGACAAGGGTAAATAATCCGTCTGGTCACGCATTTCTGGATCCGCAGAAGAAGGCAAATACTCCGCGCAACAGGATGCACGTCACATTATCAACAACAAACACAACCGCGATACGCGGGGAGGCTCGAGGAAAAACACTGAATGGACGCCATTGACCAAGACGCCATCGCAAGTACTTGCCACAGAACAACACAACTTCAAAGAGTCGCGCCCGCTAGGCAAGCGGAGACATGTCGACACAAGCAAGCGATGTGACTACCATAACGACTTCGGGCACAACACGGATAACTGTTACAGTTTAAAAATGGAGATCGAGTCGGCTTTAAAATCTGGACAGTTGGGACACCTGGTAAAAAACATGCAACGCAATGATCGCGGGCGTGAAACTGATGATCGCGGGGATGGACCCAACAAGCGGATCCGTAACCTACAAACGCATACGATTGACCGCGCATCCAGACACAGCTACCACATGACAAACAGAGGAACAGTCGGACACCGGCGACACAAGCGACCGCTGACAAACGCAAGGGATGACACATGGAAGGAACAACCGGTTATCTTGCCCACCGTCAGGGGAGGAGCCTCCTCCACGTCTCCACTCATCATCACGGGGGCCTTAGGTCACTAGCGTACTCCTTACATGTTCTTAGACCCAGGAAGCAGTGCTGACATCATGTACGACCAATGTTTTAACCAGCTCAATGAGTGAGACAAGAAACGCCTAGTCCCGGTCGCCGAACCAATATCAGGTTTCATCCATGAATCAATAATTCCGCGGGGCGTTATCACGTTCCCCGTAACTTGGTCGGATGGGAAGTTGTCCCGAACAGAAGAATGCGAGTTCATGGTGCTCCCAGTCACCTCGTCACATGACCTATTAATTGGAAGGGAAGGTCTAGCCAAGTTCAACAGCAACGCCTCCACGCCTCATCAGATGGTCAGATTCCCGACTTGCAATGGCGTAGCATTCATTCGAGGCAACCGTCAGTGCCACACCACGGAGGCCTCCAAACCAGCGAAATCCGCTAAGAAGCCAACCACGACAAAGCCAGAGAAGTGAGTGCTCAACCCCAGCTTCCCGGAACAAACAATCACCATCGGACCCGCACTATCTGACGCAGTGCGGACCATCTGAAGCAGTTACTCATTAAGAACATGGATGTCTTTGCCTGGAAACCCACGGACATGGTGGGAGTACCCCGCGAGATCGCGGAGCACAAACTGGCCACATATAAGTCAGTAGAACCGGTGGTACAGAAGAAAAGGAGCATGGGTCCGGAAAAAACCAAGGCAATGAACGAACAGGTCACAGAACTTTTAAATGCAGGCATACTCCGTCCAGTCAAATACCAAACATGGGTAGCCAACCCCGTCATGGTTGGCAAGGCCAACGGAGGATGGCGAATGTGTGTCGACTACAAGGACCTGAACAAAGCCTGCCCGAAGGATTGTTACCCACTCCCTGAAATAGATTTGAAGGTTGATTCCTTGGCACCATTCCGATTCAAATGTTTCCTTGACGCCTACAAGGGGTATCACCAAATCCAAATGGCGAAAGGAGACTGTCACACCCCAACCGATGGCGGAAACATCGAGGTGAGACTTGTGATAGATTGTTCAAAGACTTCATGACACTAGAATTCGTGACAATATGATTTAAAGATAAAATTTCATACATAGCATAATTATCGTCTAAAAAGATAACAGAATACAAATTGTTTTCATGAAAAGAGAAATACGACATCAAAATATAGAACTTAAACTAGCGTGAGTTTCTAGTCCAATCCTAAGTAGATTTCTTGAATATCTTGCATCAAACATTTCCTGCAACATGTATAAAATATCCGTCAACACATAAAGCATTGGTGAGCATACTAGTTTTAGTTTACATACATAGTATTTTAGAATGGTTTACTCAAATCTCATACTATAGCATTGCACATACCTATCATACAAAAGACATAACTCAAACCCGCGAGTACCACAGCGTATACCTAACATATTCATGTTAGGCCGTTTAAATCTTAACAATGACCCATAAAGGGGGCGGTGTGCTAGTCCTATAGCGCTATACATGTTAAGTGGGCTAATAATAGTTAATGATTTATGTCTAAGTATCTAAGAATCATAAGCATGGCAAGTAGCATATAAGTATGTTTAATAGATTGAGCATGTGTGTTTATGAAAGCATTAGTGTGTTTTGCATATGATACATGTTTACACCCCAAAAGTGATAAAGAGTAAAAAAGGGGACAAGTATGAACTCACCTTTGGGTGCGTTTTAGCAAGGTTCCAAAAGAATGAGTCTTGGGGGATTAGTTCCTTAGCCTTGGTTAACTAGAATTAAAAAAAATTAAGAGTCTTAGGTTTGAGTTTAGATTATAGATTCACGAGAGTCATGCAAGCCTTTTAGGCGAACCAAAACACAAACCACCATGATAGTGATTCGGATGGTCATAAGAGTCAAGCAAGCCTTTTAGGCGTACCAAAACACAAACCACCATAGAGGTGATTCGGATGGTTATGAGAGTCAAGCATTGGTAAGGTAGGGATGTATCCACAAACCTTTCCGAGTTATTAAATTAGTAGAGTTTATATAATTTAGTATTTATATAATATAACTTAAGAAGTAGGGTAGGGTGACTTAGTTTGGATGAGCCTTGGCCTTCCTTTTGTCAACCATGAACCATAACACAAGTCCCTCCATCATTGAGTTGTTGGTGAACTTGGTTGGTATTATTAACAACTTAGTGCATAAAAGATAATAGAAGATGACCACATTTGAGGCCTCAAATTGGTGCCCTACTCATGTTTATTTGCCATGGCAAATAGGAGAGAGGTCCTAGAGGTTTCCTCAAAGGGTTTGAAGAAGAGGGGAGTGAAGAAAGTAGAAGAGAGGTTGAAGGTGAAGTGGGAAACTCACTTATTCTTGAGAGAATTCTTGAGAGATTTGGAGATTTAGAGAGGATTTAGAAATGAGCAAATGTTAGAATGGGTAGGAGTGGTGTATTTATAGTTGGGGTAAAGGGGTTGGGTATTTAATGAATTAATTAGGGTGGTTAGAAGTTAATTAGTGGTAATATATCTTTAAAAGAAAAATAAATTAAACCATAAATAAATAAAATGTACGGCCATTTTTTTGAAATGGCCATTCTTTAGCCAATTTTTTTTCATAACATTATTATTATTATTTTTTTGTATTGTTAAATATATATATATATATCTATATATATATATATATGTTTTATTAATAATAAGTATATATTAAGATCTTAACCAAATAAGTTCCTTGTTATAACGCCTAAATTGAATAGGGTAAAAATATAATGGCGACTCGTCATGAATTGGTATGAGTAACATAAAAGAAGCGAGTAACGGCAAGCTTGGAATTTGTTTAAATATAGCATTCATAATACAAGAAAATTAAGAATCACGCGACGCTACATAAAGTTTGCGTCGCGTAGAATTTATAGATTAAGATTAAATGCAATTGATAAAATACTTTTCCATTGATCATAAGCTCGGGATTACAAGGGTACAAAATGGAAAGATACAAGAATACAAGAACTAGAATAGAAAATACGAAAAGTACAAATGTTACAGTCTCCCCTACTTTAGGAAATTTCGTCTCGAAATTTATTCAAGTGGCTTAACTGAAAAGATGTGGGTACTTTTTCTTCATTTGCTCTTCATGTTCCCAAGTGAATTCGGGTCCATTCTTCGATTCCCAACGAACTTTGACTAGTGGGATACGTTTTCGTTTGAGTTGTTTGACTTCACGATCTGTTATTTCCACTGGTTTTTCGACGAAATGCATAGACTCATCAATTCGTACGTCATCAAGAGGAATGTGTATGTTCCCTTCGGCTAAGCACTTCTTCAAATTTGAAACATGAAAGGTGGGATGGACATTGTTGAGTTCTTGGGGTAACTCGAGCTTGTAAGCCACTTTCCCAATTCGTTCAATGATTTTGAATGGTCCAACATACCGTGGAGCCAACTTTCCTTTCTTTCCAAATCTGACTACCCCTTTCCAAGGAGACACCTTAAGGAGTACTTGATCACCAACATTGAATTCAAGGGGTTTTCGCCGCTTGTCAGCATAGCTTTTCTGACGGCTTCGAGCAGCTAAGAGATTATCACGAATCTGAATGATTTTGTTGGTCGTTTCTTGGATGATTTCGGGACCAGTGATTTGTGCTTCACCAATCTCGTGCCAACATATAGGAGAACGACACCTTCGGCCATAAAGAGCTTCGAAAGGAGCCATTTGGATGCTGGTATGATAACTATTATTGTAAGAGAACTCGACCAATGGTAGATGAGCATCCCAGTTTCCACCAAAGTCGATTACACAAGATCGAAGCATGTCCTCAAGAGTTTGGATCGTACGTTCAGTTTGTCCATCAGATTGAGGATGAAAAGCTGTACTAAGATTAAGCTGAGTTCCCATGGCAGCCTGAAATGTTTCCCAAAGACGGGAGGTGAATCGACCATCACGGTCTGAGATGATGTCAAGAGGAATACCATGACGACAAATGATTTCCTTGGTGTAGATATGGGCTAGCTTCTCAACTTTGTAATCTTCACGAATGGGAAGAAAGTGAGCTGACTTGGTTAAACGATCAATGATTACCCAAATGCTATCATGACCGGATGATGTTCGAGGGAGCTTGGTAATAAAATCCATAGCAATACTTTCTGTAACACCCCAACCGATGGCGGAAACATCGAGGTGTCACGTAGTGACGATTGTTCA
This sequence comes from Ambrosia x helenae, assembly GCA_030844895.1. Lineage (NCBI taxonomy): Eukaryota > Viridiplantae > Streptophyta > Magnoliopsida > Asterales > Asteraceae > Ambrosia > Ambrosia x helenae. Next base: position 42,497,438 of record CM061233.1, read on the forward strand.
ATAGCACATGGACTAAATTGTAAATATTAATAGCAAATAACTTCCATCATTCAAAACAAAATACAAAGAGTCTTAATAGAAATCTCAAACATAAATATTAAATGTTCAACTTTTATTAAAGCACTAGGTCCATCCTAAGCGTGAAAGCATGAAACATCAAACGTCACCTGAAACATGTACAAAACAATTTTGTCAACACATATAATGTATTGGTGAGTACATCCGTTTGATATATATAGTAAGGTAAACTTTAGCAATTCGTGTGTTATTTTGCAAGATGTAATAGGTGGAATCCGGGTCAAATCAACCCTAAGAGAAGAAAGCAGATATATATAGTATGCGCTAGTAGTAATGTAATACATAGCAATGACGAGGACTCTCAACAGAGTCACAAGGGTATAAACCATAGTACTATTCATTGAAATGCCAGGCCGCCCAGCGGTTAATGATTTGACAGGTCATAGATACACAAAATAACACAAGCAAACACACATAAGAATTGCTATTTTAGTAAAAGGAAATATAAACTTGATAGTAAGTACATGAGTCACCCCGAAATGTAAAATAGTAAAAAGGGGAAAGATATACTCACAGTTAGCGAAAGCGATCAAAATCCACTTAAGCGGTCGTGAGCTAAGTAATGAGAATTCCGAGGAATTCAACCTATAATGTGTAAGAATACTAATAAGGAAAAGTCTAAGAGTCTAAAGTAACTAAGGTCTAAGGCATTAGGGTTTGCTAAGTCGATTTGGGGAATTAGAGTTTTTATGATTTAGTCGAATTAATGTAAAAGTTGTATATTAAAATAATATACTAAAGTTTGTAAATATGATTTAGGTAATATAATTATTACCGATTAAATATTTAGATAACAATATGTTTGAATAATCAAGACAAAATAATTTAGTTAGTTACTTTAACTAAATTAAAATAATACAATAATCGTAAATATATAAATAAATAATTTTTGTGTTACACAACGATTCAACAAGAATAATTAAGACATTAAATCATACGAGTATTTCTATTTTATAAGAAAACATTTATAAAATAGATGTTTAAATTGTATAAATAAATAAATGTGTTATTATGTCTAACTAAACGTAAATAAGACTAATAATACTATACGTGATCCAAAAATATTTATTTTATAGAAAATGGATGATTTCTGATGTAAACATATTAGAATAATTTCCCCATAATTTATATAAACTTATTCGTATTTAAAACTGATTTAATGAGATTAAATCATGTTTAAATGATTAAAAATGGTAAAATTAATAAAAATAAATGTTTTCTTAACCAATAATTTTTATTTCAGTTGAGAATGGTTAGAAATAATTACTCAAAAAGTTTGAGATTAAAATCATTAAAAATGAATTTTTTATCAATTATTTATGATTAAAACAATTTAATTCAATAAAAATATAAAAATAAAACATTTTTTAGAAAATAAAAATGTGGAAATGTTCTTTATGATGTCAAGAAGCTACACCTAAATTTTCATAATTATTGAGCAAAAGATGAATTTATTATGAATATTTTAAGATATATATATATTTATAAATAAATAACAAAAAAAATAAGAAAATACCAAATCTGAAAAAAAAAGAAAAAAACTCTAAATGTGCAGCCATGGGGACTCGAACCCGGCTCCCTTCATTCCACAACACACACACACACCACTAGGCTAGTTCATGTTTTGTTTATTTATTTGGAACTGAAATATATTTAACAACATATTCAACCATCATCTTCTTCCCCAATTTACTAAGCATGAACCCTAACCCTAGAACAAAGTTCTAATAGCCTGATTCAAGTACGATTAAGCCAAGAGACTTTAGGGCTTTTGAAGGTGAGTACACAAGGATCAAAATGGCATAAAAAAAACGACTCACAATGCGTATAGCGGCCGCGCGCGATGGATGCAGGTCCGCGTGTGAGAGGCCGATTTCCGGGTTACTGGACGGATTTAAGTGTTTTCTTATGGTTTGTTTGCAACGTGCAGGTGTGCAGCAACGAAATGGAGCGGTCATATTATATAGTTGTGGCAAAACGAGCGTTTTGAGTACCTCATTAAATCCGATCGGTTATACCTCATTAGAACCCGAATTAATTTGATTAAAATGCTCGTTAAAACCCATTAACGGTCCTATAATTGATGGAGAAACGCATTGCAATAATTATTAGGGGTAATTGTTCATTAAAAAGGGGTGTTTGGTCTCGCCGGAAAAAAACTCCGGTGGCCGGAGCATGGCCGGAAAAACGTGGGGAGAAGGAGGAGAGGGAAAAGAATTTTGAAACTTTTCTTATTTGGCAGAAGTGGTCCCTCAACCTTAACTTGGTTAATTTATTATTGTTTTAGTTATGTTTTCTTTATAAAAACACAAACCAAGTTAGAATAATTAACCAATATTTTTTTTTTTTAAAAAAAACTTTATAAAACTCTAAAACTTGGAATTTTTTTTTTATAAAATCCATTGCGTTGACGTTCGAGATACGTTTTTGACTAAAACTTACACCCGATCCATAATAAATATATATTTTTTTTTCAAAAATTAAATTTGAAACGACGAACTTATAGGGACTATAATGAAAATATTTCAAGGGTTATTTTTGTAACTCTGACGAAAAACGAGGGTGACGGGTGTCACAGGCTCCCCTACTTTAGAAAATTTCGTCTCGAAATTTCTTTCAAGTGAAGGTTTCTGGTGTATGTATGCATGTTATCGATGAAAATCAGTTACGACTTGATCCAGGAAAGGTTTATAAACTCGGTTCGTAGGGTTCCTAAAAGCAGGTATAAGATTAACAGAAAATTTATAATCGTTTAGGTTCTACGTGCGTTTACGGAGCATATAAGAATAAGATTTGCCATTAACAACCTCCATAGCAAAAGAATGGGTAAGGTGAGGATAAGTACGAGCAAGTAAAGGTTCAACTTCTAATGAGACAAAACTCCTATCCATACCGATATCAAAATCGAAGCATATAAATTAGTAATAAGAAATGTACCATTGGCAACGTCGTTGGCAGCTTGATCTTGGTTAGCATTAATGTTGAAAGCACGACCACGAGCGGGAGCTGCTTGAATTGCTGGAACTGCTGGAGCTGCTGGAAGTGCTGGGGTTTGCTGACGGGACTGAATGAAAGCAGCTAAATGAGGACACCTATCTTGCCTGTGGTTAGGATCACCACAAGCATAGCAAGCTCTGGGTTGACCAGTCCTCTGGTTTTGAGCATTCCCAGGTCCAGTTTCCCGACAGTGAGAAGCAGTGTGGCCTGCTTTGCCGCAAGTGTCACATTTATAGCAGGGTCGAGTAGTTGGATGGTGAAAGTTGCATGAAATGCATTTAGGGTGTGAACCTGAATAGTTTCCCTGAACCTTTTGAGGTGCAGTAGATGTGTTTGCAACAGGCACCTGATTAAGGGGTGTAACAACAGCATAGTTCTGGTTTCCACCTTTTCGTTTCTTATTGGAACTAGAGGTAGAGACAGAGTTCGCTTGAGACGGTTCAGTAGTAGCAGGGGTTTCAGTAGATCTTTTAGTACCCTTACGAGTTAAAGTACCATCCTTGACATGCTTATCAGTAAGAGATGCTGCGAGACGAATGGCATCTTCTACAGTAGCAGGTTTACTTCCCATAACCGAATCATGGATCTGAGGTGGCAGTCCCTCAATATATTTCTCAATAGCCAAGGATACTGGGGTTACCATACGAGGAATTAGTAAGCTCAACTCGTGGTAACGGTTGTTGTAGGGGACATTATTTCCACTATCCTGCTTGAGGTGATAGAACTCATCCTCCAATTTCTTCATCTCACTACGAGGGCAGAACTCAGTAGTCATGGCAATTTTGAAATCATCCCAAGACATAGCTAAAGCAGCTTCCGTCCCGCGAGCATGTTTTTCACCATTCCACCAAGTGAGCGCTCTCTTTTGAAGAACACCCGTGGCATGACGAACACGTAAGTTGGCTGGACAGTCGCTATTAATGAACGTATTCTCCATACTTTCGAACCATTCAAGTAACCCAGTGGCTCCCTCAGTGCCATTAAACTTGTTGGGATGGCAAGAGTTGAAGTGCTTGAAAGTGCACTTATTTTCACTAGCTCCACCATTTCCACTTGTATTCCCATTAGAGTTCCCATTCGAGCTACCGTTCAGGTGAAGGTTTGGAATAATAGCATTAATGATGTTAGGAACAAGTGTTTCCAACTTGTCATTGAGCATGGTCGCGATACGCTGATCAGATTTCAGTTTAGCCTGACGCTTCGAGGCTCTCTTACGAGATTCGCGATCAGACATCTACAAAAGTGAACAATAATTATGAGATTTGATTCCAAAAAAATCTTGGAAATGCCATAGTTTATATCAAGACAAGTAACACATAACATGAGATATAGTAATTATAAATTGATATAAGAAAAATTATGAGTATCATAAAGAAAATCATGATAAAACTCCAAATGAAAAACAATACCAAGGATAAAACGAGATATAAGAGTGTTTCCAAAGAAACTGTTGACTGACTAAAGTAATTGAAATATTATTAGTGACTTGTGGGGGCGTACTTTAGCCTATAAGTGAATGCTCATCACGAGAATTCCCAGGTAGGTAAACGGGTCCCTCGTCTGATTGGGATTTATGCGAATTACCAACCTAGACAGAAAACTCAGAATACAGGCGCTCACCCTTCCAGATTGCACGTGCCCCGTCACAAATAATTTCCAAAACTTTAGCGGATCTTGAAATGTGGAAATATATATATCCTCGAGATGTGGATTTCACTCCTAACTCAAAGATATACTTCCAAATAGTAAAAAATATGATGGAGTGAAACTGGTCACTAAGATAAGGATATCACTCCTAGCTTAGTGAGTAAGTTTCTTTTGGAGGGATAGATTCCTTGAGATTTGGACGTCTCCTATCTCGAAAGGAAAATATTCCAAGATAAATAAAATAAATAAATAAAACATATAAAGAGTGAAACTATTCACCAAGGTATAGATATCACTCCTAACTTGGTGTTTTCGTCCCATTTGTAGAATAAAAATCTTCTCCGAGTATAATGAAAAGTAAAAGGAGAAAATCTATCTAAAGAAATATGAGAATAAAAGAAAGCATGTAATGGGTAGCTTAGTTATAGTCTAGGTCAAAAGCATTTACTAATAACCTAATTCCCTATAACCATGGCTCTGATACCAATCTGTAACACCCCAACCGATGGCGGAAACATCGAGGTGTCACGTAGTGACGATTGTTCAATAGCACATGGACTAAATTGTAAATATTAATAGCAAATAACTTCCATCATTCAAAACAAAATACAAAGAGTCTTAATAGAAATCTCAAACATAAATATTAAATGTTCAACTTTTATTAAAGCACTAGGTCCATCCTAAGCGTGAAAGCATGAAACATCAAACGTCACCTGAAACATGTACAAAACAATTTTGTCAACACATATAATGTATTGGTGAGTACATCCGTTTGATATATATAGTAAGGTAAACTTTAGCAATTCGTGTGTTATTTTGCAAGATGTAATAGGTGGAATCCGGGTCAAATCAACCCTAAGAGAAGAAAGCAGATATATATAGTATGCGCTAGTAGTAATGTAATACATAGCAATGACGAGGACTCTCAACAGAGTCACAAGGGTATAAACCATAGTACTATTCATTGAAATGCCAGGCCGCCCAGCGGTTAATGATTTGACAGGTCATAGATACACAAAATAACACAAGCAAACACACATAAGAATTGCTATTTTAGTAAAAGGAAATATAAACTTGATAGTAAGTACATGAGTCACCCCGAAATGTAAAATAGTAAAAAGGGGAAAGATATACTCACAGTTAGCGAAAGCGATCAAAATCCACTTAAGCGGTCGTGAGCTAAGTAATGAGAATTCCGAGGAATTCAACCTATAATGTGTAAGAATACTAATAAGGAAAAGTCTAAGAGTCTAAAGTAACTAAGGTCTAAGGCATTAGGGTTTGCTAAGTCGATTTGGGGAATTAGAGTTTTTATGATTTAGTCGAATTAATGTAAAAGTTGTATATTAAAATAATATACTAAAGTTTGTAAATATGATTTAGGTAATATAATTATTACCGATTAAATATTTAGATAACAATATGTTTGAATAATCAAGACAAAATAATTTAGTTAGTTACTTTAACTAAATTAAAATAATACAATAATCGTAAATATATAAATAAATAATTTTTGTGTTACACAACGATTCAACAAGAATAATTAAGACATTAAATCATACGAGTATTTCTATTTTATAAGAAAACATTTATAAAATAGATGTTTAAATTGTATAAATAAATAAATGTGTTATTATGTCTAACTAAACGTAAATAAGACTAATAATACTATACGTGATCCAAAAATATTTATTTTATAGAAAATGGATGATTTCTGATGTAAACATATTAGAATAATTTCCCCATAATTTATATAAACTTATTCGTATTTAAAACTGATTTAATGAGATTAAATCATGTTTAAATGATTAAAAATGGTAAAATTAATAAAAATAAATGTTTTCTTAACCAATAATTTTTATTTCAGTTGAGAATGGTTAGAAATAATTACTCAAAAAGTTTGAGATTAAAATCATTAAAAATGAATTTTTTATCAATTATTTATGATTAAAACAATTTAATTCAATAAAAATATAAAAATAAAACATTTTTTAGAAAATAAAAATGTGGAAATGTTCTTTATGATGTCAAGAAGCTACACCTAAATTTTCATAATTATTGAGCAAAAGATGAATTTATTATGAATATTTTAAGATATATATATATTTATAAATAAATAACAAAAAAAATAAGAAAATACCAAATCTGAAAAAAAAAGAAAAAAACTCTAAATGTGCAGCCATGGGGACTCGAACCCGGCTCCATTCATTCCACAACACACACACACACCACTAGGCTAGTTCATGTTTTGTTTATTTATTTGGAACTGAAATATATTTAACAACATATTCAACCATCATCTTCTTCCCCAATTTACTAAGCATGAACCCTAACCCTAGAACAAAGTTCTAATAGCCTGATTCAAGTACGATTAAGCCAAGAGACTTTAGGGCTTTTGAAGGTGAGTACACAAGGATCAAAATGGCATAAAAAAAACGACTCACAATGCGTATAGCGGCCGCGCGCGCGATGGATGCAGGTCCGCGTGTGAGAGGCCGATTTCCGGGTTACTGGACGGATTTAAGTGTTTTCTTATGGTTTGTTTGCAACGTGCAGGTGTGCAGCAACGAAATGGAGCGGTCATATTATATAGTTGTGGCAAAACGAGCGTTTTGAGTACCTCATTAAATCCGATCGGTTATACCTCATTAGAACCCGAATTAATTTGATTAAAATGCTCGTTAAAACCCATTAACGGTCCTATAATTGATGGAGAAACGCATTGCAATAATTATTAGGGGTAATTGTTCATTAAAAAGGGGTGTTTGGTCTCGCCGGAAAAAAACTCCGGTGGCCGGAGCATGGCCGGAAAAACGTGGGGAGAAGGAGGAGAGGGAAAAGAATTTTGAAACTTTTCTTATTTGGCAGAAGTGGTCCCTCAACCTTAACTTGGTTAATTTATTATTGTTTTAGTTATGTTTTCTTTATAAAAACACAAACCAAGTTAGAATAATTAACCAATATTTTTTTTTTTTTTTAAAAAAAAACTTTATAAAACTCTAAAACTTGGAATTTTTTTTTTATAAAATCCATTGCGTTGACGTTCGAGATACGTTTTTGACTAAAACTTACACCCGATCCATAATAATATATATTTTTTTTTCAAAAATTAAATTTGAAACGACGAACTTATAGGGACTATAATGAAAATATTTCAAGGGTTATTTTTGTAACTCTGACGAAAAACGAGGGTGACGGGTGTCACACTTTCCCATTTCCACATGGGGACTTCGGGCTGTTCAAGCAAACCTGACGGTCGTTGGTGCTCGGCTTTTACTTTGGAGCAAGTGAGACATTTGGACACAAAGAGAGCAATGTCCTTTTTCATACCGGGCCACCAATAATTGCGACGGAGATCTTGATACATTTTATCCGCACCGGGATGAATGGAGTATCGGGATTTATGCGCTTCATTCATTATAAGAGTACGAAGGTCATTACGACTGGGAACCCAAATACGATCAAGATAATAAAGAATCCCATTTGCCTTGGATTCCAAGTGTAACTCGGCACCACAAGACATTTCTTCATATAGAGTATTTTCATTGACCGATGTGTGCTGAGCGTCTCGAATACGATTGAAGAGATCATTTTGGAATTGGGAGCTACGAAGACGGTCGATTTCTCGGATGTTGCATAGAACTGCATGACTTTTTCGACTAAGAGCATCGGCTACTACATTCGCTTTACCAGGATGATAGCGAATTTCGCAGTCGTAGTCGTTTAACAATTCGACCCATCGTCGTTGTCGTATGTTAAGATCTTTTTGATTAAAAATGTGTTGGAGGCTTTTGTGGTCGGTAAAAACAACACATTTCGTACCATAGAGGTAATGTCTCCTGATTTTTAAGGCAAAAACCACGGCACCAAGTTCGAGATCGTGAGTGGTGTAGTTCTTCTCGTGGATTTTGAGTTGCCTTGATGCATAGGCGATGACCTTGCCTCGTTGCATAAGAACACAACCAAGACCTTGATTCGATGCATCACAATAAACCACGAAATCATCATTCCCCTCGGGAAGAGCTAGAATAGGAGCATCACAAGGCATAGACTTGAGGGTTTCAAAGGCTTCTTCTTGCTTAGGACCCCAAATGAAAGGTTGGGATTTTTGAGTCAAAGCGGTGAGTGGTGTAGCAATTTTGGAAAAGTTGGAGATGAACCGACGGTAGTAACCCGCCAATCCTAGAAAGGAACGAACTTCGGTAGGAGATTTTGGTGCAATCCAATTTTTAACGGCTTCAATTTTGGCAGGATCAACATGAATACCCCTATCGTTCACAATATGCCCAAGGAATTGAACTTCTTTTAACCAAAATTCACATTTAGAGAACTTGGCATAAAGTCGTTCGGCACGTAGGAGTTCTAGAATCAAACGGAGATGTCGTTTATGGTCGTCTTCGGATTTGGAATAGATCAAGATGTCATCAATGAAGACAATCACAAAACGATCCAAATAAGGTTTACACACTCGATTCATTAGATCCATGAATACTGCGGGTGCATTGGTTAAACCGAAAGGCATCACCATGAACTCGTAGTGACCATATCTTGTGCGAAAGGCAGTTTTTGGAATATCTTCTTCGTGGATTTGAAGTTGATGGTATCCAGAACGAAGATCGATTTTTGAGAAACAAGTAGCTCCTTGGAGCTGGTCAAAGAGATCATCAATGCGTGGGAGAGGGTATCGGTTTTTTATAGTAAGCTTGTTAAGCTCACGATAATCGATGCACATACGGAAAGATCCGTCTTTCTTTTTAACAAACAAAACAGGAGCACCCCAGGGAGAAGTACTCGGGCGTATAAAGCCTTTTTCGAGCAATTCTTGGAGTTGACTAGCAAGTTCTTGCATTTCGGAAGGTGCGAGACGATATGGAGCTTTTGCAACGGGTGTAGCACCAGGTATGAGATCAATGCGAAGTTCAACAGAACGAGCAGGAGGAAGACCGGGTAGATCTTTGGGAAAGACCTCGGGAAAGTCACAAGCGACAGGTATGTCTTTTATGCCTTTTTCCTTGTCTTTGGTTGTTACCACATGAGCTAAGAATGCAACATATTCCTTACGGAGATACTTTCGAGCTTTGGTACAAGACATGAGTTTGAGTCCTTTGGAGGCTTTCTCACCATAGATTTGTAAAGTGTCACCGCTAGGAAGCGGTATACGGATAAATTTTTCGAAGCAAACAACTTCGGCATGATGTTTTGCAAGCCAATCCATGCCTACTATGATGTCAAAACTTCCCAATTGCATAGGATTTAGATCTATGGAGAAATCATGGTCATTAAGATTCAAGGTGCAGTTTTTGATAATGAAATCAATAGAGATGGGTTCACCATTTGCGACTTCAACGGTGAAAGGTTCCGATAATTTAGATCGTGCACAAGCAAGTAAGGGTTCAAATTCTAGAGACACAAAGCTCTTATCCGCACCAGTATCAAAAAGTATAGAAGCATAAGATCCATTAACAAGGAACGTACCATTCACAACATCATTTTTAGTTTGAGCTTGGGCCGCATTGAGGTTGAAAGCGCGACCCCTTGGTGGTTGATTTTGAGCCGGAGCTTGAACTTGAGCTTGGTTGTTGCGGGTACATTGAGGAGCAAAATGGCTAGGATCACCACACTTAAAACATGCACGACCATTGCCAATGGCTAGAGGAGGTTGGTTAGCGGCTCGGGGTTGGTTGGAAACCAGAGGTTGGTTGTTTGGGGTTCTAGGGCCGGTTTTGCAAGTTTGGACAAGGTGCCCATAGCGGTTACAATTGGTACAGAAACGGCAAGTAGAGGTTGGTGGGTGATGAAAATGGCACGTGTTACATTTTGGGAAAGAGCCGGTGTAGGGTTTCTTGGCAGGCACTTGGTTAAGGGGAGTTGGAGCTTGAGCTTCGGTGGATGGAATGGTAACGGCATAGTTTTGGTTTCGGGATTTGCGTTTGCGGTTATTGCTATGGGTTGATGGGGTTTTGGCTTCCTTTGGTTTGTCGGTGGGAATGGTGGTGGTTTGATTGACGGTTTTGGTGGTGTTTGGGATAGTTAAGGTTCCATCTTTCACTTGGTTATCCGAGATTTTGGAAGCTAAACGAATGGCTTTTTCTAGGGTGGTGGGTTCGGCTCCTTCAACGATATCACGAACACTCGTTGGGAGGCCTTTGAGATACTTAGCTATGATTCTCTTAGTGGTGTTGAATTGGTGAGGTACAAGGACAAGGAGTTGCTTGAAACGATTGGTATAGGTTGGGTTATCACCACTGTATTGCTTGAGTTTCCAAAACTCATCTTCGAGTCGCTCAATCTCTTGTGCGGGGCAGAACTCCTCAATCATGAGTTGCTTGAGTTCCTCCCACGGTAGAGTTAAAGCGACTTCGTTTCCACGGGTGACTCTCTCGCTTTTCCACCACTCGAGTGCCCTTGATTTGAAGACACTAGTGGCGTGACGAGTGCGGAGATCGTCAGGGCATTCGCTATTGATGAAGATTAGCTCGATGTGGTCGAACCATTCGAGCATAGCGGTAGCACCATCATTTCCCGTGAAAGAGTCGGGTCGATGTAGGTTAAATTGCTTAAAGGTGAAGGAGGTAGCTTTGGAGGATTCGGCTCTTGAGTCAACTGAACCGTGAGGGCTTACGGAGGCTTGGATTTTGCTAACCACATCGGGTATGACCTTGGCCATTTGCTTGGCCATGAAAGATAGCATTTTCTTGTTGGTGCTTTGCTTAGAGTTCTTGCTTGACATACGGTTTGACATGGAAGACATCTATAGAATAAACAAAAGGATTATGAGCTTTGATCAATGGTTTATTTGTATAAAGATTGCATTTTGTCTTTGTTTTTAGATGTGAATTAAGCATACAATGCACATAGTGTCAAATAGTTCAAGTAGCATGTAGTTTCACATTGTTTTACAAAGCATAACACATAAATATAAGCAAGTATAGTGCATTTAGACAATATAAAGGAGCTTTAATTAGTGTTGGTTTGCGATTATTAGTATTGTTTGGAGATTGCTAGAGTACTAGAGATGCGAGTCTTGAGAGCCTTTGCGAGTAGTGAAAAAAAATCGAATATATGTAGTGAAAACATAGCATGAAAACATCATTGAAAATAATATTAACATAAAATGAGGGGCTTGTTTTAAGCAAGCCATTGGAGTGTTCCGGAACGGAACTTAGACTAACCAAAGTGGTTCGAATTTACCTTTGAGTTTGAAAACATGCTTTGGCCTAATAGGTGGAAATACTCTCGCCGACTTGCGGTTAACGGTATTCACCCTTCCAGTTACTACATGTTTCTTGTCATTAGTAAATTTGAGACTTTGGCGAGATTTTTAAAAAAAATATATCAAGGATTGAAACTAGTCGCTAAGTTGCGGATTTCACTCCTATCTTAGCGAGGTCGTTTCTTTGAGTGTGGTTTGTACACTTTGTCCAACGTGGTAAGAAAATTAATTCTAACCTTCGATCGGTAAGTGTCCACTAGAACGAGAATTGTGAAATTTCCACCAAGGTGAGGATATCACTCCTATCTTGGCGTAGTTTCAAAAACACAAAGGATTTACGCGGATTGAAAGTTATCACCAAAGTGAGGGTTTCACGCCTATTTTGGTGATTTTCTTTCGTTTGTGGTATACGAGTGTCTTCGAGTGTAGAATAATCCACCAACTAGGAAGGTAAGTTTTAAAGACCAAAAGAATGGAGTAGAAGCAAGATAGGGAGAACAAGTATATTAAGCATGATAAAAAGGAATGGTCAAAAAGGTTCTTAACTATAGTCTAGGTCAAAACATGGCAATTTTCCTAATTCCCTATAGTCATGGCTCTGATACCAATCTGTCACACCCCAACCGATGGCGGAAACATCGAGGTGAGACTTGTGATAGATTGTTCAAAGACTTCATGACACTAGAATTCGTGACAATATGATTTAAAGATAAAATTTCATACATAGCATAATTATCGTCTAAAAAGATAACAGAATACAAATTGTTTTCATGAAAAGAGAAATACGACATCAAAATATAGAACTTAAACTAGCGTGAGTTTCTAGTCCAATCCTAAGTAGATTTCTTGAATATCTTGCATCAAACATTTCCTGCAACATGTATAAAATATCCGTCAACACATAAAGCATTGGTGAGCATACTAGTTTTAGTTTACATACATAGTATTTTAGAATGGTTTACTCAAATCTCATACTATAGCATTGCACATACCTATCATACAAAAGACATAACTCAAACCCGCGAGTACCACAGCGTATACCTAACATATTCATGTTAGGCCGTTTAAATCTTAACAATGACCCATAAAGGGGGCGGTGTGCTAGTCCTATAGCGCTATACATGTTAAGTGGGCTAATAATAGTTAATGATTTATGTCTAAGTATCTAAGAATCATAAGCATGGCAAGTAGCATATAAGTATGTTTAATAGATTGAGCATGTGTGTTTATGAAAGCATTAGTGTGTTTTGCATATGATACATGTTTACACCCCAAAAGTGATAAAGAGTAAAAAAGGGGACAAGTATGAACTCACCTTTGGGTGCGTTTTAGCAAGGTTCCAAAAGAATGAGTCTTGGGGGATTAGTTCCTTAGCCTTGGTTAACTAGAATTAAAAAAAATTAAGAGTCTTAGGTTTGAGTTTAGATTATAGATTCACGAGAGTCATGCAAGCCTTTTAGGCGAACCAAAACACAAACCACCATGATAGTGATTCGGATGGTCATAAGAGTCAAGCAAGCCTTTTAGGCGTACCAAAACACAAACCACCATAGAGGTGATTCGGATGGTTATGAGAGTCAAGCATTGGTAAGGTAGGGATGTATCCACAAACCTTTCCGAGTTATTAAATTAGTAGAGTTTATATAATTTAGTATTTATATAATATAACTTAAGAAGTAGGGTAGGGTGACTTAGTTTGGATGAGCCTTGGCCTTCCTTTTGTCAACCATGAACCATAACACAAGTCCCTCCATCATTGAGTTGTTGGTGAACTTGGTTGGTATTATTAACAACTTAGTGCATAAAAGATAATAGAAGATGACCACATTTGAGGCCTCAAATTGGTGCCCTACTCATGTTTATTTGCCATGGCAAATAGGAGAGAGGTCCTAGAGGTTTCCTCAAAGGGTTTGAAGAAGAGGGGAGTGAAGAAAGTAGAAGAGAGGTTGAAGGTGAAGTGGGAAACTCACTTATTCTTGAGAGAATTCTTGAGAGATTTGGAGATTTAGAGAGGATTTAGAAATGAGCAAGTGTTAGAATGGGTAGGAGTGGTGTATTTATAGTTGGGGTAAAGGGGTTGGGTATTTAATGAATTAATTAGGGTGGTTAGAAGTTAATTAGTGGTAATATATCTTTAAAAGAAAAATAAATTAAACCATAAATAAATAAAATGTACGGCCATTTTTTTGAAATGGCCATTCTTTAGCCAATTTTTTTTCATAACATTATTATTATTATTTTTTTGTATTGTTAAATATATATATATATCTATATATATATGTTTTATTAATAATAAGTATATATTAAGATCTTAACCAAATAAGTTCCTTGTTATAACGCCTAAATTGAATAGGGTAAAAATATAATGGCGACTCGTCATGAATTGGTATGAGTAACATAAAAGAAGCGAGTAACGGCAAGCTTGGAATTTGTTTAAATATAGCATTCATAATACAAGAAAATTAAGAATCACGCGACGCTACATAAAGTTTGCGTCGCGTAGAATTTATAGATTAAGATTAAATGCAATTGATAAAATACTTTTCCATTGATCATAAGCTCGGGATTACAAGGGTACAAAATGGAAAGATACAAGAATACAAGAACTAGAATAGAAAATACGAAAAGTACAAATGTTACAGAGATGAGGATAAAACAGCATTCAGGACAGACATGGGCACATTCTGCTACATAAAGATGCCCTTCGGGCTCAAAAACGCAAGAGCCACATACCAACGCCTCATGGACTCGGTGTTCGCAAAACAGATCGGCGTCAACCTGGAGGTATATGTGGACGATCTCGTAATCAAAAGTGTAGAGGAGGACCGAATGCTGGTTGACATACAAAAGACATTTCGAACAGTTGCGTAATCTCCGCATGAAGCTAAACCCGAGCAAATGCTCCTTCGGCATGGAAGAGGGCAAGTTCTTGGGTGTTATAGTGACGAAGGATGGTTTTCGAGCGAACCCAAAAAAGTTACAGGCGATAGAGCGCATGCCGTCACTGGCGTCAGTCAAGGAAGTGCAAACCTTAATGGGTCGTCTCGTGGCCTTGAACCGCTTCTTATCAAATTACGCATCCAAGTCGTTCCCTTCGTCAGCACACTCAGGAATTGCTTAAAGAAAACAAGCTTTCGGTGGACACCAGAAGCAGAAACCGCATTTCAAGACATGAAGCAATGCCTCATGAACTTACCAACGTTGACAGCACCACATCCTAAGGAGCCGCTAACGTTATACCTGGCGGTATCAGATAAGGCAGTTGGGGTGGTCCTACTAGTCGGTCGGAAGGAAGTTCAAACACCCATCTACTACGTCAGTCGCACGCTCCTGGACACGGAGACACGTTGCTCAGTCATGGAGAAACTGGTGTTGGCTTTAGTTCAAGCCTCGCGACGTCTAAGGCGGTACTTCCAGGGGCACCCGATAAATGTGCTCACAGATTACCGCATAAGCGATGTCCTCAAAAAGCCAGAACTTTCGGGAAGACTAGCAAAGTGGGCGATAGAACTGGGCGAGCATGACATTTTCTACAAGCCAAGGCCAGCTATCAAGGGACAAGTCCTAGCAGACTTTGCCACAGAGGTCCCTGCAGACAAAGTAGCAGAATGCCTAGTGGATCTAGACCCCCCGCCTCCAACAGTCGAGACAGACAAATGGCTGCTGTACACCGACGGCGCAAAAAGCGATGATGGAGCAGGGGCGGGTCTACGGCTAATCAGCCCCGACGGCGCAGAATTCACATACGCTATCCGCCTGAACTTCGAAAGTACAAACAATGAAGCGGAATGCGAGGCGCTACTCGCGGATCTTCGAATAGCAGACAAAATGGGCGCCCGTTTCCTTGAAGCACATGTGGATTCCATGCTCGTCGCAGCTCAAGTGGATGGCAAGTATGAGGCTCAAGACAGCAAGATGGCCCTGTACCTCGAGCAAACTAAGAAGCTCATGCATCGATTCAAGTATTGCAAAATCCTCCACATCAATAGAAGCGAGAACAAACCCGCGGACGCATTGAGCAAAATGGCAGCGACTGTCTTCGAGCATATGGCAAAGGAAGTCAGGGTCGAGATCCTAAACGCACCCTCCGTATCCGCTCATCAAGTCAACGTCGTACAAATGAGCACGCCATCCTGGATGACCCCGATAATCGCTTACCTAACAAGCAGGACTCTTCCTAGCGACAAGCTGGAGGCGCGGAAAATCCAACACAAAGCCATGCACTATCAGGTCTCAGAAGGTGCACTATACCGATGATCGTACCTGGGACCCCTTTTGAGATGTGTTGACCCAGAGGATGCAACATTCCTGGTCAAAGAGGTACACGAAGGAATTTGCGCCTTACACGCAGGCCCACGCATGGTGGTAGCGAAACTCATGAATGCGGGATATTATTGGCCAAACATGCATGTAGATGCCGTCAAAATACTCCGAAAGTGCCATGCATGTCAACGCCATGCCCCGAGCACACTACGTCCCAAGAACGATTTAGTACCAGTTACATCCGCATGGTCGTTCCAAAAATGGGCAATAGACATTGTCGGACCATTCCCCACAGCCCCAGGAAATGTGCGATACCTCATAGTGGCGGTCGATTATTTCATGAAGTGGATAGAAGCAAAACCACTAGTGTCCATCGATGCCCACGCCGTTAAACGTTTCATCTGGGAATTTATCATATGTCGCTTTGGCCTGCCAATGAATATCGTTAGCGACAACGGCCTTCAATTCACAGATCAAGGGTTGCAAGAATGGCTAGCTAGCATGGGCATAGAGCAAACTTTCACCTTAGTCGCCCACCCGTAACCTAACGGACAGGTTGAACGCGCAAACCGCAGCATCGTCGACGGTATCAAAGCACGCTTGAACACAAGGTGGTCAGGATGGGTCGATGAAATACCGAACGTCCTCTAGGCACATCGAACGCTAACAAAAACAAGCAACGGGGAAACGCCATTCAGCCTAACGTATGGCACTAAGGCTATAATCCCCGCAGAAATCGGATGCCCATCCGCACGCGTGGTCCTGGTCTCAAAAACAAAGAACGACACTGACATCTGCCTCAACCTAGACCTCCTAGAGGAACGCCGAGAGCTAGCCGCATTCAAGGAAGCCAAATACAAACGACAATTGGAGCGTTACTGCAACGCCCGCGTCAAGAAGATGCACTTTGAAGTAGGGGATTTCGTCTTTCGCCTCAATGAGGCCTCAATAGCGGAAGCACCCGACAAACTCGCACCAACTTAGGAAGGCCCTTACAAGATACAAGAAGTGCTCGGGAAAGGTGCCTACGCATTGGAACGCCTGGACGACACCCCAATCCCAAGATCATGGAACGCGGCTCAACTACGCGTTTGCTAGATGTAGCTAGGCAAATCTTAACATCCTTATGTATTTGTACTGCAAGGCTTTATGCCTTATCAATGTTATATGTTTTCCTCTACATTCAATTATATGGCAGACATATTAATTTTGGTCATAACGGTATCTTGTTAAGAGACGTATCGGCGTTTTCACGCGATGACGTCACCTTGGTTCGCGAATAATGCTCTTGGTGAGCAACTCATTGCGGACTAAGCAGCTCAGAGACGCATCGGCGTTTTCACGCGATGGCGTCACCTTGGTCCGCGTGTAAGGCTCTTGGTGAGCAACTCATCGCGGATTAAGCAGCTTAGAGACGCATCGGCGTTTTCACGCGATGACGTCACCTTGGTCTGCGAGTAATGCTCTAGGTGAGCAACTCATCGCGGACTAAGCAGCTCAGAGACGCATCGGCGTTTTCACGCGATGACGTCACCTTGGTCCGCGAGTAATGCTCTTAGTGAGCAACTTATCGCGGACTAAGCAGCTCAGAGACGCATCGGCGTTTTCACGCGATGACGTCACCTTGGTACGCGAGTAATACTCTTAGTGAGCAACTCATCGCGGACTAAGCAGCTCAGAGACGCATCGGCGTTTTCACGCGATGACGTCACCTTGGCCCGCGATCACTGCTCTTAGTGAGCAACTCATCGCGGACTAAGCACCTTAGAGACACATCGACGTTTTCTCTTGATGATGTCGTCTTGGCCCGCGAGCAATGCTTTTAGTGAGCAACTCATCACGGACCAAGCAACTCAGAGACGCATCGACGCTTTAACGCGATAACGAGCAAAGCTCTTAACAAGCAACTCCTCGCGGACTAAGCAGCTTAGATGCGCAATGACATATCTACATGATGATGTCACCGCGATCCACGAAGTCACACAAATGGCACGTGGCACACTACCCGCCCAGGTCGGTTACAACGGGAGGAACAACCCACAGTGTGTGACCCTAGTCACGCGAACTAATATTGGCAACCGTTTGTGAAACACGAACATACGGTTACCATGACCGTATACCTTAACAACATGATGACGCTAGTTCTACAAGCAATATACAAGGATTCAAGTGCTTAATTATAAATACATTTCATGAAAGTTCTATCAACAAAAAACCTTAAGCATCCAAGTACACATACAAAAGCAAGCCCCATAGGAGCACAAAATGGATGCTTCACGGTAGCAATACATACATCTTTACCAAATAAACACAAACCCTTAATCGAGAACAATTAAGTGGGACCAAGAGTCACCGTTGCGGCGGAAGCGGACCTTAGGAGTAGGTCGAGCCACCGCCGGGCATGCAAGTATAGCAGTTGGGTGACCGCTGGAGCCCACTGAAGCTGGCGGAGAGCGGGCAGCAGCAACAATCTGCCCGCAGACTTCAGCCAAAATCTTCATCCTCCGTTCCCCGTCACCGGAGCTCTCAACAGCTGTCATTGGGGGGATAGCAGCAGCAAACTCATGGCAAACTTCGGCCAAGACCCTCATCTTCCTCTCTCGATCACCGGAGTTAACCACAACCACCGGCGGATCAACGGCAGAGGATCCTCTTTGAAGAGCCAAAAGGCTGCCTACAACCGGAGCCTCATCGGTCTCGTAGGTTACTGACTTCATGGGTGGTCGAAAAGAAGACATGGTGAAGAAGACAAGGTTTTGCTAAGAAAGGGAGAGAAAGATAAGTGACCAAAATGTCACTTTAAACACTCCTTTTATAGGCAACCAAGGAGAAGTAATTATGAGTAGTAATTAATGTGGGTAATCATTCCAATCGGCAATAGTGACAAGTGTCACTTCAGGTCGCCTGTCTCGCCGTCAGTAACCATTAATGACTGACGGCTGACGTCTAGGCTACCTAGGAAATCTATTGTAATTATGACAAAGGAATATTAAGGGGCATGCATAAATTCAAGGAAAATCAAAAGCCATCATAGCAACCAAGCGTCATAAAAGGAAGAAAAACAAATTATCTAAACAAGTACAAGTTCTAAATCAGTTCGGGAAATTAAACGGTCAATCATCCCCGTCAAAGTCAACCTTGTCAATAAATTCATCCTCCACATCGCCACCCGGTGGAGCGGACGAGGTGCCTTCACCCCTAAGCGTCGCGGCTTCCCTCTCAGCTGCCTCCTGAGCTTCCTTGTCTTTCTCCGCCTGCAGCTCTTTCGCCGCTTCTTCAAAGGCGGTGCGCAAGAGCTGTACGCCATTGGGGAACTTGGCACACTCCGCCACCACGTCCATTATGGGAAAAATCAACTCATCATACACGGCAACCTCCGTGTCATACCCCGCCTCAGCATCAATGTTGCGATAAGGGTTGTCTTCTAAAGGGTGCCCACCAAGACAAAAATCGAACCCTTGCTTGAAACCAAGGACAATACCAAACTGCTTCGATTTCTCTAACAGGCGGGCAACAGATTGAACCATGGCTGGTTCCTCCCATATGCGGGAAAACACCTGCAACACAAAGGGTCAAAGGCATCAGGAACATGGTAATAAGACAATGCAACACACGCAAGGCACGCCAGGGAGACATACTCCTTGGATTCCATCGGTCATTAGACAATTAACATGGTTAGTTGTCTCTTCCTGACTTTCCTGGACAACCCGCAACATCTCCTGGGCGCTATCGCGGGACGCGGTAAGATCCTTGACATCAGCGGACAGAGTCATCTTCTCATCGCGCAAGGCATCAACCTCGCGTTTCAGCAGATTAACATCATTCTCAAGTCCAGACACCCGCGATGATTGCAACAATACCTCATCCTCCTTCTTGGCTAAATCCGCAATCGCAGAAGCAGTTTTGGACTTCTCCTCCTCCAGATCCCGTTCCTTCCCCTCCAACGCGACCTTTAGCTGTTCAACCTCATTTTCCAAACCGCGAGCGCGATCCCGCTCCTTAGCGATGACTTGGTTTGTGGTTTCACAAGATGATTTCCATTCCTGAGATGCCTTGGCATGACGCTCCTCATTCGACTTAACCAGGGCCAATTCATCCGAGAGCGCTTTGGACTGCGTCACGCAATCTTTGTTGTGCTTGTCAAGCACATTCTTTAACGCAGCCTTGCGAGCCGCCAATTCCTGCTCAGCATCTATCAAAGCTTGACAACCACGCCGCACCTCGCTCAGCGTGGCAGCGGCCATAGCCAAGCCGGCGGCCCCATCTTGAAGAAGCACTAGACGATCCCGCTGCGCCGCATAAGCCTGCTCGGCGGGAGGGATGGAACCTAACAACCATTCTTTGCATGTGTCCATCTGGAAGAACCTGCCATCCTCGCGAACAGACCAATCCGGTCTATAAACAGGCCCAGTAGCAACATCCAGCTTGATCCCGACGGAGGCTATTCCCGTAGTGTCAGCCTTCTTGGGGTTGCTGCCACTAGGTGGCATAGCCTCCTTCACAGACCTACCACCATCACTACCACCCGCTGAACCACCACCAGAAGACACATTAATATACCCGGGGTTATCAAATAAACCACCTTCAAACCCGGTACCCTGAGGGTGCTTTCTGCCACCCGGTGATGTAGGTCGAAACTCGAATCCTTCACTCAAACCACTACTGTCAACACCCTTTCCTTTCTCTTGTTCCTTCCTCTTGTTCTCTTCCAATACCCTCGCCTGCTGTAGCTCCGCTTCACGAGCCTCGGAAATCCTTCTCTCCTCTGCAGCTCGGGCATCCTCTTGCTCCAAGGGTTGTTGGACCGTCTCCGTTACCCCTGGCTGCCCACTACTCTCAACCCGCGTAGAGGCTACAGGCGGCTTAGGATCAACGGGCTTGGAGCCGGATACTTCGGATAACTTTGGACCACCTGGGAAGAGAAGAGGGGCACCTATAACAAGGGAACGAACACAAGTAAGAGAAAGGAGAACGCCAATACAAAAGCAGCAAGTGATCTACAAAAAGTTACCTGGTTGAACCTCTTTCACAATCTTAGAGGCCAATCGGGGACGCTTGTGGGACATCGCCAAACGAACTTTCAAGTTCGATGCGGGAGAATCCTCCTCAGGCACCTTCCGCTTGGAGGAATCCATCATGGTTATCACATCCTTCAACCTCTTCCCGGCACCATGATCACCTCTCCCAAACTCCCCGCTGGCACGACCCGACACAGGGGGCGTACTAAAAACCTCCACATAGTCACCCTTGTCCTTGGTTCCGCCAGACGCGGGTGGTTGATGAGAGGAGCCGTCTCCGCCACTAATACCTGCACGAGCCCGACTTCAGTGAGCAAATGAGAAAGACTTGTCCTCAGACTCGTCATCGGAAATAAGCATAATATTAGCCCCGCTAGCAGAAACCGCATTCAGCGGGCGAGGATTAATGGGGACATCACCTGGGATCAATGTATGTCCAGGAAAGTCTTTCACATTAACAGCGACAAATTTCTTGATTGATTGCTCCACCAAGGGCTCCTCATCTGCCCGGAGCGGCTCCCACACAAACTCCCTATCGACTCCCGAAACAATGGAGTAAAAGCAGTTTTTTTCTAAAACGCAGAACAAGAATCAAAAATAAGATGAGCATAAACAACGATGCTAACCAAACGGCAAGAAGTAGCCATACCTTCACCATTCACATAGAAGTGCGGATTCTGATCAGCCCTTCCCCTTACGCGCCTAACACCCGCCATCAACAATGCTTCAGGCTTTACATTCGCCATCTCTATAGATGTAACTTGCTGAGTAATTTTGTCATACCAATCAAAGTCAGCATAGTTTGTCACCGGGAAGTCTTTCAACTTAGCCTTGGCGGATACAGCCAACCACCGCAAGGGCACCGGAACAACTCCTTGTCGAATAAAAAAGAACTTCGACTTCCAGTCATGCATGCTGCGCGATGGCTCATTTCCAACCGGCTTAATCCTACTCTGTTGGGTAAAAGAGAACCATTGAGGACCCTCACGAGTAAGCCGGTAGAAAGCATTAAACATGTCAAACGTCGGCTCAACGCCTTGAGACCAGCACACGAATTCAAAATGAACCATGCGGGTCATCCCTAACGGCGTCACCTGCGTCAGATAGATCCCATACCGGAGAAGTAAATCACAAACGAACCTCGTGGCCGGCAACCGAAAACCAGCCAACTGGAAATGCACAGTGTATAACGCCATTCTTCCAGGTCCCGCATCCAAAACGGTTTCGCCATCGGCCGGCAACGTGGGCTCCCAACTAGCCAGAATCTCATACAACTCCAAAATCTGGTCGAACGACTCCCTTCTCCACTTAATCGGAGCATCAGCCATACAAACCAGATCTTTTTTACCTCTGGTTTCGACGTCAGTCATCTTCGATTAAGTTGGAATCGGAAGAGTTATAAAGTAACAAAGAAATAATATCGCCGGAAAAGAAAGGAGAGAGACTTCGACAGGCTGAGGAGAAAACGTGACCCCAACTATAGAGAGAGGAAGTATTTATAAAGGCGACTTTAATGAGGGTGGGCCAGACACGTACAGGAAAGCCCACTATCAAGTGACACGTAGGCCACTAAGGCGAGAATTCTGCCACGCACCGCGCGTCGTCACCACGCGCCTGACACAAATACTTCAATAGTCATCCATCTGTAACTGACACGACGGCAAAACAGACGCGGCAAACAGACAGGCAGTCACTTCAACCGTCAAAACAACTGCCATGATGATGACTTTTCGAATTCCCCCCCCCCCAAAAAACAGGGTCACCGTTAACATTTAACTTCATGGGCACAGCGGGGACATCAGCCCGCCTGACGGAACACGTAACAACCCGCCATAAACAGCTAAGCCGCCAAGAAACACCCCAGAACCTCCTTCTTAATCAGTCCACCACCCCTCATGCCTCCGCTACGCACAACCAAGAGCGACGCTGGACTACGGGGACTTGAAGGGGTAGGGACCCAAATTTACTTGGGCCCCTACCCGAAGCTCCGGCCCAAAGACCAGAACAGGGCCACAAAGCCCAAAAGACTCCAGCTGATTAGCCAGAGGCGGAGCCATTATGGCGGATCACGCCCGTCACATGGCGGGTGTGCTACCAATGCCCGTCCCGGCTCAATGAGCGAAACCGCAAGGGGACACGTGGTGATGACCGGCACGATCGTATAATATGGTACGAGCCAATCAGAGTCCAACGATGTGTGACAAGGAGCATATTGCACGATCAACAAGCAGGAGAATCACACGTGTCCCGGACAAGCCCGCGGGGGACAAAAAGTACACCTCCTGCACGCGGTAGCCAATGAAAAGTCTTGGGACCACCTCAACAAAGATCTCCACTAACGAAGGCCTGCAGAGGGGACAATAGTACACTCGACAGCCAATCATATTCGATCAGACCTGTGACCAATCACATGACGCCACGTAAGAGGAAACGGTACGAACTTTCTCTATGATTTATTACCTGTCGAATATTATATCCTATTGGGCCGATGTGAAGGCAAGCCCTTAACTGGGTCTCGGCCCATTGGGTAAGTTAAGGGTAGATGTTGAGGCCCGTGTGGAACCTATTTAAGGAGCACTTCGTCCCCTCGAATAGGCCATTCAGAAACCCCTGAAGAACACACTAAGGCCGATTACGTTTTTGTGTCTGCTAAGTAGATTCCTTCGGGATTCGAGGTGGTCGCCCCACATCGATGTATTGTTTTATTTCAGGTCTCCAACTAGAAGATAGTCATTCATTCTAGCGAAGGATCTGACCTGTAGAGACGAAGTTTAACCCCTCGTCCATGAGGTTAGACCTTTGTTTCTTCAGGTATAAAAGCTAAAAATTTCAAAACCCCCTCTATTTATACCGCCACTACAATTCATAAACATATCTACTCAGCTTCAAACCATATAAGAGTATAATTTTCTATATACTTTTAATTAAAAATTTGATTTTTTACATGATTAACAATATCTAGAGGTGAACAATAATTGAAACTCAACCGAAATCGAACAAAAACATACAAAACGAACATAAAATTAACCAAAACCGAGTTAACCTAACATCGGTTTTTTTGTACCCTAAGTTAACCAAAATTAACGAACCAAAACTGAACCATTCATACATGTATATCCTTTATACATCCATTACATGTATTTATGCATTCATTTCATGTGCTTATAAGCAAAATTTTAACCAAAGTTTGGTTTTGGTTATTAACCAAAATTAACTAAACCGAACTAAAAACCACAATCTAACCAAATAGACTGAACCAATTAACCGGTTGGTTAACAAGATTGATAAGTTAATAATGTCGATTTTTGTTTCGGTTGAGGCTTATAACCGAACTGAACCTAACCCAACCATGAACTATTAGAAGTGTCTGTGTTTCCTACCACATCGTGCGGGCATACTGTTATGAATATATTAATTGGTCTCTTTCAGTTTAACTAATTTGGGTTAACTAAGGGTAGAAAAAGAAAACAATAACCAATTTTAAGTTAAATCGGATGTTTTCAGTTTTCAATAGATTTTGGTTAAGTTTTGTCAGATTTTTGGTTTGGCTTCGGTGAACGGTTTAGTTATTGCTCACTCCTATATATCGTTAATCACGTAGCACATAAAGATTTTTTAAATAAAAAATAGCAATACTATACTCAAATTAAAGATAATAAAATGCTCATTATTATGATGTAATTTTTTTTTATAAAAGTATAAACGTATTAAAAAAATATGACTATTTAAAATCATGGGGGGTGGTTTGCTTAAAATATGGAAAAAAGTTTAACTATAATTTAAATAAACAAAAGTTAAGTAAAGTGTAAGGGATTAAAGTGTAACTAAGATAGGACATTAAAATGTAAATATGTATAAATAACTATTTTACCCTATTTTAGGGTTATTAATGAAAAATAAGTTCTTAACTTTTGGATATCTTAAACTACCCCTCACTCATCCATTATAATCTATCTATCTATACATATAATAAAACAAAGCCATTTTAATGACATGGCACTCAAAGAGGGTATTCTCTTCATTGAGTGTGCCATGTGTCATCCCATGTGGCAAGCCTTTATTTTAGGAAAATAGTAATTTAAAAACAAAATTAGATTTTTATCTCTAATGTTTCATCCCATAACTTTTAAACGTTAATATCTTTTATATACGAATTTTTTTAAAGAAAAAAATTACACCAAATTAACGAGCGTTTTATTATCGTTCCAACGGGTACCATAGTGCTATATAAAAAACGGAGAAGTAAATATGAATTTTATTTACAACATGTGTTAGCATTGGAGTTGTACATTGTTTTAAGTTAGGTTTTAATATTAGAGTTATGCATTGTTTAAGGTTATGCACTAACATTGGAGATACATTGTTAATTGTTTTAGGTTAAGTGCTACCCGAAGCTTTCCTGCATGTAACTGTAAAACGCATCAGTCTATTTCAGATGTAAAATTGATATTTCAAATTAGATTTCTCAACCCGGGACGCTCCCGAGATATAATCTAGTATAGTATAGATTTACGAGCAACTAAATTTTTAAAAATAATAATAAAAGGCCCGCTCCCATCGTTATCCACTGTTCCTTTCTTCTACATCAGCCACGACCCTCTATGAGAGAACCATGGGGTCGCTATTGTGCAATTGTGAAAGTTGACTTTAATAACAATTATTAATCCTGAACATGAGTAGGAACGAGTATCACCATAGTTATTACTTCAATTTTATGAAAAAATAAAAATAATTTGGTATCGAATTCAAATTCTAAAACTATGCTAAATAAGACCACGACAATTTTCAAATATTGATTATGTTAAATTTTTATTAACATTTATGAAGTTAGAAACTAGTTTGTTCCAAATAAGGCTATGTGTGGTAGCACCTCACTCCATCATTATTACCATCCACTTCATCATTTATCACTATCTTCCATCACCTTCAACTATGATGAGTCCCCATCCGTCACTACCCTTTGAAAGCATGTGGCTCGTGACAAACGTGACAACCCACACGGTTGTCACGTCGTGAGGGTGCGGGGGCAGTGTTGGCGTGAGGCCACGGGCCACTCACGTTCCTTGTACCGTATAGTCTAAGTAAGGTGTTTTAATCAAGATTTATGAAATTCTAATATGGAACACCACTCGTTTCTACGACAGAAATAAAAAAAAAAAAAAAAAAAAGCACGCACCAAACATTGCCAATTCTCTACCTGTACTTTTTTAATTGTTTAATCATCTATTTATTTCATTAAAAACCAACAAGATTTATAACTAGGCGGCGAGCAAACAGGCGACAAGCTCCGTCATTACCCCTTTTGGAATAGTAAAACCTACCTCTATTAAAAATAAAACTTGGGTCCTTGGCCGCTGGAGACTTAGGGGCTGTTTGGTTGATTAAGTGCTGAATCATTAAAGATGTCTGAATGGTTAAGAGTTTCTGAATGGTTCAGCTCTTAACCATTCCATTCAGAGCCTTTTTTAGGTTGAAACAAACAACCTAAATGTTGAACCATTCAGAGCTGAATGGTTCAGAGCCTCATTAAGAGGATACCAAACAGGGTCTTACTCTGCACCACCTTTTGCACCCAATCTAAAAACCAGATTGCTTGGGGGCAAGGCCACCAAATGTGTCAAAAGAAAAGGGCATGAAGACGTGTTAGTTCACCAGATAGGCATCTTCATGTTTGGAAACTTTCTTGGATTCAGCTTTCAAGACTGCTTGCCCTGCCATAAACCCAGAATTCCGAAGTCCCACCGATGGAGACATCCCTTTGAGATCAACGTATGCATGTGTGTCGTGCGCCCACCCAAAATAAACAACTTTGTTGATTTAAAAATACAGTTCTCATATATTAGAATCCTCCCAGCACTTACTAGTTCGTCCAAGTTTAAGGTTTAATTAAAGTTTAAGGCTTAATTAACAAATTTATACACATCATTTTATTGTATCTTTATCGGCAATGCATCAACACTCGTAACACGCAAGTAAGAAAGACTAATGGAGTTAAATTGCTTTAAGGACATAATTTACTTGGCTCGAAGTAACATCTAGTAGAGCTTGTGGTATATCAACCAGAGTTCACCCGGGAGCGCGAAGACCAGATGAAGACAAAATACCCCTACTTGTTTGAGAAGACTCCTACTCGGGATGACACTAACCAAATTTCGGGACGAAATTCTTATAACAGGGGAGAATGTGGCATCCGACACTTTTCCATGGTAAATCCGTATAAGCTTATTTTATACATAAACGTCTCAATTACATAATTAGCCTTAATTTTTCATCAATTAAATCCATTTCAGGCTAGCAATGTCCAAGGGAATGCATGGAATTGCATTCGGGAGTTGTTTAATACTAAATCACCATTAAATAAAAAACTCTAAGTGTATATGTGTTGGTGATTATTCGGCAAAACATAATCTATCCCAAAACAACTAAACTGTAGCACCCCGACCGATGGCGGAATCATCAGGGTGCATAATAATGACGATTGTTCAACAGCTCATGGTACTAAATGAAAACTAAAATATTATTAATTGGTTTACAGTTGTCATACAATAACATTGGAACATACAAAACAACATAAAAAGAAATATTAATTTATTTAGACTAGATCCAAAGTCCTATATGTAGCATCATGCAAAACCTGAAACATGTACAAAATACTTGGTCAACACAAGAAATGTTGGTGAGTATACCTAGGTTTGGATACATATAGTGCAGTTGTAAAAATTGTACAATTCATGTGCTATGTTATCTATGCAATTATGTAACACATCTAACGAATTCACATGGCAAAACCAATCCTTGTGTATATGGCATAATCGAGCATGTAACAAGTGACCATAGATTCTCCAATGAAAAAGCAGAAGAATCAACCTAGGCGGGTGCCAATCCCAAATAGCGATATCCACTGTTAAGTTCGGCTAACTAAATTAATGATTTTGCTAAGGTATAATGTGTATTCTACTGTCTAAGCATAATGCATAAAGTGTAAACAATTGCACATTGTGATGAATTGTATTTGTTCAAATTGATGATAATAAATACGAATTGATGTGTATTCTATTGGTCGCGACACTGATATGAATATATATATAGGGATCAAATTGATGATAATAAATACGAATTGAGGGTGATTGAATCGATTATTTTGGAAGGTTAAAAATTGTGTGGGTTGCGTATAATTGGCCATGAATTTGGTTTCAATGTCATACAATAATCAAGAAGGAAAGAGAGGAAATGGGGACACGCTGATTGCGGGGTTTATTTGAAGTCGATTGTAACACCCCAATCGATGGCGGAAACATTGAGGTGTCACGTATGAATGATTGTTCAGTAGCACATGGTATATATTGAAATTTTAAGTACTTTATTGAGAACATAAATATCCAAATGAAACATTGTCTAAAAATCCAAAACTTCTAGTACATAGCATGAAATAAAGCAAACAACTTCAAAAAGATCCTTCAAGCATACTCTAAACCTCAGCTTCATTGTTAGTTGAAACATGTTAATTTTGAAAATATTTTTGAGTCAACAAAATTTGGTGAGAATTACATAGGTTTGAATATTGAATAAAAATTTTGTACAATTCGAGTGTCATGGCAAGTCTAGTCCATATGTGAAAACAAAACTACTAGGTAAATCGGGTGCATAATCAAGCCTTATGACTAGAATATTGTGGTTCATCCCATACGCATATGGTTCACTCGTTTTTGTTATATGTTCGATAATAATCACCCACGCTACCCATACTGGAGGTACACGTATCCGGGTGGGGTTGT
Organism: Ambrosia x helenae; assembly: GCA_030844895.1. NCBI lineage: Eukaryota > Viridiplantae > Streptophyta > Magnoliopsida > Asterales > Asteraceae > Ambrosia > Ambrosia x helenae. The sequence goes on from CM061233.1 coordinate 42,526,429, forward strand.
CAGTCCAATAGATCTATCATTGTATATCGTCGGCTGGATCAATGTTAATGATTATGCTAGTCTAATTGTGCTTACCCTAGTAATTTTTAAGACATAATGCAACATAGAATAACAAATAGACACTTATATTGAATTGTAAATTGATATTGTAACATGTTTCACCCCAAAATAGTGAAAAGGAAAAAGGGGCTATGTAAACTCACCTTAGTGCTAGAATTGAGTCCCTTGATATAGAATAATTGTGGCTCTTGTGTCCAAATATCACCCTATTTATAAGGCAATAATTAAGTAATGGGAAAACTTAAAAGTCTAAGTTTTCTAGTCACCAAAATTAATGACACATGCCCTGAGCATATCCTCGAGTGTCTGGATGGTTCGTTCAGTCTGACCATCTGTCTGAGGGTGATAAGTTGTGCTCAGGTTTAACTTGGTACCCAAAGCTTCTTGTAAAGAATCCTAAAAGCGAGAGGTGAAACGACCATCACGATCAGAGATGATGTCCAAAGGTATACCATGACGACATATGATTTCACTCATGTACATTTTTGCCAACCTTTCCACAGAATATTTCTCACGAATTGGTAAGAAATGGGCTGACTTGGTTAAACGATCAATGATTACCCAAATGTTGTCATAACCTTTGGGTGTACGAGGGAGTTTAGTGATGAAGTCCATTGTTATGCTCTCCCATTTCCATACAGGAATCTCTGGTTGTTCAAGCATACCAGAAGGTCATTGATGTTCAGCCTTGACCTTGGAACAAGTGAGACATTTTGCTACGAAAAGAGCAATATCTTTCTTCATACCAGGCCACCAATACGAATAACGAAGATCTTGGTACATTTTGTCAGCACCAGGATGAATAGAATAACGAGACTTATGAGCCTCGTTCATAAGGAAGGTACGAAGATCATCACGGCCAGGGATCCAAAGTCGATTGAGAAAATAAAGTAGACCATCAGGTTTGGTTTCAAGTTGAGTCTGAGCACCACAAGACATTTTCTCGAACTCTTGCACAATGAAGTTTGATGCGTTCCTTACGACTGAGTGCGTCTGCCACAACGTTCGCTTTGCTAGGATGGTACTGAATCTCGCAATCATAGTCGTTAAGTAACTAAACCCAACGTCGTTGCCTCATGTTAAGATCCTTCTGGTTGAAGATATGTTATAGACTTTTGTGATCTGTGAAAACCACACATTTGGTGCCATAAAGGTAGTGTCTCCAAATCTTGAGGGAAAAGACGACCGCACCCAGTTCAAGACCGTGGGCGGTATAATTCTTTTCGTGGATCTTGAGCTGTCTGGACGCATAAGCAATAACCTTGCCTCGTTGCATAAGCACACAACCAAGACCTTGATTCGATGCATCACAATAGGCCACGAAATCATCATTACCATCAGGTAGAGACAGAATAGGAGCTTCACAAAGTTTCTTCTTAAGAGTCTTGAATGCTTCCTCTTGTTTTGGTCCCCACTCATAAGGTTTACCCTTGTGAGTTAAGGCAGTGAGAGGAACAACGATCTTGTAGAAATTAGCACTGAATCTACGATAATAACCAGCTACACCAAGGAAGGAACGAACTTATGTTGGAGTTTTAGGAACACTCCAATTTTTGACAGCTTCGAACTCTGCAGGATCAACATGAATTCCGTTCTCATTGATGACGTGACCCAAAAATTGAAATTCCTTAAGCCAAAATTCACATTTTGAGAATTTGGCTTACATTTGTTCCTTCTTTAGGAGGTCCAAGATTAAGTGAAGATGTTGTTCGTGATCGGATTTTGATTTGGAGTAAATCAAAATGTCGTCAATGAAGACGATCACGAATTTGTCAAGATAGGGTTTACAAACCCGATTCATTAGATCCATAAACACTGCGGGAGCGTTGGTCAATCCAAAGGGCATGGCCATGAATTCGTAATGACCATAACGTGTACAAGAGGCCGTCTTGGGAATATCTTCCTCATGGACTCTAAGTTGATGATAACCAGAACGAAGATCAATCTTCGAGAAGTGAGTTGCTCCTTGAAGTTGATAAAAAAGATCGTCAATCCTAGGTAAGGGAAAACGATTCTTGATGGTGAGTTTATTAAGCTCACGATAATCGATACACATCCTGAGGGATCCATCTTTCTTCTTGACGAATAACACAGGGGCTCCCCATAGAGAAAAACTGGAGCGGATGAAACCCTTATCAGAGAGTTCCTGTAGTTGACTGGCAAGTTCTTGCATCTTAGAGGGTGCAAGACGATAAGGAGATTTGGCAATTGGACTTGCACCAGGAACAAGGTCGATTCTAAAATCAACTTAAAGAGTAGGAGGTAAACCAGGTAGATCCTCTGGAAAGACTTCAGGATAATCCCGAATGATTGGAATATCTTGGATACTCTTGCCCTTGTCTCTCTTTTCTATCACGTTAGCCAAGAAAGCCATATACCCCTTTCGTAAGTATTTTTTAGCAGTCGTACAAGACATGAGTTTAAGTTCGCCACAAGCTTTCTACCATAGATCTTCAAATTGTCACCAGAATCAAGAGGAATGCGAATAACTTTCTCAAAACATAAAATTTCAGCATGATGGGTTGACAACCAATCCATGCCTACTATAACATCGAAGCTCCTAAGATGCATAGGAATGAGATCGATAGGAAAGGTATGTTCATCAAGGTTCAACACACAGCTACGTATAACAGAATCGATTGAGATAGATTTCCCATTAGCTACTTATACCACTAGGGGTTCCTCTAGATTAGTTTGGTGCATGTTAAGTAGGGGTTCAAATTTAAGTGACACAAACGACTTATCAGCACCCGAATCAAATAGTATAGAAGCATAGTGGTTATTAACAAGAAACGTACCATTAACCACTTCATTGTTGTTGCGGGCTTGATTAGCATTGATGTTGTACATGCGACCACGAGCACCTTGGTTTTGATTCCGGTTACGGTTTTGGTTCTGGTTCTGGTTTCCACGATTCGGGCAAGTATCCCTATAATGATCTGGGATGCCACACTCATAACACTGACCACGAGCAGGCCTACCATTTTGATGATTGGGAGCTGGAGCATTTCTAGCAGGGTTATTCTGAGCTGCAGGGGCATTAGCAGCAGGAATTCAACAAACATTCGTGAGATGCCCATACTTTTGACAATTAGTACATTGAAAACAAGGCACTTGGGTTGGGTGGTGATACTTGCAGGTGTTACACAAAGGATGAGGTTCGGTATATGGTTTCTTGTTGGGTGGAGGAATGGCAACCATCGCAAAATTTCTTGCCTTGCGTCTTTTGTTGGTTGAGGGCTCAGACTTAACCTCGATAGCGGGTTGAGGAGTATCCTTCGCAACAGCTTTCTTTGTATTCTTGCGAAAAAGAGTACCATTTTTCACATGGTTATCAGTTAAAATAGCTGCTAGGCGTTTGGCTTCCTCGAGAGTGGCAGGATTTCTTCCCAATACAGTATCTTGAATCTGCATGGGTAGACCTCCAATATACTTCTCAATAGCAACCGGTAGGGGTGTGACCTTATGAGGTAGCAGTAGGCTCAGTTTATTGAAACGAGCGTTGTAGGCCAAGTTTTCCCCACTGTCCTGGACCAGAACATGAAACTCATCCTCTAACTTCTTGACTTCACTACGAGGACAAAACTCTGCCATCATAACATCCTTAACTTGCTTCCAAGTCATAGCCAGTGTGACTTCAGCCCTACGAGTCCTTTTCTCTTCGTTCCACCATGTGAGTGCCCGCTTGTGGAGGACACTCATAGCATAGCGAACTTTGAGGTTATTGGGACACTCGCTATTAATGAAGGTATTTTCGATACCCTCGAACCACTAAAGGAGACCAGTGGCTCCTTCGTCCCCGCTAAACATAGGAGGGTTGCAAGTATTGAAGTGTTTGAGGGTGCAAATAGGATGAGCATTCCCATTGTGATTCCCATTGCCGTTTCCATTCATTTGGATGACTTGAGCCACCAAGTTGGGAACCAAAGTTGCTATTTGTTGAGCCATTTGTTGGGAAATGATCGCAGCGAGTTGGACATCGTTGCCATGGTTGTTGTTGTTATTGATGCTCTCACCATCATGATCGTTGTCATTGTTAAGACGAGTGCTGCGACAAGGAGGCATTATCTGTAAGAGACACAATGAAGCTTCAATGAGACATAGGATGAATCAAGGATAATGAGATATAATAAGGAATGTAATCATTTATTCATTAATTAAAACGAATAAACGAAAACGTTGACTTATCAAAGCTTCTAGATTCTAATAACATAGTGAAGACATGCTTTAGCCTATAAGTGAACACTCATCCCGAGAATTCCCAGGTAGGCATCCGGGTCCTTCGTCTGATTGGGATTTATGCGCAATGCCAGTCCTAGACAGAAAACTCAGAATACAGGCGTTCACCCTTCCAGATTGCACGTGTTCGTTATTAGAATCTAGAAATTTGACGAGATCTTCAAGGTGGTTCAGGTTATACCTGAGGATTTTGTCCTATCAATCTAAAGGTGGATCAAGATTGCAGCAGACGAATAAGAGTAGACAACTTGTAAGGCTAGGGTAGCATAGGGTATATGATAGGGATAAGAATAAGGAAGCAATTAGGGTTACAAGTAAGAGAAGCAAGTACTGGTTTAAAATTCCTAAGGTTATAGTCTAGATTATTTTTCTAATAACCTAATTCCCTATACCCAAGGCTCTGATACCAATCTGTAACACCCCAACCGATGGCGGAAACATCGAGGTGTCACGTTTGAATGATTGTTCAGTAGCACATGGTATATATTGAAATTTTAAGTACTTTATTGATAACATAAATATCCAAATGAAACATTGTCTAAAAATCCAAAACTTCTAGTACATAACATGAAATAAAGCAAACAACTTCAAATAACTTCAAAAAGATCCTTCAAGCATACTCTAAACCTCAACTTCATTGTTACCTGAAACATGTTAATTTTGAAAATATTTTTGGGTCAACAAAAGTTGGTGAGAATTACATAGGTTTGAATATTGAATAAAAATTTTGTACAATTCGAGTGTCATGGCAAGTCTAGTCCATATGTGAAAACAAAACTACTAGGTAAATCGGGTGCATAATCAAGCCTTGTGACTAGAATATTGTGGTCCATCCCATACGCATATGGTTCACTCGTTTTTGTTATATGTTCGATAATAATCACCAACGCTACCCATACTGGAGGTACACGTATCCGGGTGGGGTTGTCAGTCCAATAGATCTATCATTGTATATCGTCGGTTGGATCAATGTTAATGATTATGCTAGTCTAATTGTGCTTACCCTAGTATTGTTTAAGACATAATGCAACATAGAATAACACATAGACACTTATGTTGAATTTTAAATTGATATTGTAACATGTTTCACCCCAAAATAGTGAAAAGGAAAAAGGGGCTATGTAAACTCACCTTAGTGCTAGAATTGAGTCCCTTGATATAGAATAATTGTAGTTCTTGTGTTTAAATATCACCCTATTTATAAGGCAATAATTGAGTAATGGGAAAACTTAAAAGTCTAATTTTTCTAATCTACAAGTAGTTCTAGGGTTCCTAATTTGGGGATTGATAATTGATTAATCGTTAATTTAGATTAATTATTAACGAAATAGTAAATAAAAGAAATTTGAAAATAAATAAATAAAAGAATTTTTTTTGTAAAATTTTGATTAAGGATGGTTGTATTATAATGTTGTAACTATAAAATATTTTTTATAAAATTATTTTCTTAATAATTAAATATTTAGTATATATCTTTTTATTTGTCAAAATATAGTTTTAATATCAAAAGATATTAAAATTAATGAAGTTTCAAATTAAAATTTGTATTTCTGTTCTAAATGAACAAAAATAATTTATGTAAAATTTTGGTATAAAAACAGTGAAAAATGAATTTATTATGAATTATTTATGATTAACATAGTAAATTAATTAAAAATATTGTATAAATGGTTTTCTGAAATAAAAATATATTTCTGAAATATTTATTGGTCTACAAGTTTAAAATATTTTTTGTGAAATTTTATAGACTTGTTTAGATATTTTTATAGAATTTTCAATTTATAATTGAATAAAATTGTAATATATATAATATATATTAAATAAATGATTTTCGAAAAACTAAAAATTGTATAATAAACTTTGTCATTAGATTAACATAAAATAATTTTTATAGAATTTATAAAGCACTTTTAGTATTTAAAAACTATTTTTAAAATAATATTGAAAGTATAAGCATAAAGGAAAAAACTAAAAAAAATGTTTGTATGTGCCAGGACTCGAACCCGGGTTCTTGGCCGAATCATGGTTTTAAATCACAAGCCCAGACCAGTTGGTTTGGACCCTAAGAACGATTTAATTTGGATTTTAATACTTGTATAGATTGTTTAGGTTAAACATGAATAATCAACAAAAATTAAAACAAGACGCCCGGACTCGAACCCAGACCCAAAGTCGGTTCCCACGTCTTACACAGAGGGGTTAATACCAACTGATCTACGGATCAGTTGGAGATAGAATTCAATTGATTTTAATTTTAAATGATGTCAGCGTGGAACAATATCCCCAAATCGAAGTACATAAACCCTAGCTATCTAATTACATCAATTCAGAATCAATAGCCTCTGTAATGTTGGGGCTATTGTTTGTATAAGGCCGAATAACAAAACCATCGAATAAATTGATACTTACAGTGATCGAGTGTACACGATTTGATGTTGGTCAACATAAAGTCAACATGATCGATTTTGCAGATTATATAGGGTTTTAGGATAAATTGAGTATAGGGGTTTGATTATCGGAGATTTTAGCTTGTAAGGGTGTGATCAATTTATACTAATCACTCGTATTCGTATGTTTAGAAGTTTTGACTCGTATTGAATTGTATACGCGTGATTGTACATAAAATTGGAAGGTTTTAACTGTTAATTTGTAACATCACACAAATTTTCTTTATATATATATATATATAACTCCATCGTTTATTCATCTGATTCATGTTTACAGTATCTTTACCATCCATTTTGTTAATTTTTTTTTGTTTAAATAATGACGTATAATCAATATTAAATTGGATTGTATTAAATTCTTATTTAAAAACGTTAAAAAAAATGTTTGCCTGAGCCAGGATTCGAACCCGAGTCCCTGGCGGGCTAAACCTTAACCACACCACACAAACCACTACACCATTTGGTGTTTTGTGATGTTAATTAAAACCAATTAAACTTAAACCCTTTCAAGGTCCCTTAGTCAAACCTGAAAAGTCAAACGTAGTCTCTTAGTCAAGTCAAGTCAAAGTGTTAGTAAATATGGTCTTCTAGTCAAGTCAAAGTTGTTCCTAAATTCTAGCCTAGTCAAAGTAGTCCCTAATTACAACTCCAATTTCTACACTATAAATACAATAGCCTACCATTCAACTCTTTATAACATTCAATAAAATAAAAACATTATTATCCCATCTCCCACATACTAAAGTTTTCATCCATCATTATCTCCTCTAGCTAGTTCCGAGTTTTCCAAGGCATTATTACTAAGTGTTTGCACGCTCAAGAAAACTCACGAACTCATTAAGCACCTAAGGTGGGTTTACATAGCCCCTTTTACCATTTCACTATTTTGGGGTGAAAATGTTACAACATCAATTTACAATTCAACATAAGTGTCTATGTGTTATTCTATGTTGCATTATGTCTTAAACATTACTATGGTAAGCACAATTATTCTAGCATAATCATTAACTCCGTACAAGCCAACGATACACAATGATAGATCTATTGGACTGACAACCCCAGCCGGATACGTTACCTCCTACATAGGTGGCGTGGGTGATTGTTATCGCAACATAAACGAGTGAACCATATGCGTATGGGATGGACCACAATATTCTAGTCACAAGGTTTGATTATGCACACGATTTACTGGGTAGTATTGTTTTCACATATGGACTAGACTTGCCATGTCACTCGAATTGTACAAATTTTATTCAACATTCAAACCTATGTAATTCTCACCAACTTTTGTTGACCCAAAATATTTTCAAACTTAACATGTTTCAGGATATAGCTTGCTTGAAGATTAGAGTTAATGCTTGAAGATGTGTATCTAGTATTTATCATTTTGATGTATAAATTCTTTTAGAACAATTGTATGTAATTTATGTAATCAATTAATGAAATTTATTATTTACCATGAGCTACTGAACAATCGTCAATACTTGACATCCCGATGTTTCCGCCATTGGTTGGGGTGTTACACATTGGTATCAAAGCCAGGTTTATAGAGAATTAGGTTATTAGAAAAAAAATAATCTAGTATATAACCATAGGATTTTAATCAGTACTTGCTCCTTTTACTTGCACCCTTACTTGTTTATATTCTCTATCCTACTTCTTATCCCTACAAGAAGACTGTTCTCTAGCACTGGATCTACTCTTAGACTAATAGGACAAATCCTCAGGTTTAGCCTGGACCACCTTGAAGATCTCGTCGAAGTTCTAAATTTTAATAACGAACACGTGCAATCTGGAAGGGTGAACGCCTGTATTCTGAGTTTTCTTTCTAGGACTGGCATTGCGCATAAATCCCAATCAGACGAGGGACCCGGATGCCTACCTGGGAATTCTCGGGATGAGTGTTCACTTATAGGCTAAAGCATGTCTTCATTATGTTATTAGAATCTAGAAGTTTTGATAAGTCAACGTTTTCGTTTATTCGTTTTAATTAATGAATAAATGATTACACTCACTTTCCTTAAACTAAGCTCTAAATTCTCAAAATTTTACAGCTTAAATCAATCTCATTTCATAACCATCTATGGATTTCACAATCACACTTCACCTTACCATCTTAGCCACTTTTTAAATATTCAACACCCTACCCAAATCATATTATTTCATTTCTCCACATGTTACTTATTTTTAAAAACTATAACCTCATACCCTAGCACAAACTAAAGATTTCTAAATCTTGTTGTATTTTCATTACCTAGTAAATTTACAAAGTAAATATATTTTTTTGTCAAAAGATGTACTCGAACTTAAATTCAATTGTTTATTTATTGACGTAACAAACGATTTTCTATATAATGCTTTAAACTATTAAAAATCACTAATAGAACCTTGATCTTCAAAACCTAATGTCATGTTTGAAATCTCCAACTAACGGGAATATTTTAATCGAAGCCTACTTAGCTTGTACTATTTAACAACTTTTGCTTTATGTACAAAACCAATTTTGAAAATAAATTTTTTTTTATCCATAGGAATAATATCTAGTCTCTAGATTCTCCATCGACACTCACTCATTTTCAACTCGTTCAAATTTTTACTATATATGGCATATACCACAATCATGTTTTCTTATACACTTGATTATAACCTTGATCCAAACCCCAAAATTTACACTGCTACATAATCTCCTTACTATAAAATAAACTCTTTATCAACTATCTTCACATTCACTATCTCTCACAACCTTGATTCTGCTTCAAGATTTTTCATCATCCTCTCAAGAACTAAATTCATATCCTTCACCTTCTCACACATGAGCTAGTTACCCATGATAACCAAACTATTGAAACTTGATTGTGTGTTGCATCAAACATAATCCTTAGTTATACATGAGGATTCGACTATCTACCATATTTGAACATTTGAAACTAGAATTCATGGAATATAAACTATTTGCTATAGACACACCTAGAGTCATTAACCTTGTCTAGGGCAACTCTATTACAACTCGTATGCTATACTTGATACTTGATTGCTTACATGTACATATTATCAATTTGCAATTCATGTGTGTAATAATTGGTACACTTAATCAAACAACTGATAGAGGATGAAGTACTTGCTCAACAGTTAGTAGAGTACCAAATAGCCTACTCAACGATTGGTAGAGGTCATCATGCCCGCTCAACAGTCGGTAGAGGCCCTACAACCTGCTCAACGACTGGTAGAGGCTATCGCACCTGCTCAACAATCGGTAGAGGTTCTTACTCACTGACTGGTAGAGGTCTTTTTCCTGCTCAACAGTTGGACTTATTTTTGGATACATTGTATACGATTCAATCACAAGGCTATTTTGCATTACTTACATGTGTGTTTAGAGTCATAGAAGGACACAAAACCCTAATGTAAGGTAAATTGGTGATTGCGGTCCGGAACGTAATCATGAATTTACAGGTACATTAAGGTAGTGTGAAATTCTATTAAGGTTTTGGGAGATACCCCGTATATTTTCGAAGTATCAGAGGTGTGATGGGTTAGCTGCGGTACACCCTATATATAAACACTAGTGATACGTGGAAAGGGACACTGTAGGGTCAGACCAATAACAAACCCTAGTTATTTGGTAGTCCATCTAGCATTTATGGTTATCTTATACATTCCTTAAACTCTTACCCTACTCTGAACCATAGTCACCCTAACTATCCTCAACACTATTCAAATGTTTCTTCTTAAAATAAACTTCGGGACGAAGTTCCTAAAAGTAGGGGAGACTGTAACATCACATAAATTTTATTTATATATATATATATATATATAGAACTCCATCTTTTATTCATCCGATTCATGTTTACAGTATCTTTACCATCCATTTTGTTAATTTTTTTTTGTTTAAATAATGACGTATAATCAATATTAAATTGGATTGTATTAAATTCTTATTTAAAAACGTTAAAAAAAATGTTTGCCTGAGCCAGGATTCGAACCCGAGTCCCTGGCGGGCTAAACCTTAACCACACCACACAAACCACTACACCATTTGGTGTTTTGTGATGTTAATTAAAACCAATTAAACTTAAACCCTTTCAAGGTCCCTTAGTCAAACCTGAAAAGTCAAACGTAGTCTCTTAGTCAAGTCAAGTTAAAGTGTTAGTAAATATGGTCTTCTAGTCAAGTCAAAGTTGTTCCTAAATTCTAGCCTAGTCAAAGTAGTCCCTAATTACAACTCCAATTTCTACACTATAAATACAATAGCCTACCATTCAACTCTTTATAACATTCAATAAAAAAAACATTATTATCCCATCTCCCACATACTAAAGTTTTCATCCATCATTATCTCCTCTAGCTAGTTCCGAGTTTTCCAAGGCATTATTACTAAGTGTTTGCACGCTCAAGAAAACTCACGAACTCATTAAGCACCTAAGGTGGGTTTACATAGCCCCTTTTACCATTTCACTATTTTGGGGTGAAACATGTTACAACATCAATTTACAATTCAACATAAATGTCTATGTGTTATTCTATGTTGCATTATGTCTTAAACATTACTATGGTAAGCACAATTATTCTAGCATAATCATTAACTCCGTACAAGCCAACGATACACAATGATAGATCTATTGGACTGACAACCCCAGCCGGATACGTTACCTCCTACATAGGTGGCGTGGGTGATTGTTATCGCAACATAAACGAGTGAACCATATGCGTATGGGATGGACCACAATATTCTAGTCACAAGGTTTGATTATGCACACGATTTACTGGGTAGTATTGTTTTCACATATGGACTAGACTTGCCATGACACTCGAATTGTACAAATTTTATTCAACATTCAAACCTATGTAATTCTCACCAACTTTTGTTGACCCAAAATATTTTCAAACTTAACATGTTTCAGGATATAGCTTGCTTGAAGATTGGAGTTAATGCTTGAAGATGTGTATCTAGTATTTTTCATTTTGATGTACAAATTCTTTTAGAACAATTGTATGTAATTTATGTAATCAATTAATGAAATTTATTATTTACCATGAGCTACTGAACAATCGTCAATACGTGACATCCCGATGTTTCCGCCATCGGTTGGGGTGTTATATAATTGGCGTGGGGGTTAAGTAGAATAGGTCGGTCAAAATCATACCATAACTAATCACGAATAATAATGCGGATTGGAGTTGATTTGGAAAGGATTGGATTCGCAGTTGACTTCCTAAAGTCAACTGCATGTAGCTCAAGAAAGCAGTAGCTCAGATGGTTGGAGGGATGTGTGTTTTGGTTTGGATAAAAGTCACAAGAAAGCAGTAGCTCAGCTGGTTGGAGGGATGTGTGTGGAATTCGAGCCGGTTTTGGATGCGGGTTCGAGTTTCGGTCCACGCATTTTTTTTGCAATTATAACACTAACATTTTATTATTATAACTTCATGTTATCATTATATAAGTCCAAAATTGTCACGAAATATTTTTTTAAAACGTACAAAAATATCGAAATGCGACGTTTTATTGAATAATAAAACATGTTTACAAAAATGTGAAATGTTACAACGATTATGTTTTAGCGTTGTAGATTCGTTGGTGGTTTCCGGACCTGGGTCCTGGGTGATCCGGTTGAAGTAGAAGAGAAGGAGGAGGGGTGAGTTGGGCTGCCCGAAATAGGCCTGGGATTCGGGCTTGGTTATGGACTTGGGTTTTAAGGAAAGGTTATAGATGGTTATAGGTTTAGGTTGTGTTGTTGGGTTGAATGAAATGGGTTTTTGTTTAAACTTTATATATATTCATTCATAAAATAAAAATAAACAAATTATTATTATTATTATTATTATTATTATTATTATTATTATTATCATTATTTTACATTCAAACATTAATTAATTTAAAATCACAAAATCTCTAACTTACGAAATATATGTTTAAATGTGCAAATACATTTTTTTACTTAAGAAAAAAGTCAAATTTTTCGGATACGATATTGGTTCAAATAATACATAAATTGATAAGAATAGCCGTAACAATAAAAAAATTACGTATGATATTATGGATGGTGGTTTTTTTTTTTTTTTGAAATACAAGGACTAGAAATGTAAGTACAAGAAACAAAAGGGACTAAAGTTGTACTTTAGATAAAAGTGAAGGTGAAGGATGTTACATAAACAATGTTAATTCAATACTAATTAGAGTTCAGTTAAGGTCGTAGTCTTGGGAATTAGGGTGAAGGAACCCTAATTGTGGTGGTAACATATAGTATTGTTGATTAATAGCTAACCCTAATTAGGCATCCCCGAACCCCAATAACCCATAGTCTTCTTAATTAAGGCCTAATTACGACATTAATTTAAGCAGACCTAATCATTTCTTAATTATCCCTAATTATTTTCTAATTAGGCATCCCCGAACCCTAATTGATGTGCCCCTTACTTTAACCCGAATTACCCTTCTACCTATAGTCCTATTTACTTGCTCTTGATAAAAAGAAACACACACACACACACCCTCAAATTCATGGCAGCAGCAACATCACACCAAGCCACTCATTATCAAACCTTAAACCCACAAAAGATACTCATATTTAGCTAAATTAGGAAGGGTTTTGAGGTAATTAAGGAAGCTAGGAGCTTAACCAAGGATCATTACCTCAAAACAAAGCTCTAAACTCCATCATAATCCTTGCTTAACTTCCTAGCTTTAAGCTAGTTGTGAGTCATCTTAATCTTTTTGTTTTATCATGTTCTAGTGTCTAAATTGCAAGTTTGTGACACGCCTTTATGCATATGATGTGATTATGGTTTAAAACAAGTTATTAAGATGGATAAACTTGATTAAATGGTGGTTTGGGGTTGGGGATTTGGGTCGTGGGTTAGGGGTGTTACTATGCTTTTTGAACTTAAATGTTACACATGTTTCTTCTTGGATGATTTGAGCATGATTCATGATTGGGAATGTAATATTTGCTATTAGATGATGTTAATAAGGATTAATACATGGTTACATATAAATCGCGTTAATTAGGTCGGTCGCTGATTCGCTTATTTAAATGACTCGTTTACTTTAAAAACTTAATAAATGACATTATTTACAATAAATAATTATTAGGAAAGTTTGATAACGGTTAAAACCACGCATTTTGACGTCCGATTTCCGCATCAATTACTTTTCGCGTTTCCAAAACGTTGTAATAGCATTAATAGCATAAACTTATATTTAGCAATTGTATTGTAATTATGTATTGAATTTATTTGTATTTATCCCTACCATAATTATAGGGAACATGATGTATTATATATATGGATAATATCAATGAGAAGAGGCAAGGGATTGACTCTATCATGGTATCAAGAGTCTAGGTTACATCTTCCTAGGCCGCCATCGTCTCCCACTAATCGCCGGCCCACTGCCGCCGATCACCACCCTCTACCACCCTCTAGTTTCTTCTCTGTCCGGTTGCTGCCATCCCTTACCACCCGCTGCCGTCTTTTCTCACTGCCTTTTCCCTTCTGCCGATCACCTCCTCATTACCGTCCTATTACCCTTCTGCCTTCCCCATGTCTACCGAGTCAAACGCCTCATCCACCATCATCCCTCCCACCTCGTCTGACCCTAAACTCCACCCAGCCACCACAGTCACCAACATTAAAAACTTCGTACCCATAACCCTCGAAATCGAGTCCTCCCAATATTCCACATGGGCCACCCTATTCATGCTTCATTGCAAAGCACACATGGTCGAAGACCATCTCAAACCGCCCCCCACCTTGTCTTCCGTTGAATCCTCTACCACCCGTGATGATTGGGATCGTATTGACGCCATTGTTCTCCAATGGATGTACACTACGATCTCCAATGATCTTCTCCATACCATAATCAATAATATCTCCACCGCCCACGAAGCCTGGACCGCCATTAAAGACTTATTTCACGACAATAAAAGTGCCCGAGCCATTCATCTCATGCACAAATTCTCCAACACCCGGCTAGACGGTTTCCCAAACATGTCTGCCTACTGTCAGGCTCTCAAGGTTTTAGCCGACTAACTCGCGAATGTCGCTGCCCCGGTTGACAATGATCGGCTAGTCCTACAACTCCTTGCGGGACTAAACGACCAATACGAGAGCATATCTACCATTATCAAAAACCAAGATCCCCTTCCATCCTTTTATAATGCACGCTCTAAATTATGCCAAGCCGAAACCGACAAAGCAGAGCGTGCGTTGACTGCCTCTAAAACTGCCTCGACCACCCTTGCCGCCACCACCAACCGTTCCCAGCCTGCTGACCCAGCCCGTCCCTCTGACCGGTCAACCTATGGCCGTGGCCGTGGTCATCCTGGACGCCGTGGCCGTGGTCGCGGTTCACCCGGTCGCTCCCCTTTTCCACCGTACTACACCTATTACCCACCCTTTTGGCCCAATACTCCGTACCCCTTCTTCCAGCCTACTACCCGCCCCAACTCCTCGGCCCAATCACCCTCCTTCCAAGCCCAAAACCAACACTTCTCCCCTTGGCCCACCCCTCCCTGCCCATACCCTACGAGCCAATCTATCCGGCCCAATAACCACACGGCAGCAGCCCAACAACAGGGGATTCTAGGCCCAAGCCCTCAACATAACAACTATGCTGCATATAGTCCCACTGATATTGAGCAGGCGCTTTATACCATGTCTTTGCAGCAGCTGATCCTACACAGTACATGGACACCGGTGCATCCTTCACCATGACCCATGATCAAGGTGATTTCCATTCTTTTTCTAACTCTAGCATTTCTCAAAATATTATCGTTGGTAATGGCAATACTATTCTTGTTTTAGGTCAAGGCACAAAATACCTACCTAGACCTTTCCCACCCTTTGTCCTTAAAAATGTACTTTACTCGCCCAAATTAGTTAAAAACCTTATTTCTGTACGCCGCTTTACTAGGGATAACTGGGTGTCTGTTGAATTTGACCCGTTTGGTTTTCTTGTGAAGGACCTCAAGACGCGAACGTCGCTCCTGCGGTGCAACAGCAGCGGTGATCTCTACCCTCTGGTGCTCGGGTCCTCCAATACTCTACCCACTGCTCTTGCTGCCGTCACTTCTGACCTATGGCACCTTCGTCTGGGACATCCTGGTCGTCAAGTTTTGCACTCTTAAAAAAATGTTTCTTCTGTTTCTTTTGATACTTTGCATAAGAAATTTTGTGACTCCTGTGTTTTTGGAAAAAGTACTAGACTGCCTTTCTTTGCTTCAAACTCTTCTGTTTTACAACCATTTGACATGATTCATAGTGATGTTTGGACTTCTCCTATTGTTAGTTCGTCAGGTCATAAATACTATGTTTTATTTTTGGATGACTATTCTAATTTTCTATGGACTGTGCCACTCACCCATAAATCTAATGTGTTTCAAGCCTTTATCAATTTTGCCACCACTATCAAAACCCAATTTGAACGAACCATCAAAATTTTTCAGTGTAACAATGGTCGTGAATATGTTAACAACTCTTTTCAAAAAAATTTCACGACCAATGGCATACAATACCGCCTTTCATGCCCTTACACATCATCCCAAAATGGCAAGGCCGAAAGAAAAATTCGTACTATCAACAACATCATCCGCACTATTATGGCCCATGCCTCTTTACCTACACATCTTTGGCACTTTGCCCTTGAAACCGCAACTTACTTACTTAACATCCTACCAAATAAAGTCACCAAAAATAAAACTCCCACAGAACTACTCTACTTCCTAACACCCACCTATGACCATCTTCGTGTCTTTGGTTGTCTTTGTTATCCTCTTAACCCCACCACTACAATAGATAAGCTTGAAAACCACTCTCAACCATGCGTCTTTCTAGGCTATCCCCCCACCCATAGGGGGTATCGCTGCCTTGACTTGAGCACCAAACAGGTCTATATTTCACGACACGTCGCCTTTGATGAAACCACCTTTCCCTTTAGGCAAACCATTGGCCCTCAACCTACTTACCAATTTTTAGATGACCCCTTCCCATTTCACCTTGCACCCCACCTCCAACCCACTAGCCTGCCCACAAACAGCCTTCACCCAAACCCAAACCCCCCACCGTCTGGCCCACACCCGCTACCTCAAACAAGTCCGGCCCACCCATCCTCCCAAACATCTACGGCCCTCCTTAACTCTCCCTCACAGCCCACTCCCACTCCATCCCCAAACCAGCCCATTCACTCGCCCCACCCTCCTAACCTGAACCCGGCCCCGCCACCTCCAATACAGACCCGCACCATCCGAACACGATCCATGAGCGGCATTTTTAAACCTAAACAACCCTTTAACTTAAACACCACTACCACCCCGCCTATCGTTCCACTTCCTAAAACCCCCACCGATGCCTTATCTATACCGAAATGGTACTCTGCCATGGCCACTGAGTATAATGCTTTAGTTAGAAATGGTACATGGGAATTAGTGCCTAGACAACCTGATATGAATGTTATACGTAGTATGTGGTTGTTTAAACATAAATACAGGTCAGATGGGTCATTGGAGCGGTACAAGGCCAGATTAGTTTGTGACGGTCGTACTCAACAGGTTGGCATTGATTGTGGAAAGACATTTAGCCCGGTCGTTAAGCCAGCAACCATCAGGACAATTCTCGCCATCGCTTTATCTAAGCATTGGCCCATCCATCAGCTCGATGTCACCAACGCTTTTCTTGATGGGAATCTCCATGAAACAGTATACATGTACCAACCAATGGGTTTTCGTAACAAACAATTCCCAGATTACGTGTGCTCTCTCAAGAAATCATTATATGGCTTAAAACAGGCACCCAGGGCATGGTATCAACGTTTCACCGATTTTGTATTATCTATTGGGTTTCATCATAGCAGGAGCGATGCATCTTTATTTACACTCCATCAGGGCACCGACACAGCATATCTTCTCTCTATGTTGACGACATTCTTCTCGTCACCTCTTCAGACAGACTTCGTCTCTCTCTCATGGCAAAACTGGCAGCTGAATTTGCCATGAAGGACCTCGGTCCTCTCAGCTTCTTTCTGGGCATCTCTGTGTCTCGCACACGTGACACCATGTTTTTGTCTCAACATACCTATGCTAAGGATATCATTGCTCGAGCCGGCATGCAGTCTTGTAACCCTGTTGCTACGCCAGTCGACACCAACAGTAAACTCAGTTCCACGCACAGTGACGCCTTTCACGACCCAACTCTTTTTCGCAGCCTTGCAGGTGCTCTCCAGTACCTCACGTTCACCAGGCCCGACATCTCGTATGCTGTCCAACAGGTATGTATGCACATGCCTTCTCCACGAGTTGACCACTGGAACGCTTTAAAAAGAATAATCCGGTACATTAAAGGGACGGTTAATTTTGGTCTTACACTTCATGCCTAGACTACGCACGGTCTTGTCTCTTACACGGACGCCGACTGGGCGGGTTGCCTGACAGTCGACGCTCAACCAGTGGCTACTGCATTTATTTTGGTGACAACTTAATCTCCTGGTCGTCTAAGCGTCAGTCCACCGTCTCCAGATCCAGCGCCGAGGCCGAATATCGCGGGGTTGCAAATGTGGTTGTCGAAATTTGTTGGATCCGGAATTTACTTCTAGAGCTTCATCATCCATTATCTCGCGCCACCTTGGTGTATTGCGATAATGTGAGTGCCATATATTTATCCGGAAATCCAGTACAACATCAGCGGGGCAAAGCATATAGAGTTGGATATTCACTTCGTTCGTGAACAGGTGCAGCAAGGACAGGTCCGTGTCCTACACGTTCCTTCTCGTTTTCAGGTTGCAGATATCTTCACAAAAGGCTTGCCTCGTGTTCTATTTGAAGATTTCAGGGACAGTCTCAGCATCTGGTCTCCTCCCGCTTCGACTGCTGGGTATAATAGCATTAATAGCATAAACTTATATTTAGCAATTGTATTGTAATTATGTATTGCATTTATTTGTATTTATCCCTACCATAATTATAGGGAACATGATGTATTATATATATGGATAATATCAATGAGAAGAGGCAAGGGATTGACTCTATCAGTTGTGTTTTTAGCTGTTTATCGCGACAATTTCACATTTGATTGCTCCAATAGAAAATACGTGTCGTATTTACATAGAATGACCTTATGCTAGTCCAGTTTGACAAATGTTTACTAATGTCAGTTCGTTATCGTTAAATACGTGAAGTCTTTCTTTAGGCATCAGGGCGTCCACAAACTTCGAGATGTCAGTTTGTTAATGTTAAATACGTAAAGTCTTTATTTAATTAACCTTAAAATATGTTAATCACTTTGAAAACACAATTAAAATCACATTAGCCGTTATACGGAATTTGTCGGTTGTCACATTCTCCCCTCATTAAGAGAATTACGTCCCGGAATTCAGTTCAAGTCGCCCATTACATTAGTATCCTGGAACAGGGCGGAATGTTTGCGCTTCATGCGATCTCCTCTTTTCTAAGTGAACCTAGGTTCACGCTTAACATTCTAAGAAAGACAATATCATGATCTAGCTACAGCCACGCTCTTGGATTTTCCCAATCCGACACATCTATCGGTTTTCCCGAAATAGTAAAGCTTAGACTAAACGGTGTGCCTTCGGTGAGTGGAGTCGGGGAGGTGATGTGGCGTTTTCCCTGATCGGGAACACCGCCCCCGCGTCCAGAATTCGGTGAGATCGGTGATAACTCCCCAAAGGTGCCGAGCTCATTGATTGGCCATTTTATTATTATTTTTTTAAATCAAACTTTACATAATATAAAAAAGAAGGGGGAATTGGGGGAATACCATTTCTAAACTTTGGGGGAGGAAATGGGGAAAATGAGGTGGCGCTGATGTGGCATTTGGGGGAGTTGCTCTCCACACCATATAGCCTTAGCGTCAACCTGGATCTCATCAGTCGAGGAATTGGCAATGCTTCCTCAGACTTGACTTGCGGGATTCATCAAGAGTCCCACTAAGCTCTTGCGATGGTTCGAGCTTATTCATCACAAGACCAATTCTGAAGGATACCTCCGTGCCACTGGAGTATCAAGAATTTGACCCATTACATTTTTTTTCGTGCTTAACAACACCCTTTCAAGGTACAACTCTCAGCGAAGTCTTTTCACCGATTCAAAATTCCTACGGCTAGCGCCTTGTTAGTACAACTTCCCGATCAGTTTTGTAACTCATTCAAGCAGTCTTAAATCTACAAGATTTATTGGCCATCTCTTGAACAACTCAAGCCATATTATGTGTCTATCCCCGTATGTCATTCAACTTAATGGAGATGTACACGTATGCCCTCCAAAGGGCTTTGAGCAGTACACCCCGACCACTGGGATGATAATTCCTATCACATATGAAATTCTGGCGATGAAGCACATGAATTCTATGTGCCACAGACATCAATCGTGTCAACACGGAAAAATCCAGTTAATGACGTTCAATTCATTCGTTTGAGAATGACAAGGCGTACTCATATCGAATCGAGTATCCCAGGCTTGTGTACAAGGTTTGCCGAACTTGAGGTAGAATGACTATTCAATCCGATATTATAGAAATTGGCATCCAACGCCTAGCCATGACTCTCCCAGAGCATAAGTGGCTACTTATATACCTTGTGTCGGAGCTACAGTTTAGTAGGGAATGAGAGTGTTCCAAACGACGATCAATCATTACCCGTGTCACATCACAGCTACATGACGCCTCAGGTGACATGATAATTAGATTCTCTTATTCAAATCTTACTAAATGGGTTATCTTACCAGATCACATAACAGTCGACACTCTCGAAGGCAATCAAGGTTGTAGTAGCAGATGCTATTCATGTGTCCTCACAAGGACTGGAATCCTCTATGCAGTGACTTACAACCTTTCACATGAGCAATTGTGGTTAATGGTACTAGGGCTCCTAGTATGGACTGATGGAGTTCGAAAGATTTTGCGTCACTTTCACCCCTCAGTTGCCAAACAGTAAACAGGGTATATCTGACACGTTGGTCATATAGTTCCATAATCCTCGAGAATTAAAAGCCGACTTAAACACAAATGACTAGAGGCTCATGTCACCTCAGCACGTTCGTCAACACTGGAATGGGGTATATGAAATATCACGAAATAGTTTCCGCAAAAAACGGAGGATAAGGTTTCAACAACATATCGACACGTTGGTCCCCACCGATCCGGGCATACAGAACACCAATAGCTACCTAAAACATGGGTATCCAATACTTTTCCTATTATATGTGCCACACGGGCACTGGTGTCCTATCGGCATTAGCAAACTAGTAAGTCAATTTCAAATAATACAACCACTCACCCTCGAATGGACTATCAGACCTTATGCAGAGATCTGAATGGAAGAGTCCTAGAACCAGAACCTTCAATTCGCCGAGAGTTTCGTCTTTCCGGGATTATTTCAAGGTAATGGTGAAATCGAGTCATGGATGAATGCATGCATTTGACATAGATTTCACCTTTGGGGCTTTATGGCTTCATGCGTCAAGTCGTTACTTAAAACAAACAAACGACCGAGATAATACGACAAGCAAGAATCTTGAGCCTTCAAGCAAGGCATTTCTTTCAACAACTCAAGTTGCCCATATATGGGTGTAATGAGTAAGCTTCCGAGCTCATCTTGAGTAGTCAAGTACTAACCGCACTGACCTGGCAGTTCACATCACTATGGTATCTCCAATAGTGTCTGTCAAGGACAGGAAATTTTGCTCTAGCACGACCACGACTACAAGAGGACAACTAAGAACACCAGTACCGACCCAAAGTCGAAATGGTCCCACTATTTCAAGAACAAAAGCAACAATGCCATGTGTGACACCCGTCGAAATCACAGGACATATCCGTACACTAGCTACACGTACACATTGTGCACGACATTTCATTTTACATGATTCATTACAATTGAGCCACACAGGGTCTCGACAAGCCAATTTCAATGCTTACAGTTTAGCATTAGGCACGCTAGGGAATACAATTTCATAACTAGTTGAATAGTTATCATGAGCTATAGAGAGATCATACCACAAACCCTAATTTGGGAACTCATACAATTGAACATAACATTTCAATTGTGATCCAATCAAGAACAAAAACAAACAATTTCCATATATAAGGAATTGCTCAGGCACAATATCCATAAATGACTAGTAATACAACTAGTTAAAAATATATATTGAGCACTCATTTATATATTGCTTTGTATCACATAAACTTGTACAAAGATCACTCTTAACATCTAATTATAATATGTGACCCTACACTTGTACAAGACATGGATTAAATGTTCAAATATATATATATATATATGGATGTGTGTATATATGCGACGGCACACACATATACATATGTGTGTATGTGCTTTCCAATTTTAAACTCCTACACCTTTAATGAACCATCCTTTCATCCTCTAAGATTCCACCATAATTTGTTAAACATTGGTCCTTGTATTCATTCTGTGATAGTTGACTTGCCAAAAAAGATGTAACCTCCACATCTATATTATCTTATTAAGGAGGAGTGATGTACAACATGGTAATTTGCATTTCTTTACAACTTAACAAGCAACATGTACAACATATTTAAGCAAAAAAATTAAGGGTATTATTGGCATAGTTGTGACAATTAAGACACTTAGGAGGGTAGATTAGTAAATTTAACATAATCCAATACCTCACATCCTAAAATCTTATCCCAATTATGTCCTTATGTCCAACTTTTAAAACACAAAATACAACCTAACCTATGATGCATCTTAAATGTGAGACCTTTCAACCCCTCATCTATATTATTATATATACTTTATTATAATCAATTTGTTGAATGCTAATAGTCTTTTTATAACCCCAAACAAAATCTTAAAGCTAATTTCATGCTTTGAAACATTGTTTTGTCCAAAAAAAATTATGTCTTCATTAGATGAGAAGAGAAAAAAATCAATGAGAAGTTAAGATGCTTGCAAGATATGGTTCCCAGATGCTACAAGGTACAAAGATATGAGTTAATATTTATATACATATATACATTTTTTTCTACTTGTTCATATGTTCTTTGACAATTACAAAAATTTATCTTCATAATATATCATTGTTTTGCTCCATTTAAATTTAGTTATTTGCTATAGACAATGGGAATGACAGTGATGTTGGATGTAATAATCAACTATGTTGGATCGTTGCGGAATCAAATTGAGGTAATTTAATTATGCAACTAAACAATTAAAACAATAAAAAAATATTCAGAATTATTGATGAGAAAATATTTTTCAAAATTAATTAGTACAGTTTTTTCTCTTCTTTGTGCATTTTTAGATTCTCTCCATGAGGCTCTCAGAAACCAGCATGTTCTATGACCTATTGACCTCAACTCTATTGAATTGGATGATATGGCCCTATGAAGGTGACAGATGGCTTTCCTAACTATCCTTGTTAAAAAGTTGTGTATCTTGAATCATATTTATTGTTAACTAAATAAAACGGACAAAATTATAAATATAACATTCTAGATTTGTTAATACGTTTCTAATATATTATAAATATTACCTCCACTTACTGGATGAGATGAAAACTGATATTGCAGGGAACAAATGGACATCAAGGACAGATGATGGAGAGGATGGTTGGAGAAGGGTATGGAGACTTTCCACAATTTCAATCAACATGGTCTCCTTGAACGTCATGAAATAGTTAACTCTATAAATCTATATATGCATGCTCAAATATAACTTTATACGTATACTATATTTGTTCTAAGACTTTTAAGGTATTTGTTGATCTATTTAATGTTCTTGTTAAACGTTGTATGAAGTGTGGTTCACAATATTATTTTGCTTTCGGCAATTGTATATTGTTTAAGTTCTAATTCTAATTAATTAAATAAAGTAAACCCTAGCCTAAAGAGAAAACAAAATTTTAACTATGTGTTAATTACTTATGTTATTTGTGCTAAGAAATAAGAAATCAAAAAGCCATAAATTTACGCTCACGCTAATGAATCAACCCAAATCTTTATCTTCTATACTATATTATAAAGCATCAGTGAAGGATACCCACAAAATTTAAGTAAATACAACCTTTATTGCTTACAGTACAATGCTTATTGAAGTCATTTATGGGGTAAAATTGTCTTTCTACCTAAATATTAAATTGTTGAAGAAATTAATTTAAACATAAT
Source organism: Ambrosia x helenae (assembly GCA_030844895.1). NCBI lineage: Eukaryota > Viridiplantae > Streptophyta > Magnoliopsida > Asterales > Asteraceae > Ambrosia > Ambrosia x helenae. The sequence goes on from CM061233.1 coordinate 42,550,323, forward strand.
TATAAAATTGATGAGGAAATTAACAATAATGTGGTGACTCTTTACATTCATAATCTCATGTCTTTATTATGTTTGTATCAATGTTATAGTCTATAAATAGTGGTCATGTATTTGGTATATAAATAATGTGGTGACTCTTCACATACATAACTTACATATCTTTCAATGTTTATAGTAAATAAATTACATCATATATTATGTAATTATATCTTCTTTTTAAATTTATGTGGTTGCATGATGGTATGATGTGACACTTCTACACACAAATAAATATGTAGGCTTGAAGTTTGCCAACACACCCAACCCATGACACGTTTCAACCCATTAAAGTGAGTGATATATGTAGGCTTGACGTTTATACAAGCAAATACGATAGAGATACTTCATGAGCAATGTCATCATCTTCCTCGATGGTTTTTTGTTTTTCTCTGCTACTATAAGCTTCTAGGAATAGAATTTAAGTTTCTGATCTTACGGAGTCACCAATTGTTTACATATCCAAAAGAAGACAAGTTCTTATCAGTTGATTTATATTTGTTACGACGTTTGTCAAACTAACATAAAACGAGAGTATCTGTTGGGTCTGCTGACCTGGAGAAGAACAGATGATTGAAAAGCTAAAATATACTACTCAGTTGATCCTTAGAAATAAACAACATTTACAAGATACTTCTCCCAAAAGACGGTTGACCCTAACATCTGCTGTACTCAACAACTATTGGAAACAACTACTGCTGCAAAGGACTGCTGGATAAACAACTGCTTGAGAACAACTGCTGACTAATGGTCTGATGAAGAACAACTGCTGACTAAAGTGCTGAAGACTAAAGGTCTGTTGGAGCCAACAGCACTTAGGCTCCAACAGATGACACAAGACCATCAGAGTTTTCCCCAACAGCAGTTTACCTTATAGTGTTTTACAATGTAACAGTAGTTTGTATTTAACAGATGTTTTATGTTATTCTGTTAGAGGTCACTGTCTTAGGTGACGTCAGCTTAGATCATCAGTGGTTTAGATTTGTCTATAAATAGAACAGTTCTTGTACTATTCTATTCATCACTCAAAACATTCTCTTAGACAAACAATCACAGAGTGATCAGGCTGAGGGGGAGTACTTGTAATATTGTAATCTTTCAATTAATGAAAGCATTCGATTGAAAACAATTATTCTCTTGTTTTGATTTATAGTTTATCATTCCGCTGCACTTTCCATTTATATTCACTTCGTTCATCACATATTTTATATAAACAAATCAAAACAATCAAACTCAGATCCTAACAGTATCTATGCAAATCATTGACTCCGCTGCGTTTCGCGAGTGCCCTAAAATAATAGAAATATGTTGCACACTACAAACTGCATTTTAGTAATTACATCACTTCCACTACAATCTTATAGTCATTAAGAGAAACAACACCACTTCACTACGCTAAGAACTGCTCTACGATGGCATACTTATCTGCCTTTGAGATACATAAAAGGGTCCCACCGAAGGACGTGGGCCAATCTAAGGGTGTTGCAAGGAATAGTACGGCCTATTGTGATGTACCCATTTAAAATATTCAGAAGATATACTTATGAGTTTCAGTTTTTAATAACATATATTTTATACATCGTTGTTTTCTACTTCATCATAACGAATAACCAACAAACACGATGCACGAGAGGTAAAACAGATGCACCCGCCGCAACGCGCGGGCATTCCTACTAGTACATACATATATACACGACACACATATACATATGTGTGTAGTGTTTGTGTCTTTCACTCTTACACAAGTCCCTTCACCACACTCTTCCACCAAGATTCGCCCAACAACATGCTTTAGTCACCTCCATCACATTCCTAGATGTTACACTAATAAGGAAAGCATCTTATAACACTTAGGAAAGTTTAAGTGTTGACTTACCACAATTGCCATTCCACACTTTCCATGCAGGATCTACCAAATCAACCTAAGACATCTCTAATCACCCAAGACATCATGATTATCATGCATCAAATCCTTATGAAGTTGACTAATCCTAACCTCCCAACACCCTAATTTTTTCGGCCCACACTAACCAAGAAAAGCAAGCACACATCAAGTCCATAATCTCTTCCAAATCCATCCAAGATCATCTTTATTATATCTTAAACCACAAATAGAAAGATTCTTTCTTTCACCTTTCCTAAGCCATGATGCCTTGCCATCCATAACCATTATATACAGGGCCAAGGTTTGAGACTTAAGTGCACCAAACAACTAACACTACCCTTCCACCCCTCCCTCTCTTCCTCTCGGCACCACCACACCACCGCCGAACACCACCATCGGCCCCCTTCACCACCAAAAACCACCATCACCACCCTAGCCACTAACAATAACCATTAACCTTCAAGGGACTCTTAGGGGTACAAGGAGCATAACCAAGGTGTACAAGGCCCCTAACTCCCTCTTTCCTTAGACACTAGGAGGTATAACCTTGTTTTTCATAAACTCGTGTCTTTGTTTTTGCATAGTCTTTTATTACCAAGTTGGCCATTTATATGTTTACTCTTGTAACTAAACCAAGTAAATAAGCAAACACATGATCTAAAATACACTATGTTAGTTGATAAATGTATGTATTTACACACACTATAGGCTGAAATATGTATATATATACTAGACCATGATGGCCGAAAGTTTTGTAAGAAAAACTATGTATTTTCCAACGCTCATTAACACAAGACATAATGTGGTTAGTTAAAAATCATGTGTGACATGTTAGATCCATAACAGGCCTACAAGGTATATATGTTTTCAAGAAAAGTGATGTTTAACATGAGATATTGTTATCTTTTTCACAAAAGTTAACTAAAGACTCCTAAATATTATCGATCTATGGACATGTCAAATTCAAGGTTGTAAGACCTATGACACATGAACACGTACACCATCCAAAATGTATAAAAATACATATTTTCACAAGTAAAAGTGGTGTTTTTACAAAAGATAACACTATCTTTTTACCCAAGTCACTAGTGTACATAAAGATGGTGAATCTTGCAACACAAAGCCGAGAGGTATAATAGAATGAGTTTGAGTTGTCTTAGTTATAACATTACTAGTATACGCGAATGCACGTGTGGGACTCGACTACTACTACTTTGGACTTCACCCAATTAACAAAACCATACGAATGATAATATATTATAGAACAGATTATATTGGTAAGAAATTAATATACAACAACTAACCATGTGTACATTGATTAACTATAAAAGAGACTGATATAAAGTGGAATATAGGATTATATGAGCACCAAGACATGAGCATTAGTTATGAAGTTCATACTTACGACTTGGATAATAAATACGAAGATGACACTAGATAATAAGCTTAACATGTATATATATATATATATATATATATGACGTCGGACCAAGGGTCATACATTTTTATAATTATATGACTAAAAGTACAAAGCAAGGATAGAATAAGCCAGTCACCAACTAAAAGGTCCTAATACCCACACGTGTAACTGCGATGTTAGGTTACACCCACTGATGCTTATAATTACCATAGGACCTTGTGTGCCAAGGACAGATGGGATCTTGACGTGGAACATTGTGTGACGTGACGTAAAACACTACTAAGGTGAGTTCCATGTACCCCGACTTGTTTATAAAATGTTTTACTTGTTAATCTGTTTGATGTTACAAGATACTTGTTGCCGGATTGTTAAACTCGCACTCATTAACCCAAAGGGTTTGAGCCACTTAACATATGGGTAGTACTACTTGGAAAAACCCCCCACACACAGTGGATCTGGAAGCCCGGAAAACCCTCCACTAGGGTCTGTGGACCATTGTGACATATGTTTTGCCATGTGAATCTATACGGCAGTATATAGATTCGGAGTTAGGATTGAGGTGTGGCTTGTACATCACCATTATTATTGCATAAAACCACACACGGACTCACCAACATTTTATGTTGACCCAAATCTACTTTTAGTGTGTGTTCAGGTACCACTTGGGATAAAGATTGAACGCGAAATATTTACTACATGTTGCAGTTAGAGATATTTGCTAGCAGATCATGATCATGGATTCTTGTAGAAGAATCAAGTTACAAGGATTGTGGTTTAGATAATCTAGAGCTGAACATTGGATAGAGTCTGGATCGACTAGTGGATATTATTTCAACAACCGCTTTGACGACCGCCACGCCTCGTCCCTGCATTAGTTATAGAATATTTATTTAGAAATGTATGATTATATTTTTTAACTAGTATATGTATGAAACAATAAATATAGTGTTCATGTTGCTTCCGTTGTGCAATTTTGGTATCAACTGTATCCCAACCGACACTACCGGGGTCGGGTTGTTACAGAGTGTGGAGAAGAAGGGATGTGGGTTTGTGAAGTGTCGATAGTGGCTGATAAGTGATATGGTTAAAATGTTAGGGTTAGGGTTAAGTTTTTAGAACATATGAATTAAGATACTTAACAAAAGGAAATAAATAATAAAAATAAAGTTAAGTTTAATTAAACAAACAAAAATAAACAAACGAACATAAATGAACATAAATTAACGATCATGAACAAACATAATGAACGAACATAAACGAACGTTCATGAACATAAACGAACGAACAAAACGTGTGTTCATGTTCGTTCGTTTAATTAAATGAACAAAAAAATGTGTTCGTTTTCGTTCATTTATTTAAATAAACGAACATAAATGAACTTCTCGCCGAACAGTTCACGAACAGTTCATGAACGTTCGGTTCATTTACAAGCCTAACCATAGTACTATCCAAATATTCCTTCGATTCTCGATTTCACACACACACACACAACACACGAGTAAATGGTTACAGTAGGCGATGACTCACCCTGAGTGGTGTACAACAAACCCAAGTACTCATCATGCCACTTATCACGTTTTCACATTTAAAAACATTTTGACATGTAACAATATTTGACAAAACATATCCTTCCCCTTAAAACAAAAAACAGTAAAAAGGGGTCGTGAAACTCACCTGAATTTCCTTGCTTAGCTAGCAAACAAAGCTCGAATCTTTGATTGACTTCCTCGTGCCCTAATTACAAACAAAGGATGCCTTAAAGACTATCGCACATAAGCCAAGCTTATTTTACGGTTAAAAGGTAGTTTATTCATCTATCTAGACTCGTGTGTACTAACCTGAGTCTTAAATGTTTTAACTCGATGAACCGATCGTGACTTGTCATAATACCTGTGTTGAACATACGACATAGTTCCCAAGTTGCGCACCTGTTACTATTTGTGTGTAACCACGTTTGACTAATACCACAAAACGTATAACTCATCCCGAGCTGTAGCTCACCTCGCAATTCGGATAATTGTATTTGTCTTGTATAATTATTTTTGGAAAAAACATACTTTGAGGAAACATAAATATAGTTATTAAAATCGATTAATAACAATTGTTACTTCTTTCCCAAAAATCCAAGTATTTTAAAGATTGTGAAAGTTTGCATTTATAAATTATCGAGAAAATTGCAGTTTTCGTCTCTGTGGTTTGCCTAAACTAACAGGTTCAGCCCAGACTTAACACCCTGAGTCCCTGTGGTTTCGTTTTCTAACAGTTTACGTCCTTCCTTCTAACGTCCGTCTATCTGCCGTTACATCACCCTCACGTGCACCTCACGTGAGGGGTATTATAGTCATTTCAACTCGTAAATGAAGGGCATTTTGATCGTTTCAATCCCTGGAGGGGTATTTTGGTCATTTTAACTTGTAAACGAAGGGTAATTTGGTCATTTCCATCCCTTGATTAATTAAAAAAAATATCTTAACGAAAATATCTGGTAATTAACTTTCCCTCCCTATTTAAACCCCTATTCTTCAACCCTAACCTTCAATTGTTCTTCATCAATCCTTCAATCAACAATCGTTCAGCCCTACAATGGTGATGTGTAGGTGTGGATCAACAACAGACCTCAGAATTTCATGGACTAATGAAAATCCAGGACGTAGGTACCATCGTTGCACAAATGGATGTGGTTTCGTTGAATGGATGGACCCCCTACTTGTACAAACCCTATTGTGTTGATACCTGCTCTGTTGGCCACCATACGAAACCATGAAAACAATGTCAGAAGAATTTGTGCCACGAAATCAGAAGCTGATCAGGTGTTGCAAAAAAACCGAGAATTAAAACAAGATGCTGAAAGTAGGTCTAGTGTTTTCTTGGATGTTTTTTGTGATGTATTATGTTATGAAGTAGGTCTAGGGTATGTGCATGTTTGGTGGTTGTGCAGTCTTGGTTTCTAGGTTTGGTGGATGTTTTTTGTAACGAAGTAGGTCTAAGTCATGTTTTGATGAAGATGAATGAATATTATGTAATGAATATAATGGATGAATGAATGTTATTGTGTATGTTAATGTTATTGTGAATGAGTCATATGGTTAGTGAATTAGTCATAATGAAATCAGGTTTGGTTAATGGTTGTGCAGGGTTAGAGTGTTAATGAACATGTTAGTCACTGCAGGTTAATGTCAAATGGGTAAAGGTTAATGGTTGGGTAAAGGTAAAGGTTAATGAACATGTCAAATGCAGTTTGTTAGTCACTGCAGTTTGTTAATGGGTCATTGAGGGTAAAGGTTAATGGGTAATGTGCAGGTTAATGTCAAATAGGTTAAATAATGCAGTTTGTTAATGGGTTGTGCAAAAGTTTAATGGTTGTGCAGGGTCAAATAATGCAGTTTGTTAATGGTTGTGCAGGGTCAAATAATGCAGTTTGTTATGAAGGTTGATAATGGTCAGTCATTGAGGGTATGTTGGTCACTTCAGTTTGTTTAGTCATATTAATGGTCTGTGTAGTATTTGTGTCAAATAATGCAGTTTGTTATGAAGGTTGATAATGGTCAGTCATTGAGGGTATGTTGGTCACTTCAGTTTGTTTAGTCATATTAATGGTCTGTTAAGTATTTGTGTCAAATAAGAAGGTATGTGCAGTTTGACTAGGGCTGGCAATGGGTAACTTGTATAAGACACGATTAGACCTGTTAACTGAAAATTACACTATGTCATTTTTTACTTTTTTTAAAAATAATTAAAATTAAGAGGCAAATATCCATCATTTCTCTTTTTTGGTACATAAAACGTATAACTGTGTTATAAACATGGGATATAAAGTAGTTAAACGAGTCGTGTTCATGTTTAGAACTTGTGTTGTTCGCATCATCAGAAACCTTTTAAACCTGTTAAGACACGATTTGCCAGCCCTAAGTTTGACCATTATGTTCAGTCAAATGGGTCATCAAAATAGTAGGTTTGTTTCATGAATGGTTTGACTTATTTAAGTCAATGGGTCAAGTAATGCAAAATGGGTCAGTATGATCCTGTATAAATAGAGAACCAAAAAAACAACAAATAACCACACAATCCATTTAAGTCAAATTGTCCTTTCTAACGGTCATTTTTCCCTGTATAAATAGAGAACCAAAAAACAGCAAATGACCACACAATCCATTTAGTAAGATGGATACAAAAACACAAAAAACACTAAAAACCAAAGACACTAAACATGACCATGCTGTTGATGATGAAGATCCAAAGGAACAAGATGTTGTTCATGATCAAACATCAACAACCACAAGATCCACAACCATAACATGCCCCTGATGATGAACAACCAAAACATGCTGCTGATGATGAACATGTGCAGTTGAATCAGTTTGCAGATTCACTGATTCATAATAAACAACATGTTGCTGATGATGAACATGATCATCAAGGAAAGACATATCATCAAGGAAAGACAGAAAAGGAACAGGAAGAACCTAATCCACACGACGATTATGATCTTGAGGTTTTGAAAAAAGCCTGGGATTATAATGACTCTGATGATGACTGGTACCATGACCCGCATGAAGATGAGCGTCGGTCTGATTCATGCTCTGATGATGATCATCACTGGAAGTGAAACATGTAACAAATGGAAGTGAAAGATGTAACAAGTTGCTATGAATAAAATGTATGCAATGTTTGAGTAACAATTCCAAATCAAATTTATTACAATGTTGAATGCATACACCTACATTAACCAAATAAGAACAAAGTACAACACAAATAATACAAAATCAAATTTATTACAATGTTGAATGACAACAGTTTCAGTTCATGACCATGATGTTCGACCCTGTGTTTCCTGTGTTAGACCCAAATCTGGAAATTGGAGAAACATCACTCCATCTTTCATCTCTAGATGATAATTTGAGCTCCAATTGGACATTGTTGATCTCGAATTGGAGGAAAACATTGGATTTCACATTATGGTTTTCAAATGGAATTGGGGAAGAAGAAGACTGCTTCTTCAAATTATAACATTCATTTTCGAGTTGAAAAGACCAAAATGCCCTTCATTTACGAGTTGAAATGACCATAATACCCCTCACGTGAGGTGCACGTGAGGGTAGGGCTGGCAAATCGTGTCCCTAACAAGTTAACAGGTCTCTGACGCGCGCGAACAAATAAGTTCTAAACATGAACATGACTCGTTTAACTCATTTATATCTCATGTTTATAACACAGTTTTATGTTTTATGTACCAAAAAAAGGAAATGAAAGATTTTTGCCTCTTAATTCTAAGTATTAAAAAAAGTCAAAAAATCAAATAGTGTACTTTTTAGTCAAACAGGTCTTATCGTGTCTTAACAGGTTACCCATTGTCAGCCCTACGTGAGGGTGATGTAACAGCAAATAGACGGACGTTAGAAGGAGGGACGTAAACTGTTAGAAAACGAAACCACATGTACTCAGGGTGTTAAGCCTGGGTTGAACCTGTTAGTTTAGGCAAACCACAAGGACGAAAACTGCAATTTTCTCTAAATTATCCCTAAGTAAATCAAGCGTTTATGTGCTTTGAATCCAAATAACGAACATTGCGTAGTTACCGAAAACCTTTAAAAATTTATCATACTTGACGCTCGATGAAAACTATATATTTGTTTTTGAAAATATTGTCCATGATATACCATTATTGTTACAAATAATCTTTGTCAAAAACGTTGCGATCCGTATAAATGCATCCATTCAAAGCACTTGGAAAATTATTTATAAAACGTACGCAACGATATTAACTTAGTTGCGCTTTGGATTTTATAAATTTCAGCAGAGTTTCCTCTGTTTTTGTACAAACCAGACAACACAAGTCGTCTACAATTTTCCCAAAATCGACACACTAAAACAAGACAACTAATCCCATTTATCCACAAAATTTCCGTTAACAAGACATTTACACGTTTCGACAACTTATATAAATATACACGTTTCGATTTTGGTCTTTGCACAAGGCGAAAGGTATACATAAGGCGTGTTTGAGGAGCGTATATTGGGACCGCCTCTTGTTGATGTTACAGTGGAGCGTATATTGGGACCGCCTCTTGTTGATGTTACGGTGAAAGGTATACCGGTGTCACGGTGGTTGGTATGTCGTTTCTTACCGCTAAAAAAAGTTGATGTTAACCATTCAACAGTGTAGAATCTTCGTAGGGTAACAATAAAAAAAATTTGTTACCTCCTCCAAACAAAACAATGGTTGATGGTATTCAAGAGTTATGAAAAACTCCATAGTACCAATTCAACTTGGATCTCAATTGGATTCTCCAACTGCCACTACAATAGACACCCAAAATATTCATCAACAAATGGGCCTCATAATGGCCGACAAAAGCCTAATAACAAAATGGGCCTTACACTGGGCCGAGAAGCCCAATAACATAATGGACCCACTTTTTTCCTTGTTTAATGGGCCGACAATACATCTAAATAACCGGTCAAATCATTCACCACTTGTGAAGCCCAATGATGACACACTTATGAACCACAATTTGGCCTAACTCTTGTCTACCTTTCCTATAAAAATATCCTTTCACCCCTCTCATCTCCTTCACATATTATCTCTTTTTCTCTCTCATCATCTACCCTAACACGCTCACTTCCCCAATAATAATAATATTATTATTATTCCATTTTTAACCTAATAATCCCTTCTCTTCTTCTTCTTCTTCACCTCTTTTCCTAGATCTTTAACATAATCGATGGGTGGTGTTGCTGTTCTACACCCACAAGATTATCTCAACGATAATAATCACAACAACTTATTCCTCACCCCTGTAATTAAATCACGTCGAAACCCTAAATCCACCCCTAATATTCCCAGATCCGACGGCCGTAAACGAAGCCCACCAACCGTACGGAAACCCAAATCTCCGGCGACCATGGTCACAGATCCGCCGGTATCCACCGCCGGAAAACACCTCGTCATGGGTCAGGTCAAGATCCTGAAACGCGGTGAGCCGTTGGATCAGTCATCAACGGTTGTAAAAGAAACAAGCGTGGTGACGTCACGGCCGGTTGAAAATGACGTCATCAGTGGACGGAAGGTTACGCCGCCGGCTAAGAAGAAATCAGAGAAGGAGAAAAAAAGTTTTTCAAACGGAAACCCTAAAATAGAGGGTTTGAGAAATGACGATTTTGCCCTTTCGTCAACGGACCGTTGGGACCCGACCCGGAAATGGTGCCGAAGCAGATGAACGAGTTTTTCTTTGCTGGGTCTGCTTTTGTTGACTCGCCACCACCGAGTTCGGTTCCGATACCCGGTTTTTTTACCAAGAGTTTTGCTGTGAAGGATGATCCGAGTTCCGATTTAAGGCGAATACTCGGGTTGAGTCTTTCGTAGGTATTAAGTTAATAATAATTACCATTTCAGTTTCAAGTAATGAAGTTTGATGAATGATGAAGAAGATGGTGGTTGTTTTCGAGTTTGATTTAACATCCCTGGTATTTTTTAAGAGGGACGAATCGAATTCGGAAGCAAGGTTGTCTATGATGTTTAATTTAATTAGGCGTAATGGGTTATTAGGTAAATTTATTTAAGGTTAATTATGAAGAAGGTGTTTAGGTGGTGATTACTGGAATGTGATATGCTGAATGTAATCCAGTTAGTGTCTTGTCTGTGTGTGTGTTGTTTTATGTATCTATAGCATATTATGATGTTAGTGATAATATTGTTGCTGTTTTTATATGTAGTTGTGGTGGTGGTGGTTGTAGTTGTTCATTGGGACTGTTTGTAATTGACTAATTGGAGTATTGCAAATACATGAGGTTTAGAAGCAAAATTGAATTGAGTTGTTACTAATCTTCGATTTTGGTCTTTGCATAAGGCGAAAGTTATACATGAGGCGCGTATATTGGGACCGCCTCTTGTTGATGGTGTATTTCGTCTGTTGGAGAACATGAGGCACGTATTAGGAAGTTGTACGCATGGTTTTAAGTTTTGTACATGGTGGTTTGTCATTTCTAAATTTTGAATGCTCAATGATTAAAAATTGTGAGAAATATATTAAAAAAAAATTGTTGTATAAACAATAACATACACAAGTGAAATAAAAAAACAAGCTTTAAATTGAAACAAAAGAAGAGAAAAAGAAATTATGAGAGGAAAACCGGAGAGAAGGAAAAGGATAATGTCATTTCGTGTTTGAGTTGAAAGAAAAAAAAATGAATATTTTTATGTGTTTTCGAGTCGGAAGGAAGAAAAAAAAAAGTAAATTTTACATGTATACCCTGGTTGAAAAGAAAAAAAAAAGTAAAGATTTTTATGTGTTTGAAGAGAGAAAAAAAAAAGTAAATTTTACGGGTATACCCTTGTTAGATTTTGTTAGATTTTATTAGAGGTTAAATTAAATGGGAAGGTAACATAGTAAATTAATATGAATTTTGATGTTGTGTCAAGATTTTAGTTTCAACTAATTCTATAAATGAAACACCTATTGAATAAAATAAACATAAAAACTATAAATGAAACAGCTATTGAATAAAATAAACATAAAAAGATCACGCTAATAGATATTTTTATTTGTTTATTTTTATAGGTTATGCTTTGTTTGTATGATGATAATTGATAATTGAAGTCGGTTTAAAGAGTAAAGAGACGTGTTTTTTATTTAAATGTAAGACGTGTTGTTGTCGATGAGGAAGCAGCCAAGAAATGATAATTAGAGTTGAATGAAAGAAAGACACCAACATAGACCAAATCATAGTTAAGGTATTTTATTTTATTTTATTCCAGACGGATGTTACCTTGCAATCAAGTTGTGCAAACTTTTTCTTTTTCTTTCTCTTTATCTTTATTAGCTAACAAAAGTTGGTATTATTATGTTGTCATGCAACCCTCTCTCTCTCTCTCTCTCGGTGGAAATGAATTTTTTATTTTAGGTAAAGACGTAAAGGCGTTACTAGTAATGAATAAAAACAAATTCATAAAGCAAAACCATAATCGATTACCTCAAAATAAATAAATAAATTATTTATTTGTATGTTCTAGTATTGTATGATATTAAAATGTTATTCTGAAATTACTATTTGCGATTTTTACAAGAATGAATACAAGTTCGGTAGGGTTTTTAAGCGGATCATTAAATGAATAAAAGTTTGTATTGAAACAAACGAACATAAAATCTCACTCACAAAAAAGGTATTTGAATTATGTAGGATTCAGGAAGGGGTAGGGGTGTTCATAATTCGATTCGGATTCGAAAAATTCGAAATTCGATTTAGTTCGATTCGATTACCAAGAATTCGATTCGATTATTAAGAATTCGAATTCGATTCAATTCGAATTCGAGTCCAGTAAATCGAATACGAATCGAATACGAATTTATGATTTTAAATTCGATTCGATTCGAAATTCGAATAAAAACTGTAGATGTATATTTTTTAAATACATATACACTCATACACATTATTATATACACAAATATACACATTGAAAAAAAAAGAACTTCTAAATTTTGGTCAAACTCTAAGAACCCATAATGTTTACAACTTTTACCATAACCATATTTTACATATTTACCTTATACATCACAAAACTCTAACAAACTATACTATCTACTGTTTTTACTATTCCCGTATTTGACATATTGTTGTTTATTAATTTTGTAGATTTGTATTTTATATGTTAAAAATAATGAGTTTGTATTAGTTTTAAAACTTAAAGTAAAACAATATATTATTTATGGTGAATTTGAACTAAATCGAATTTATTCGAATTCGATTCGAATTCGAGCTTCTTATTCGAATCGAATACGAATCGAATAAATTGAATTTTAAACGAATACGAATCGAATACGAATTCAGGTAAAAATATTAAAAATTCGAGAAATTCGATTCGAATAATTCGAAAATTCGATATTCGATTCGTTGAACACCCCTAGGAAGGGGTAGACAAGGGCTTACAATTCCTCTATCCTAGGGATTAGAGACGTTTTTTTTTTAATGTACAATTAAATATCACCAAAATTGCTTATGGGTTAGCATTATGGGTTAGTACTAGACAAATGGTTGCTTGCTTATTGAGCAGTTCAAGTCCACCAAGCCATCAACTTCAGGAAAAAATCCGTCACCTAAAGACCTACTACAGTAAAACCCTTATGGATCAGATTCGAACTTAAGATCAAATGGCCTCAAGCTCTTATCTGCATTTCCTCGTATCACTCCACCAAATGGTTTAGTATAGACACAATATCTACAAAATCCAAAGTATTTCGTATGATATTTCATATAAAAATGAATAAACTGCACGGATGGTCTTTGTAGTTTTTCCAAATTTAAAGCATGCTCCTCAACTTTTCAAAATCACATATAGGATTTGTGCTTTGTATTTTATTGCAACGATGGTCCCTGACTTGGATGAAGGTTAAGTTTTTCAGTTAAGTTCATGTAAAATTACTAAATTACCCTCTTAAAAAACAAATATTATACTCTCTCTCTCTATATATATATATATATATATATATATATATATATATATATATGTGTGTGTGTGTGTGTGTGTGTGTGTGTCTTTCAACCACCACCACCATCTACCACCATCAAACCGTCAAGCTCCACCACCCATTCAACCGTCTCTAAATTCTAAAACTAAAAAACTGTTTCAGCTGATCAACAGTAAGCAGTGGGCTGAGATTACTAACTTGTAAAGTTTCTTTAAAGAATCAGCGTTTGCCGCCTTATCTTCTGATTCTGACAACAATTATAAAGCAAAAGTAAGTATACTGCAAAAAAGGTGGTTATCTTCTGCCGATAACCACCATAAACAACCACACCGTGAGCCACCATCGAGAGCCAAACACCACCCACAACCCACCATAATCATCCCATCTCCGTTACTAACCACCACCAAAGACCACCCCTACAGCTGTGACCACCACAAAAGCGTCACCACCTGCACTCGGATCTAGCAGCACCACCACCATCTAGAACCAAACAACCACCATCGGACCAACACCAACCTGTCGAACCACCATCAAACTGAACCAACCACCATCGAACCACCACAGTTTCCTTCCCTCCCGCCCAACGTTGTCGTCGATCCAATCACCACCCGGCCTAACCCGACCAAAACCACCACTTCTGAACCCATCCCCCTTCCCCGTCCCCCTTTTATTATTATTATTATTATTATTATTATTATTATTATTATTATTATTATTATTATTATTATTATTATTATTATTATTATTATTATTATTATTATTATTATTATTATTATTATTATTATTAGAAACAACAACAACAACAACACGATTAGGTTGATTGAATATGTTGCAGCAGAAGCTTGGATTAGAATCGTTTTGGAAGAGGGTCGGGAGGCGGTTGTTGAGAGAGAGAGAGAGAGATAGATGGTGATGGTTGTTTGAGGGGGTGGTGGTGGTTGGAAGAGGAGGAGGAAGAGGAAGAGGGGGTGATGTCGGTTGTTTGGGGCCCGTGAACCATTTGCAGATTCTAGTTAACGGGCTGGTAACTATTAATAATAATTGCAACGGTCGAATTTTAGTGTTTATTTTATTACTTTTTTGACCGTTTGAATTAATTTAATATAAAACGGTAACAATTTTTTTACCGTTATTTAATATAAAACCCAAATCCAAATCCAATCCCACCCCCACTAAACCGTTGATCAAAATATTATCAATTTTCCATCTTCAAGTTGATTACAAATGGCAAACCAAAACCCAAATCCAAATCCAATCCCGCCTTGGTGAATAGCTATATTGCTATTCAAGAGTAAGGAATGGAGCGAACACAAAGTTTTTGGAAAGCGGTTGTCACAAGATTCAATGAACAAATGGGTGAAAACAATCGTTCAACGGACGCGATATATGGAAAGTATGTATCTTTAAAATCGAAGTGCACAATATTTGAGCAATTCTTCGTGGATGCGGTGAACGACAATCCGGGTTAAAACGAAGATGAAGCGATTTAAGAAGCCCGTAACCAATACCGAAACATACACAATGATAACTACCTGAGGGTTGAGGTTTGGAGAGCTATGAGATGACGATTTCTAATATAGTCGTGTTTCTACTATTTATTTATGTTTTTAAATAATGGTTTGATGTTATGGATTGATGTTATTTTATGCTTTTTTTATGTAGCGTTTACTTTAATATTATGCAATGTAGTGTTTTATAATTTATGTGTGTTTGCATTTTTATGTTTTATTTAGTTTTAATATTGTAAGTTTATTTTATTAGTTTAATAATATGTTTAATTAATGTTTCTTTAAAAAATACTAAAATATAAAGATTTCAGTAAAATGAATTAGTTAAGTGCTGCCTCCAAAAAAGTAATTCAGTGAAGTGACGTGAAAGTACAGGATTAATTAAAATTAGTGAGAAAAAAACATATTCTAGTAGTGCCCTAAGAATTCCTAAAGTTATGGTTATAAGTTATAACCACTACATTGGGATTTGTAAACATTGGTTAAACTCTTTAAAAGATATAAGGTTTTATTTTAAAAAAAAAAAAAAAAAAAAATCATCAAACTAGCACATGACAAATTTACAAGTTACAACTAACCATGTTTAGGTGAAAGCAATTCATGTTAAGCAATATTTTAAAAAGCTTCATTAGAACAAAGAAAATAATATTGATTGTTATGAGGTATGGATCTTAGAAACATCCGCTCCACACGCGTCTTTAAAGATTTAAAGATTTAGGTGTTATATTCGAGTCATTAAAAAATACTAGTGGAGAATTCGTGCTTTGCGACGGGGCTAATTTTTTTATGACTCGTTTCTTTAGAAGTATTGTTTCCAATCAAAACATATCTATCTTTTTTGGGTATATAGTGAGATACCCCGCACTACGTGGCGGGATTTGGTTGGTATCGGTTAAGTTCATTTCGTTTCGATATCATACTTAATATGGCAATCAAAAGAGAAAACAAATAAAATGCCCGTGATATACATAAAAAAGATATAAAATAGATAAAAATATAGCATGTCGCATTAGTATAAAAACTAGGGGTGTAAATGACACATAGCGGCTTGAGAGCTACCCGGGATCGGCTCGGTAAAAAGCCCAAACGAGCCGAGCCTTAACGAGCCCGAGCCCGAGCCTAAAATATGGGTCGTTTAGTTATCGAGCCCGAGCTCGAGCCCTAGATACAAAACTTGATTGGGCTCGCGAGCCTAAACGAGCCCAAACATAATTATAAGTTATTTATATATCTCTTATAATTTATAGCCCACATCTCCAAAGCCAAGTCTTTATTTCATTAATAACACTCGCGAGCCGAGCTTTTTGCGATCTCGAGCAGTGCTTTGAGCTTGTTTGAGATTGTTCTCAAATCACCTCGAGCCGAGCTCGAGCTTTTGATTTTGCTAGTGAGCCGAGCTCGAGCTCAAGATTCTAGGCTCGAACCGAGCCGAGCTCGAGCTCGAGCTTCATAAAACCATAACGAGCCGAGCTCGAGCCAAATCAGGCTCGGGCTCGACTCGGCTCGTTTACACCCCTAATAAAAACATTACAATAGTGAACAAGTTAGGGAAACAACTCATAGAACTCATGTAATAATAACTACCCCCTCCGTCCCAATTTAGATGTCATTAGGTCCACAAACACACAGATTAAGAAATCTTTGTTTATATGTGGTAAAATGACAATAATATCCTCAAGTGTTATTATTTCAAATCTTTGATTATCTTTTGTTTTAATGGGCAAAACTGAAAATTGCTTAGAAATGGACATTTAATTTAGGACAACAAAAAGTGCACAAATGGACATTTAATATGGGACGGGGGGAGTATTAAAGTAGTAAGTAATAACTACTACTATAATGTGAGAAATAAAAGATTAAAAGGAAAAACAAAGAGAAAGGGGCATGAATGAAGCAATGCAAAAGGATAAATAGAGCAAGAATAACTAAAAATCATAGTGCCCAAACCTAAGATCATAAACTATACTACTTGTCCTTATGTTTAGAATTAATAAATACAATAATGAATGATTTTGCATCTAAATGATTTTAGCCGAATCACATTTTTTTCCTAGAAAGTCAACGGTAAAACTAAATTGATGATGGGCATGGACTGTTTCAATAAATATTTATGTAGAAAATAACCATATAAGACTCGAATCACATCTATGGGTGAGGTTAAGAGCTGCATTGGTAAATCCATTGGAGTTTAGGTGTTACTTCCGTTGAAATTAAAGTTCAAGCCTTGTTAAAGATTTAACGAATGGTAAATTTGATGTAATTTAAGCTAATAAAAATTCGCACATGTAAAATGATATGAGAGGAGTGAAGGCAATGAATGTACAAGTAACAATGCATTAAGGGGTAATATGAGAAATATTTATATGACATTATAGGTTTAAAGTATCTGTCTTTTCAAATGTCATCTTAACTTTAACAATTTGAACATATTTGCCCATGTCTCCCCTTTATAAGCGAGTATAGATGTTCCGTAGACTTTAAGTTTGAGTTTTAAATAAATATTAGGCTTATAAATGGGCTAATAAGTTTTTTACGTTTTAAATCAGATTTAAATGTGTCTCTGAATAAAACGGATCCTAACCGTGAGTCCTTGCCAGCCACCTTAAGAGTCTCCTATAATCCACTCATTAAAGGCATAAACTAAGCACGACAAGTTAAGCTCGTGTAAGTTTAAGCTTTGCTCGTTTATTTAGTTTACGGGAGTTAAAAGTTTGGCTTTCTCAAACTCTATGTTTCAAACCGAGCTCAAATCATTAATAACTTTTTAAGCTCAAGCGCGACAAGTTTATTATGTGTTAAAATTTAATTATTCAATTTATATACACATATATACAATCAAAGTATATTATATGTATACCTGCTGGTATAATTATATATATAAAAATATATGTTATTTAGTGAAGAGATATGTATTATGACGTGGGGACGTGCGCAAGATTACCTCACGCGGGACTACTTATACACTACAGCAATCAAGGAATAATCAATAGTAGCTACTGTGGGTCCTGCATGAAACCTAGTACGTGACAGCTGCAAAGAGAGAATGAAAGGGACGTCCAGCCAATCAGATGCCAACATTCTCTGCTCCATGATCTCCTACCATCAGCAAGGATAGAAAGGACGAGTGAAAAGGACATGCAGCCAATCAAAGAGGGACAACGCAAATTCCCTCAACGGTCCCACTTGTGGGAACCGCGTGAATGACACACTATAAATACCCAATTATTCCTATGAAGAAAGGATCGACATTTTGCACACTAAAACACACACACACACACACTACACTCTAAGTTTTGTGAGAAAGATTGGTTGAAAAAATTGTCCATTCAATACTCGTTTGTAAGTGTCACGCAACATCAATAAAATCTCTTCATTTCCTTTATATATTGAGTATTGGTTTGGATTGGTGTTTCTTTATTGTCGCCATCTGTAAAGAGCTATCATTAGAACATCAAAAAACCAAAAGCGTCTTTCTTCACAAAACCATGGGTTCCCAAGAGCCTACATTCCCAGGGAATACCTCTACTACTGGTGACGCCCAGCTCACTGCCAGTCCGCAAGAGCAACCCCAGGGGGCAGATAAACCAAACGGAAGCCCCGCGTAACAATTCTCCATCCACAGCCACCCGGTAATCAACTCCTTCTTTTCACTTCGTAAATGAAAACATTCAGGCACAACAAACTCCCCCTGCTGATAACACCATATCAATGGTTACCCCAGAGATGTGGTACAGTCGGGAAAAGGAGGCTTTGCGATGTCGTTACAACCAAATGGTCAGTGAGCAGCGCCTCAAAGACGTAACCAAAAAGTTTCCATTTTATGAAGGTCGAGTCCAAGCGATCTTTGACAGCCCGCCGCACCCCACCGCCATGCGCGAGGGAGCCCTACGCGGTGACTCTAAAGGAACCGGGTACTACAGCGTGAGTGCAAAGAGACCCCACATGGAAGGAAGACTCAGACGTATCACAATGCCACTTCAGGCGAAACAATGGTGTAAAACTTAGGCATATCCCACATCATCTGTGGATAGGAGAGATCTTGGTTCATAAGTAATGTCCTACCTCTTAAATCACCAACGAGTTTTGGGCTTAGTTGGCTGTGGAGCACATGAAAACTCCACAGTTAAGCGTGCTCAGGTGGAAGTAGTATCAGGATGAGTGACCTCCTGGGAAGTCTTCCCCTGAGTAACCAAAAACAAATATGTGAGCTTTTAGTGGGCAAAGCGGACAATATTGGATAATATTAGAGGCAGGGTGTTACAAATAGCGAGTCCCATGCCACCACGGGTGCATACGGTCACTATTTGTCTGCCGAGGAAGACCTCACCAAACCCTACTACCCTCCATCGTTCAGTGAAAAATTGAAGTTTACTCCACGCATTGTGTTGACTCCTTTCCTCCAAACACCAAGATTCCAAGTAACCTGGGGAAGTATGAGGGGTCATCAGACCCCGATGACTACTTGACAAGCTTTGAAACCGCGGGTAAAGTAGCGGGCTGGACCCTACCGACATGGTGTCACATGTTCGCGCAAACCCTAACAAGCGCAACGCAGGTATGGTTTGACAGTCTACCACCCGATAGATCGATGGCATCAAGGAGCTCACCGACAAGTTCTCAAACCACTTCAGTCAATAACGCAGAGTAGAGTGAGATTCCACAAACATCTTGCAAGTCCGGAGGCATGAGAATGAGTCAATCAAAGACTACATAACCAGTTTTAACAAGGAAGCACTCCAAATCGGGCCCATTAGTTTCGAACTCTTGAAAGCAGCCTTCAAGCAGGGCGTATAGTGCGATGAGCTCATCCGCACCCTCACAGGGAAAACAAGTATGCCAAACACCTGGGATGAGATCATGACTGCGGCAAAGTTGTACGCAATTCCGGTGACCGAAACTCGACCGGAATAACGAAAAGAGGAGGAGGGAGAGAAGTCATTTGAATCTTTTGATAATTGGCAGTTTTAGTCCCTCATATTTAACCTTGTTAGTTTTGTTATGGTTTTGGTTAACTTTTTCTTTATAAAACTTAACCATAGTAACTAAACTTTAAATTTAACTTTAACCAAAACCAAACTTTTTAGAATTTAAACTTTTTATCTTAACTTATCAAATAACTAATTAAGTTTGTATTTCGTAAGTTTCAACTAAAATTCACACATTCTGTAAACGTTTAAATTTAGGATTTAAATCAAATTAATAATAAATAATTAATTTATAAATGCCGCAATATTGTACATGTTAGATGCGTTTTGAAATATGCGTTTAGTTAAAATGAAGAAACTTCCACGCAAGAGAAAAAAAACAATTTACGATTAAAAGTAACTCATGTTTTAATAAATTCAAAAACGATGAAAAGTATAGGGACTAAATTTGACGATTAATTTAAGATGGAGGTGACGGATGTCACAAATCATGACTGTGCATGTACCCCGTATCTTTTAGTTATCAACGCCACCACATGATGCATGATTAAGAGTCCCGTCTTTTTAACGTTATTTTCATGGAATTAGTAAACTAATGTTAAAATAAGTGCACTTTCACTTTTCCCCCCAAGGTCCCACACGTATATACATTATATGTGCACACCGCAAGCGAAACTTTTCTTGAAGAAGATGTGTTAACCAAACAATTTATGCAACAGTATTGTGGCTCTGTACTCGGACCCACAACTGGATCTGGAAACAGTTGGTTGCTTTTTAGCACTCCAAGAAATGAGATTGCCTCCAAAAAATATAGAATAACCA
The DNA here is from genome assembly GCA_030844895.1 of Ambrosia x helenae. NCBI lineage: Eukaryota > Viridiplantae > Streptophyta > Magnoliopsida > Asterales > Asteraceae > Ambrosia > Ambrosia x helenae. The sequence goes on from CM061233.1 coordinate 42,571,382, forward strand.
TAAGTAGAACGTCGCCAATGTCACACCCTTAAATTTTCAATGTGGAGTTTTGCCGCGAGGCGCGTGACACACCAGGATCCCATAGCCATAAGTCATATGAACGACTCTAAATGCCCAAACCATTTAGTTCGTTTTCAAAAACCAAGTTTAAAAATCAACCATAAGTTTTAAGAAAATGTGGAAGCGTAATCAAAACAATTAAGTAAATAGTTTTGTGCAAAACAACGCGCCCAAGCCAAAGTAAATGTAAATAGACGATAAAATAATTCATAATGTTTAGTATCCTGTGACAGACATGATGCATGACCTAAACGTGCTCCAATCTAGCGACCTGCAAAAGCATGCTAGCGTGTGTCAACATAAAGTTGGTGAGTTCACAAGATAAGTTAAGTAAATGTTTAGGTTCCAAAACCAGTAACCACTAGTTCATCGCATGCCAATGGTAGCTAACCCATACAATATAACTAAATGCATGTAATACCGAACTGCTAAGTAATGTGCACTCACAACTGTGAGCAAAAGAGCCTCCCATCATTGTCTATCAACAATGATGATATGTTAAGTCACAGTTCACGCCCGGCTCCCAGCATGGTGTGAGGTTTGTTAAACCTAATAGCGCTATCAACTAATAACCCGCTTGCCAACCCGTCAACTCATTCGGTATAAAGGTAGGACTTCGGTGATAGAGTGTGCCGTTTAGTTCATCAAGGACAAAATTTGTGAAACTAGTAAAACGCGATTCACCCCGTGAATCCATGTATCCCAAAACCATGGATAGAATAGTAGTCCCAACCCGGACTAGAAAAGTAAGTAAGTTTTCTCAACCCGAGACACATGCATTTGAGAAAAAAGAGTAGTGAAACTCACCTTAGGTTGCAAGCTAAAAATCCAAACTCCGCAAATAATAAGGACGTGCTAACAACTCCTTATTATATGTGCCACTACGTGAGAATATGTGTATACACAATATACCACATAACTCGTTTGTCCAAGACGTTTAATAATGTGAAAACGTTTAAGTGACACCTAATAAAACTACATGCACAAGTAGACCCTACGAACTTGTTGGTGAACATTATGTTTAATATCAATTATACACGTAATTTACATCTCATACAAGTGTACATGCAAGTTCAAGTCAAAATCAAGTCATTCAAGACTCCAAATAAGCACATATACACCAATGTCATAATCTACGTTTTTAGGACAGATTATGTACTACCAAAACGATTTTATTAAATATACTTACACAATGAATTAGACTCCCAAAATTTTAATGAATATTCCTAGGAGTCTAATAGTCGTGTTTATATTTTTTTTCATGAAAAAAACCATGTAGAAAATTTATGAAAAATAAATTACTACAGCTAGGTTCTTAAAATATTCACATCAGGTCAGTTTACAAGAAAAATTCCGAAAAATCGTGTATTCATCCAAACGGGATGAATCCACTTGGAAATAAAAATTATCCATGTACCTATCTACTGACAAAATTTCGTGACCTAACGCCTTGTAAAACTCGAGTTATGGTCGTTTAAAGTTGACCCAAGATTTTGATCCGAAAATCAGTTTAGACCTTTATTCAAATAAAATTCCGAAATCACATCAAACGACCACCAAATCGCATGGTCTTGCCCATTACAGAAATCTAAGACCACGTACGACATGCTAATACCAAGAAAAAATCAAAACAGATAGTTTAACGCCACATTACAAGTCGTTACACGCAATCTGTCAGATTTTAACCATGCAATAATCTTAACTATAACAAACCCTAAGTGTGTATTATTGATCAAAAACATTAAATAATCATCATACAAGACCTATCATATACTAACATGATTAAAACATGCAAAAATCATCATAATTATAATCATCTATAAACCCTAGATGTTTAACAATCAACAACATACACTAACATGCAATCATAATCATATAACAATCATAAAACCCTATGTTTAACATGTTAATCTTTTTGAAAACTCATCTTTTAATCTTTATAAACTTGTTTCAGATATGGACAAACTATTTTAAGGTGTTTTAAAACATAAAAGAGAAGATTAAAACACAAGGGATCAAGTATTATACCTAAAGCTCTTCAAACAATCAAACCAAACAACTTTAGTCCTCCCCGAATGATATTCTTAAGCCTTATCAGGTGTATGGAGTTATATTTTTCGTATAGAGGTAGTAGGAGATGATTAGGGTTGAGTTTATGAGAAGTATATGGCTTAAGATCGTTTAAATAGTGAGTTTAAGTCGGTTTCCCGACATGTGCCCGCTGAACGGCCGTTCACATAGACAAGGCCCGTTTCGGACGGCCTGGTTCAGCGTATTGCATGTTTTCTTCATTTTAATAGTTATTTTGGACCCTACCAAAGTGTAACCCCGTATTTTTAGACCCGAACTGTCCTATCACACAATAATTTACACATAGTTTCACACAAACACGTAATTGCAAATAATATCAAACAATTATTTCACAATTATCTATTTTATCACTTCACCAACGTTCGGGGTTTGATACTCGTGTACGTAGTCTAGTAATTCCTCGAATTACCTTCTTATGCAGTTATTAACCTATAATTGTGCAACGTGTGACTCACCTAACTAACCCTAGTTAAGTAACATGCTGCGAACAGGGCCGGGTGGTCACCGGCTCAGGGCCCGACCCTTAAATGGGCCCGAACTTTTTTAAAAAATATACATATATATATATATATATTAAATTCTATATTTATGATATATATTTATTTTTAATACATTTAAGTCTTTTTAGTGGAGTTGAAACCATGTTAATTTAATGTAAAGGTCTCAAGTTCAATCCTTGGCTCTAGTACCATATTCATTTTTTTTTAATTCATTCCTCTTTACAAAATTTTGGGCCCAAATTTTTTTTTGCCCGAGGCCTAATTTGTTTTAGTATTCTCGGAGACGGCCCTGGCTATGAATGTAAGTAAAAGATAACTAGAGTTTAGTTAAAGTAAGAACCTGAAAATGCGGGATGTCACAACCAATCAGCATCAGAGTAACCAAGTAACGATGTGCGAGTGGGGCGACTATAGTGTAACCCAAAAGCAAGAGTTCCCTTGAAATAGCGTATAATTCTTTTAACGTCTTGAAAATGAGCAATAGTTGGAGCATGAAAAAATTGACTCACTTGATTCATAGTATAGGCAATGTCCGGTCTTGTGATCGTCAAGTATTGGAAACCACTTATGATGGAACACTAATGTGTAGCATCCGGAAACAGTTCACCAATAGAAACAAAAGAAACATTGGTGCTTAAAGGTGTTAGTGCATGTTTTGCATCCAACATCTTAGCACGAGTTAAAATGTCTATGGTTTTTTTTTATTGATTCAAAAAGAGACTATTTTGAGTGTAGGTAACCTCTAGTCCATAAAGTAGTTGAGTTTCCAAAAACCTTAATGGCAAATTCTTTATTTAGGCAAGATATGAATGACGTCAGAATAGATTGTTGGTTGCCAGTTAGGAGGAAATCATCAACATGTAAAAAGAAATACATGATACAAGAATCACGTTTAAAGATGAACAAGTATGGATCGGATCGACTACAAGAGAAACAATTGTTAGTTAGAAACAAGCTTAAGCGGTGAAACTATATCCTGGAAACTTGTTTTAGACCATAGATGGCTTTGTTCAATTTGCAAACATGATCATGATATCGAGGATCAATAAATCCCATAGGTTGTTCCATAAAAACACTTTCTGTGAGATGTCCACATAAGGCACTGTTGACATCTAATTAATGAAGGGGCCAGTCATTTATAACAGCAAGAGAAAGAACAGTACGCACAACGGCAAATTTAACAATTGGACTGAGTGTATGAGAGCAGTCAAGACCTGGTACTTGAGTAAAGCTCTGAGAAACTAGTCTTGCCTTGTAACGCTCAACGGATCTGCCTGACCGAAATTTTGTCCGAAAAGGCCACTTTAAACCGACAACATTGGCATTGGGTGGACGTGGAACAAGGGTACAAGTTTGATTTTTATGAAGAGCATTAAGTGCGTCTTCCATACCTCAAATCCATTTTGTGTCCTCAGATGCGGTATGAAAAGTTTTAGGATCAGTTGTAGAAAACAATGCATGATGAAGTGGAATCGTGTACGTGTGAGCCAAGCCCACACAATAATAAGGTTTAAAAATCCATGATTTGGCTCCGATGATCATAGGATGTGATGGAAGTGGCGGGGTTGTGGGTATGTGTAACACCCCAACTGATGGTGGAAACATTGAGGTGTCCCGTAGTGACGATTGTTCGAAAGCTCTTAGTATTAAAGTGTAAATATTATTAAAATCATGATTAAGCGTCAAACATCAAAATCAACCTAATACATCAAGTCTCAAACAAAACGATACATAAATCTTGTTTATTAAGTCTAAGTCCAAGCCTAAGTGACAATCATCAAGCGTTCCCTAAAACATGTACAAAAATAATACGTCAACAATAATGCCGGTGAGTACACCTAGTTTTGTGTACATATAGTATAAGTATAAAAAGTTTACAATTCAAGTGTCATGATTCATTCAAGGCAAATATGAAAAACACGTAAGTATACAATACGGGTCAAAATCAAACCTCTTATGTGACAAAGTTTAATACATTAACAATGACCTAGGACTTCCCACCACCATAGGTACTTCCACTAGGCGAGTTGTCAATTCAAATAGCGCTATCCATTGTTAAAGTCGGCTAGCTAAGCTGATGATTTTGTAATGATTGCAAGTATACTACGTTTACGTTTAAGCATAAAGCACAAGAATTCAAAGCATAACATGTGTATGAATTGTATGTAAAACGTTTATGAATATGTGTAAGTGTAAGTTTCATAGGTGTACATGTTTCACCCCCAAAAGTGCAAGAAAACGAAAAGAGGGATAAGTATACTCGCATTGAGAATTGCGTAGATTCAAAAGTTCTTGATTCAAATATGAATGATTAATGTTGGGATTGATACAACATTCAATCCAGAATTTGCAAAGTGTCATAATGTCTTTCTTGAAACTTGTGGCAACCTAGATGCAAGTCGTCGGTGGTTAATATCACTAATTGACTTTTGATGATTTTTTAGGCTCTAGTGCGTGTTAGTTGGTGTATATGGTACTTATGAATTTTATGATCTTAAAATCCTACGATGTATTATCGTATCTATATAATAATTCTTCACATTTTCTTTTACGCTTAGGTTCGTCATTTAATATATATTCCACTGACAAAGTTAGGATTCGGAACAACTCAATATCTATTCTTGTAACTATTTAAAATTAGTAAATATTTTGATAGATAATAATAGTGCTAATTGGTTTAGGTGAAAAAAAATATCAAGTTTAACTGACAATGATAATAACTATAAATTGACATGCCTAAGTTTACTACAAAATATAACTTGTAAGAGAAATATGAAAATTTAACGTTGCTCATATGAAACAAAATCTTTGAAAACATATTTTGCCAAATAGTATCTAAACAAGAAAACCTCATATTAAAACTTGTTCTAGCCAAAACAATTACGGATATTATTTGTAACCAAAATATGATGAAAACATTAGTATAAATATACATCTCAGTTTATTTTGTTTTTGTTTTTTACTAAATAATAGAAGACTAAATTAAAAGATATGATGATGTTTTCTTTTGGTTATAAAAAATACAAAAGCTTAACCGATTCATCTAATCCATTCAAGATGCTCTTATTTTTATTACTAAACTTAAGTGTGCAAGATTAAATTGTGGGCTTTTAGATTCAAGAAGAAAAAAAACGAGTTAGTGGATAGTTTCATTACCTCGAACGGGGTTCGTTTCGACAATGGTGGTTCACCGGCAAAACCGTAAGTGGCAGTGATGACGGTCGGAGATGATCAGGTTAGAACAAAGAGCCTAGAGATGTAGATATGGGGATGGTTGTTTGGGTTGGATTTTAAACATAATCTTTCTATCAGTTTCATTTAGCTAATCAATGGTTTAATGACTAATCAATTTGTTTTGTTTGATGACTTTTAAATGCAAAGCTATTACAAAAATGAATAAGCAATGGTTGGTTACAAAAGATGGTCTTGCATGTTTAATGTAATGAGATGAAGTTATATATAATATTCATTTTTTTTACCAGTCTAATACTACAAAAGTCAAAGGATGGGCTTGGGTTTAAAACCATGATTAATCAAAATTTGGTGAATGCATTTGATTTAAATAAAAGTTCAATTATTCACTTAATGATCCATAATATACGACTAATGTTGGACCATGTTTTTTTTTTTTACAAAAATTCAAATACATCTTAAGCTTACAATAAAGCTATAAAACGACACTTTATTTTGTCAAGCATGCATGAATGTTGTCTTATCATTGTTAGTATTATTACTATGATTGGTATTATATTCATTACCATTTACTTATTTATTTATTAAATAACATAAAAAGATATGTCTAGTAGTATTTAGTAAAATAAAATATTTGGTTAATACTACTAATAATTAATCGACTATGCGATATGTTAACATCGTTTAAGAATCTGACATAATTAACTGGCATTTATCATTCTAGAGTTTCGAAGTTTTGGGTTTTAAAAAAAATCATGAATGTTACAGTCTCCCATACTTTAGAAATTTCGTCTCGAAATTTATTTAAAAGAAACGTCTAAATGAGTCTATGTGTATATGAATAAGTTGTAACAGTGCTGTAGGTGCATATGTGCGACTAATGCTTTGGATTGGATAAATCATATGTTTTGTTTCCTGTCGTTGGTGCGAAGGAAAGATTTTGATGGTGCGAAGGAGAGTTTTCAAGGGTGCGAAGGAAGCTTTTTGGTCGAATGAAGAATGTTTATTATAGAGTTTGGTTCGACCATTCAAAGTGGGCGAACCTGCACATTCGCACGAACAAAGTGGGCGAATGTGCAGTCTATAAATAGGCAAACTCAGTTTTTGCAGCTAACTTTGAGTCATTTATTTCCCGCCACTTTCTGAATTCTCTCTGTAACTTTTTATAAACTTGTTTTGCGTCGAGTCCTTGATTGTAATTACTTTTCTACGTGTATTCAAGTTTGATTATTAATGAAAACGTTTGAAAATGATGATTTGTGTGTGTTTATCTGATTAGTTATCATTTTGTGCTGGTTTTAGGGATTCCGCACCCAAAACTAAATTGTTTGATTGTCTTTGTAGCTTATCGATCCTTTCACGCGCATACAAAGTGGTATCAGAGCCATTCTGAATCAAACAACCACAAATTGATAGTTTCTCAGTTGATTTTGACCCAAAATTGATCTAAAATTTTCTGTTTTAAGTGAACAAACTGAAATGATGTGTTTTTGATTGATTTCACCTTGATTTCGAGTTTGAATTGGATAATTCACTTGATTAAAGTTGTTCCAAATCTTATCCGATTCAAAACCTGATAAAGATCATCAAAATCCATCAACTTTTGATAAACATGATCAAATCTAACTAATTTTCAAAGAATAACCGTTTTTGAAATCACAGGGGTCGAACGAGAGAATTCGGTCGAAAGTGGGAGTCTATTAGGTCGAAAGAGTGTTTTTGTGGTCGAAAGAGTGATTTTAGTGGTCGAAAGTGAACTTTGATTGCTTATTTTTTTCATTCGTACTACTGTGTCTCATTCGTATAATCGTTCGGTCGAAGGAGAAAAGTAGAACGGTCGAAGGAAGACTAAAGCGGTCGAAGGAGATTTGATATTTGTTTTCCACATTCGTATCAGATTATTCGGTCGAAAGAGAAGATTTTTTTCTCATTCGCATCTCCGTTCATACGAAGGAGTATTCTGTTTTTTTTGAAAAATTTTTAATCGTTTCGTGTTTGTTTGTTTGATTGTTTGCAGGATACAATGTGGAACTTTCCAACAACCCCTAAACCAACTCAAGCACCACAACAACAACAACAGATTCAAGATCCATGGACAGTAGCGGCACAAAGGACTAGTCAACCATCACAGCCGATCAACTATATGGCTATGACTAGTTCGGCACCACAACAAGTTGTTCAATCAGTACCACAACCGATTGATAACTATTGGGGAGTCGCAGCAGCAGCAGTCCATTCCCAGACGGCCAACGCTATTTCTACTCTTATTCATGATCTATCTTCTGGAAGCGGCAATCGTCCACCGAAGTTAATGGACATGAAGGAGTATAACACTTGGAAGACGAAGTTTAAGATTCACGTTGAGGGACAAGGACTTGAAGGAGCAGAAGCATGGCAAATGATTGTGAAGGGTTACGTTGCTCCTATTCTAGAAAATACTGGAGAACCAATCCCTTTGGAGAATTTGGCGGATGACGAGAAGAAAAGGTTTGCTATAGAGAAGAAAGCATTTTCTCAGCTATCTCAAGCGATCAACACTGATCTATTACATCAGTTTGGATCGTGCACTACATCCAAACAACTTTGGGATGTGCTGAGAAATCGTCATGATGGAAATGAGAAGACCAGGAAGCTTAGGATGGAGGAGCTTCGAAAGGAGTTTGAAAACTTCAGTTATATGGGTAATGAGACCCTAAAAGAGTTGGTTCCAAGGTACTGCCATTTGCTCACTGAATTGTCGAGCTATGAAATCAGCATTCCAATGACGGAATTAGTTGATAAATTTGCTGATGCATTACCACCCTATTGGAATCAACACATTGAAGTGTTAAAGGAGAAGGATGCTTACCAGTATTGGACCATTAATGAGTTCATCCAAAAGCTGGAAAACAAAGAGATGGAGGAAAAGAGAAAAGCTAAAAGAGCTCAGATTCCACAGAATCCTGATTTATATGTGAGTGGAACATCTAACTCTCTTTCTGCTTCAAGCACCACATCTACTGTTGCACCTCATATAGCATGTGTGTCTAACATTGTTGAACCAACAAAAGCACCCATTAATTACCTTGCTCAAACTTCATCTTACACACCATCATACACACAACAACCATATCAAACACAAAACTTTATTCCACCATTCTCACCATTACAACAAGCTGCATGCTATACTTCAAGTCAACAGCAACAACAACAACAATATCCTCAAGTGAACCAGATGCAGATTACTCAAGCACAATCAAGTCAAAACCCGATTGTGTTAGAGACATCAAACCTTAACAATGTGACTGTTGAAATTGCTCAACAGCATGTTGCTCTAGTATCTGCCATGGTTGCTTCTTACAACGGTTTGGTAGCAAGTCAAATTGGTAACAATAATCTTACCAATGAGGACTATGCTCAAATTGATAAAGAGGAAATGGAATTGATGGACATTCAGTGGGCTTTTGCAAGCATTATGAGGAGAGCCACTGATTTCATTCAGAAGACAGGCAGGACTGATCTCTCAACCTCTCCCAATACCACATACGGATTCAACAAAGCAAAGGTTACTTGCTTTAACTGTGGTGAAAAGGGACATTTTAAAAGGGAGTGCACACAACCAGCACAACAAGGTAACCGAAATCCTTTCAATTCTTCATACCAAAACCGACAAAACCAAAACCAGAATCAAGTGTCTTACAACAGTCCAAACATATCAAGCTTTCAACCACAAAATCAAAACACTTACCAGAATCGTCAACAAAACAACAACACCAGACAATCCACAACACAAAACCAACCTCAACAAAACCCAAACCGAACTATTGTTCCTATTTCTACACCTAACACACAAAACCAAAACCAAACTGATACTCAAAACCAAGCACTTGTCATCCAAAAGGATGAAGGTTTTGACTGGACTGGTATGCAATTGGGGGTAGAGGAAATCACTGCTGGGAATGTTGCATGTGTGGCACAGCAGATGAAGTTGGATGAGAATGAGGAAGTTGAAGAAGAGGTTGTGATTGAAAAGGTGTCAGAGTTGAAGATTGAAGAAGTGAATGATGATGTGATTGCTGAAGGTGAAGACAAGAGATCGGGGATGATTCTTGATTCTGTCACCGATGTTGGAGATCAATATGACTCAGCTTACTCGGATATGGAGAGCGAATCTGATTCAGAGACTAGTGTGAATTCACTAGATGATGATATTGACCAACTGCTAGCTGAAGCTGACTTCCTGATGACTCGCAAGTCATGTATGGTGGATGATGCATGCACCAAGATTGACTACTCCAAATTTTTTGCAGGAAAGGAAGCTCACTTTGCTCTAATGGCCATGACAGAACCTCCTAAGCCGGTAAGTTCTGAAACTCAATCTTGTGTTAAATGTGAAAAGTGTGCTGATTTTGAAAAACTGATTGATGAAAATAAGCTTCTCAAGGTTCAACTTGAGAGTGCAAAACTCAACTGTCAGATTTATCAAAAGGATTTAAAAGATTTCAACAAAGTTCTTGATGGTTATAAAAAGGATGTGTCAGAATTGAAAAAGACATTATCTATTAAACAACTTGCCATTAATAATTACATCAATGAAATGGAAAACACTAAATTAGAAATGGCAACCATCAAGTGCTTTGCGGAAAAAGTTAACAAGAAACTAGAAAGTTACAAGCACATTGCATACGTAGTTGATCATATCATTGAAGAACCCTCCCAGACGAATAGTGCAAACTATAAGTCAGTTCCATCTCCGGTGTTGTTTGAAAATCACACTTTACATGCAATACCACCGGAGACTTTAATTCATCCTGATCCCACACCAGAAAATGAGCCTAACACTTCCAGTGTCGGGGATCCATATTCTGATGTGAGACCAGTATTGGGAAATAGTGAGGGTGTGGTCGCTACTGATGATTCAGATGAAGAAGATGAATCATCTGAGACGGTTGAAAGTGATAGTGATATCCCTGATGAAAATTATATAATCACTACTGAGCCAGTCTCACCGTCTCAGATAATTCATCCAATGGCAAATGCTCATCGCAAACATGAGGGTAAGAAAAATGATAAGTTTGTTGGTAAAAGTTTTGAAAAGGAAAAGGTTAAAAAGGTTGAGAAAAACGTGAGAAAACCGGTTGAAAAGAAAGTTGAAATTAAAACTGAGAAAAATGTGGTTAAACCGGTTAAGAAGAAAAATGAATTAAAATCTGAGAAAAACAATGATGTGAGCAATGAAGTGTGTGATAAACCTGTCAAAATCTTCTATCGGATGCAAGGCTCCGATAAGATTTTATCTGATGATGAGTTTCCGATTAAGTTTGTCAATTCCACAAAAATCGAAAAGATCTGGCAGGAAAGTACGATTTGGTTCCCAAAATTTGAAAGGACCAACGACATTCCTCAAGAGATTTTAGACAAAATTTATTCGGAAAAAGAAGCAAAGGTCAATGTCACACAGTTTGTTTTGCCTATGCATAAAGAAAATAGTTTTATTGAACCGACTTACTCGAAGGACCCAGCTCCTGAGAGTTTAAGGAAACAATGCATGGTCGATCGATATCCCATTGCTAGTTTTTCCAAGTCGCCGATCAAGGAAAACTACGAGGAATACCGTGCGTGTTATAAGTGCGGGGAACGGGGACATTTACTTGCCGCCTGCCCGTACATACGACACAAAAGGCACGAGGTGGAAATGAGGCAATATCATGAGTATCCGGTTGACAATTATGGCTATCAACAGAGACGGAATTTTTCCCAACAACATTTTAATAATCAAAACAATTTTTACAACAAGGGGGAAAATCGTCCGATGACGTATGATAAGCACAACCGGATGATCACTGATAAATCTGGAAAGAAACCTCAGATGAACTCAACTGCTGATACCAAAAAGGTCACTTCTAAACCTAATGGTAAACAATCAGTTGGACCTGTCTCTGTTAAATCAGAGAAGGTAACCAAGAAGGTTGCTTTTAAGGAAGAAGTAAAGAAACCGACTGAGACTTCAAAATCTCAGATTCGGATCTTGAAAAGATCTGAGCAATCTTGGTCATCTAAGGAATCTGAAGGAGCCTCTACTTCACAGAGCAAGAAGAATGAGAAAGAGAAAGTTGTTAGTAAGGAGAAAGGGGTTGAAGTAACCCAAGTTGTTTGTGATTCAAAAGACTCTTTGAAACAACCTGTTCAAAGACCCAAGACCAAACAGGCTTGGGTCCCCCGAAAGAACTAATTGATCTACTTTAAATGTGCAGGGAGCTCCAGCTGGCCCTGTTAGCAGTCTATGGATTGTTGACAGTGGAGCTTCTGGTCACATGACAGGGGACCTCGCGCTACTCTTTGACATCAAAAACATTAACGGAGGTTATGTGGCATTTGCTGGAAATAAGGGAGGCTACATTACTATGGAGGGTAGTGTAAGCAATGGGGTCGTAACATTTGAGCGGATTTCTTATGTGAAACAAATAGACTATAATTTGCTCAGTGTTAGTCAGATTTGTGATAAACAATTTTCAGTGTATTTTGATGACAAATCTTGTTATATCTTGAAACCTGGGTTTGAGTTACCAAAAGAGTGGGTGATGCTGAAGGCACCGAGAGTTAACAACTTGTATATTCTCGACATGTCTAAAGCAATGACCACCCATGGCCAAGTCACGTGTTTCCTCTCCAAGGCTACAGAAAAAGAATCCATTATGTGGCATAGGAGAATGGGACACATCCATTTGAGAAAGATGAATCAGCTTGTGAAGAATGAACTTGTCACGGGAGTTAATGTCAAACACTTCCATCTGAATGACAAGTGTATCAGTTGCAAGAAGGGCAAGCAGCACAAACAATCCCATAGACCAAAGAAAGTTAATTCTGTTGAGCTGCCACTTGAACGTTTGCATATGGATTTATTCGGTCCAGTCAGACGTAAAAGTCATGCCGGAGAGTTATACTGTCTTGTGGTGACTGATGATTATTCTAGATTTTCATGGGTAATGTGTTTGCATCAGAAAAGCGACACTTTTGACAACTTGAAGGTTCTGTTTACACGTCTGGAGAATTTATATGGTCTGAAGATCAAAAGAATCCGGAGTGACAATGGGACGGAGTTTAAAAATGCTCAGATGGGGGATCTTTGTGCAAACAAAGGAATTCATCATGAATATAGTGCTCCGTACACACCCCAGCAGAACGGTGTCGCAGAGAGAAAGAACAGGACTCTTATAGAGACGGCGAGAACTATGCTTGCGGATTCAAATCTTCCAGTCATGTTCTGGAACGAAGCTATTTACGCGGCATGCTATACTCTTAACCGTGTTTTGACAGTGAAGAAGTTTGGCAAGACTTCTTATGAGCTGTTGAACCGTCGCAAGCCGAATCTTGAGTATCTAGAACCATTTGGTGCCCCATGTACAATGCTGAATCCTTCGGAAAAGTTTGCACCAAAGGCTGAAGAAGGTTATTTTGTTGGATATGCAACCCCATTAAAACGGGTATTCAACAAAAGAACTAGAAAAGTCGAGGAGTGGGCTAATGTCGAAGTTCAAAGATATACACAAAATGTACAGGGTGGAGGACCAGATTGGATGTTTGATTACAAAGATTTCTTTGAATCATTCAATCTAGATAGCATGGTTGAAGAAGCTGTACTTCGATTATACTACGAGGTCGAAAACGCCGTAACTTCACCGTTAGTGCGTCCGATCACGGTAAACCCCCAATCAGCTTCTAATGATGCCACTGCTCCTGTATTGGAAGAAGAGGTGTTCCAAGAAGCTTCTACATCGCTTAATTCATCCGAATCAGAATACGAAGACGATGATGCAACAAGTGAAGCTATTTTGGACAATGCTACAGTGACACCACCAGTGAACCCATCTACTACTGATGCTTCAACATCGAATGTGGGTAATGATCTGGATTCTACAGAGAATTTGACAACTCAGACGGAAGTACAAGTACCTGATTATCCGGAATCTCGGATACATCGGATACACCCGCTTGAACAAGTTATTGGTGATCCTGGTAGCAGTGTGATGACAAGAGGACAGCTGAAGAATGCTCAAGCACCAGAAAACATTGGCAATCTTGCTTTATATGCCAAAATTCAGAAATCTGGTTTTCAGAATGACTGGTCATTTGCTTGTTATGTTTCGCAGGTCGAGCCGCGGACATACAAGGATGCTCTTTTGGATGACGCCTGGGTGGAAGCAATGCAGGAAGAGTTATTACAATTCCAGAAACTTGGTGTATGGACCCTGACTGATTTACCTCCTGGAAGGAAGAAGATAGGCACTAAATGGGTGTTTAAGTGCAAGAAAGATGATAGAGGAGTCATTGTGCGAAACAAAGCTCGTTTGGTGGTTCAAGGTTTCCATCAGGTTGAAGGAATCGACTATAATGAAATCTATGCACCGGTTGCACGCTTAGAGGCTATTCGCATGTTTCTAGCGTTTGCATCATGGAAAAAGTTTAAGGTGTATCAGATGGATGTAAAGAGCGCTTTTCTTTATGGTGTGGTCAAAGAGGAAGTTTACGTTGGTCAACCACCGGGCTTTGAAGACCCAATCCACCGGGATAAGGTTTACGTTTTAAACAAAGCACTGTATGGTTTGCACCAAGCTCCGAGGCAATGGTATGAGGAGCTGAGCACGTATCTTCTCTCGAAAGGATTCAAACGTGGATTGGTTGACTGCACCCTGTTTACGAAAAGATCAGGAGATGACTTGCTTCTAGTACAAATTTATGTTGATGACATTATTTTCAGGTCTACTAACGAACTTCTGTGCAGGGAATTTGAACAAGTTATGCAGGAGAAGTTCGAGATGAGCGCTATGGGGGAAATGCAGTTTTTCCTCGGCTTGCAGGTGGAGCAAAGACCAACGGGGATCTTTATTCACCAAACCAAATACGTATCTGAAGTCTTGAGCCGGTTCCAGATGGACGATTCCAAGCCGATGGATACCCCGATACAACCTAATCACGGGATTGGAGTTGACCTTAAGGGGGAGCTGAATGATCCATTTACATACAGAGCAATCATCGGATCTCTGATGTACCTAACAGCGTCTAGGCCTGATATAATGTTCGCGACATGTCTTTGTGCTCGTTATCAATCGAAGCCGAAACAAAGTCATTTAGCAGCCGTGAAGCGTATCCTTAGATATCTGAAGGGTTGTCCATCAAAAGGACTATGGTACCCTCATGATGATAATTTTGACCTAATCGCTTTTAGTGATGCAGATTGGGGCGGCTGTGACAAAGACAGCAAATCCACAACGGCTGGATGTCAGTTTATGGGGAGCAGGCTCGTGACCTGGCAATGCAAGAAACAAACCGCAGTTGCACTATCCACATGTGAAGCAGAATACGTTTCAGCATCGAGCTGCTGCTCACAGGTTCTTTGGATCCAACAACAGATGGTGGATTACGGTTTGCAATTTCTTAAAACCCCTATTTACTGTGATAATGAGGCCGCAATCGCATTAACAAAAGACTTAGTAAATCACTCAAAGGCTAAACATATCCGGATTAAATATCATTTTATCCGTGATTGTTATGCTAAAGAGTTGATCGATATGGTCAAAATCCACACTGATTACCAACGCGCAGATCTTTTTACCAAAGCTTTTGACAAATCCAGATTTGATTATCTTTTAAAAGCTAATGGTATTAAAGAAAAACAGGACTGATCACCACCTCAGTCTATCACTTTTTAGTTTAAATTTTTACTGCTTTTCAGAAAAATTTCGTAAATCCAAAAACATTGAAAAATTTTAAAATCCATAAAAATTAGAAAATTTCTTTGCTGACTGCTATATCTTCTTCCCTTAGATTAATGCCGTCAGATTTCTGTGAACAAACGATATCTGGGCAGTCACATATTTGAAATGCTCCAGCTTATCCTTGGGAACAGTAAATTCGAAAATCTATAAAAAACAGAAAATTCTAAAATGATTTCCTGGAGTATAAAGGGAAATGATAGTACATCAGTGGGGATCTGACACATTCTAAATAATGTAATGCTATATAGGGCGTGTGTCTGAGTTTGTGCGATGTGCTGATAGGCTTCGTAGACCTATTACTGCGTGCATACATATCAAACGATTTGTTGTGTGGATGAACTCCTCATGGGCATATGGTCTTAGTACCGTAATTTCGTTTGATAGGGTATTTGTACAAAACTCGGAGGTTTAGAGTCATTATGTTATTAGTTGTCTGGGGATAGCCTCTCTGATCTTCTGCTGTAAGTCATTACGGACCTAGATCAGACAGGGTGTCTTTATAAAAGAGCTATATGCCAAATCCTAAAGTTACCGAATTGAGGAACTTTCTATGTTATATGATGATCAAAGATTATCTATTACATCGTATTGATAATTGATGCAAATCATGATTAATATCAGTCCTCAACCTGGTATAGTGCATATGTTACTTTGCTGCATTAATTTGCTGACCTGTATACCTCTATGCATTATATCTTGTACAATTACAGACAACGAAAGCATAATCACGCTTTACAATGAGTCTTTGTGCATTTACTTCTTGATACGGGAGTATGTCGTGTGCGTGGGAACCACAGACAATTGCGTTTATACTATAAATATCAGTATCAGTATAAAGCATTGCACAAAAGTCTGCATGTGAGTTTATGTGGATCACAATATCAGCAATTGCCAGATCACACATTGTCTTTAATGATAATAATTTCAAAAAGATCAACGGTGTGATCAGATTTCTCATAAACTGATATGATCCCTTTACCGGAATCACAAAAACATTTACAGTTTTTCATTTACATTTCTGCATTTTATTTTCTCGTCAAAAAAAATTACAAAACTCAAAAAGATTTTAGGTGTGTTTTAGCATAAACTTTAGAAAATCCAAAAAGATTTTTCTTTTTCATCTTATTTTTGATAACTGATGGTGGTTGATGTCGATTTTCTAAAACCTGGTACACCAATTGAGTTTTGTGATCTTTAAAATGTGAAAATATGATGATTGGATGCTTAAAAGTTGAGAAATAATTGAACTGGGATTCGTTTTTGAGATTTGGAAAATTTTTAAAAAAAAAAAATCCATTTTACATTCGCCCATTCGTTTGGTCGAATGAGGAATTTTTCCAGCTCTTTCGAATGAATTGGACGGGCGAAGGAGAGAGTTCTTGAACTGATGTTCATTCGAACCCTTTTGCCTCATTCGAACCCTTTCAATAGGGTCGAAGGAGCCAAAAGCTTCTCCTTCGCATGAACAAAACGGGCGAAGGAGTCTGTCTATATAAGGCTTTCCAGCTCATTCGACCCTCACTTATTTTCTCTCAGATTTTTCTCATAAAGTCACCTTGTTGCCTGATTGTTTTGCAATATACCATTGTGTTCGCCTTCATCTACTGATCTTTTTGCTATATTTGTTTCAGGTTAACATCCATTTTACAAGGATTAATCGTTGTTTTTCGATTCGAGCCCTAAATTTCTAAAACCTGCTTTAAACATCTTTATTGTTTCAATTGTTGATTTAGATTCATAATATGTGTGTTTTAGGGGAGAAAAATTCAACAAAATCGGGTTCATTAACATCAGATTGATGATTTTGATTAAAACCCTTGTCGAACCCTATTTTTGATTAGAAAACACACATATAATGATCATGGGTTGAAAATTGTTAGTGTAAAAGCTTAATCGGCATTGTTAGGACATTGTGCAATCAAATGATCATGCTTAGAATTTGTTAATTTCAGTATTGAAATTTTGAATTTGAACAGTCACTTTCGCCCCTTGTCGTTTGGGCGAAGGAAGAAAAACTGGTCGAATGAACATTTAGAACTGGTCGAATGTATGAAAATGGTCGAATGAAAACTTTTTGTCAAAATTTTACATTCGAACCCCAAAAAAATTCCACATTCGAATCAAAATTTCACATTCGAACCTTATAAAAATCTCATTCGCACCCCCGACTGGGCGAATGAGAATGTAATATCAAAATTTTCAATTTTTGAAATTTTATGATTTCTAACATGTGTTTTTGATTTGTTTTGCAGATTTTAAACATGTCCGAGCCAGAGAAAACTACCGAACAAGCAGGATCATCTTCACAACCTGCTAAGACGGTACCACCAAAGCAGCTAGATTTCGAGAACGCACACAACTGTTGTGCTTATCTGGGTGATGTCAAGAAGCACACTGAATTTGCTGATATCATAGAGTTTTTGAAAAGATGCAGAGTAATTGACGCGATTGCTACACCTACCGTCATTTACCGAGATATTATGCAGGAGTTTTGGTCAAACGCGAAGCTGGATTTTTGGAATTGTGTGTCATGTTTGACAAGCAAGGTTCAAGGACAGAGAATAATTGTTTGTGAACAAGATTTACGAGAGGCGTTGAACTTGAATGATGAGAAGACAGACCCTAAAGAGTTGGGATTCATGGAACAGCGTAAGTGTTTCTTGAGGATGAAATATAATGGACCTATCACCGATGGTTCTCTACATAAAGGAAAACTGTGCCCTCAGTTTAAATATTTGGCACATGTTTTGATTCATGTATTTGGATCGGCTGCGGGTGGATATGACTTGATGAGGAAAAGCATAAGCTCTATGATGGTTGCATTAATATTGAACAAACCGTTCAATGTTTCTGGCATGCTTATGGATCATTTACTTGAGCCGGTTAATGGCACAAGAACACTGAAGTTTTTGCTATATCCTCGCTTTCTACAAATGGTGTTCGACAATAAATATAAAGACTTGAAAAAGGATCCCACACATATTGTTGTTCAAGAACACATGACATTGAACACACTTGCCAGAATGAAAGCTTACAAAGGCTTATCAGCTGATGAACGTCCTCCTGTTAGGCGTTTATTTGGACACTTAGCAAGACTTGATTATGAAGATCCAGGAAAAGGGTTAGTGAGACATGATGATAGCAATTCTGAACCTGATGATCCTTTACATCATATTGATCCTGATGCAAAGCGAAAGAGACAGATAGTGAATGTGGGTGCAAAAGGTGGTAAAATGAAGAAGAAAGAGGTGGTAATGAAGGTCGTTGAACCTGAAAAAGAGAAACCGAAGTCTGCACCAAGGAGGCAGAAGAGTAAAGCTCAGAAAGGTATACATTTGGTTGATGAGGTGTCTATTGATTCTGAAGAGACACAAGAAGATGAGAGATGGAATTCTGAAGCTGAAACCGTTGAGACCACCTTGCCCAAGGCCACTGAGGCTGGTGCGTCTGCTGATGCTGAAGTTCAAGGAGATAAGAGTCCAATTCAGGACGAGGTAATTGAAGTTATTCTGAATATGGATGATATTGAAGCTGGTTCTCCTGTTCAAGCAAAGAAAAAGAAGAAACAGGAGAAACCAAGTTTGAAGAGAAAGAAAGAGCTAGAAATGTTAATGGCTGGAAAGAATTTACCACCAGCTACTAGTTCAAAGTCACCGGTTGCTGAGCAGGTACAAAAGAAACAGAAAACTTCAAGCACACCACAAACAGAAGGAATTCCAATGGATGATGTGAATGAAGCATTGGATAATGTGCTGAAGAAAATGAGAAAAGGCAAAATGCAAGAAGTTGTTGAACAACCTGCTAAGAAAAAGGTTTCTGTTGATAGTGATATTATGGATGCTGTTAATCAAAGACTGACTAAAATGATGAATATCATTAACAAACAGCAGAGTGAGATTGAACAGTTAAAATCGAATGACAAGAAGATGTTAGAGGTTGTAGTCACATCAGCGGATGATAGTGCATTGATGAAGAAAACTATCAAGAGGTTGAAGAGGGAAAACAGAAAGTTGCTAAAGCATGAGCAACGAAATACTAGAAGGATAATGGCTTTGAAGGAGGAGAACAAAGAACTGAAGAAGAATAACAAGAAAATGGATAATCTGATTCATGACTTGTACAATCGGGCTCCTCAACTTCAAGCTGGTGAGGAAGACAAAGAGTTAGATGAACAACAGGTTGATTATGAACCATCAGATGAAGATGAAGATGATGAGTTAGATGAAGATGCTGGTAATGATACTAAGAAAAAGAAGAAAGACGATAATGATGGTGATGATGGTTCGAGTGATGGTTCAGGTGAAAGCGGCTCTGCTTCTGATGATAGTGATGATGATAATGATGACGCTGAACAGTTTTCATATGAAAAGCGTGAAACAGGTAAGGGTGGAGAATCAAGTTCTAAAACTCCGGGTGAGAATGTTGATGATGAAGATATTTTCTGGAACGAAAGATTAAAGTCATTGTCTGAAGAAGATAAGACTAAGTATCGTCAGATGTTAACCGATCGAGTCTGGACGATAGACATGACTAGCAGGTTTCCTGAAATATTTGAATCTGATAATAAACTCTTCGAATTGGAATATGATGACCCTGATCTTGAGGATGGGGAAGTGTCTGCAGCTATTTCAAAAGAAATTTTGGAAGGTTTAGCAAAGCAAGTGGGTAAAACGTTAGAAGAATTACTTGCTGATAATTTTATTCCTAAGATTCCTGAGAAAGAAGCTGGAAATCACTCGGATGATCGTGATGTTCCTGCATTCGAGGAAGTCGAGATGGAAGATATTACGAGCGATGAATATCCACAATATTTCAGAACAAATCAAGAATGTGGATTTTGTTTCTCAGACGAATTGCTAAACCATGCTGAGAAAATAGCCAAAGAGAAGAGTAAGATATTTGAAGAACACATCTTTGAAGGGCATGAAAAGCCTCGGTTCGAACAAACAGACAGTTTGAAGGATTTGTTGAGGAAGCTAAAGGAGAAGGAGAATAACCGCCCTAAAGCTGATATTCAGGGAAGCTTCTACAAACTTCATAGCAGTATGTTCAAAGGCCGTGCCTTGGCCTGGAAGTTTGTCAAAGAACTTAGGTGTTTTGCGGTGAAATGGGAGAAAGGTATTCTATACTTTGAGAAGTTTCATCACTTAAAGACTCTTCCTTACTGGGCAATCAGGGATATTTGTCGTCACCGTCTAACGGGAGCGCCAAATAGCCAGATTGATTATTTTGCTGAGAAGATGACCCGTGAGAGTCGAACCGAGTGGAATCTGTTTAGACCCCAGTATCCAAAGAGGATTGAACACAAGAAGGAAATTAACGAGATAACTGGGTTGCCCAAGGTTACTTTGAAGTATAAACCACCGCGGGTGCTGAAGAAAATTCCGTTGTTGCATATTCCTCAGCATTTTGCTAAAGATTTTATATGGTGGTACTATGATTGGAAGAGAGCAGAGGCCGTGATTGTGTTAAAAGACGGTGAGAAGGATTATAAGAAGGTGCTTATTTTTGATCCTATGTGGCTAATCAATTGCTCACATGAGGATATCATCATGCTATTCTATAATCCGATCTACTCAGACGCAAAAGATGCTGAGCAAGCAGGAAAATACCAACGTGTGGTATTTTTGTGCTTTGCATATGACATCAACGCTGGATGTGATTATGAACAGAAGTTGGGTAAAACTGTTGAGAAGACTGTGCCTGTGAAGAAAACAAAGAAGAAGACATTTCAGGAACCGGAACTGACTAGAGAACAAAAGATTATACGACACATCAGAATAATGAACAAGCACATGGATGAACAGAGAAGACTACAATCCAAGCAATAGTCGAGGGGGAGTTTGTAGGTGCATATGTGCGACTAATGCTTTGGATTGGATAAATCATATGTTTTGTTTCCTGTCGTTGGTGCGAAGGAAAGATTTTGATGGTGCGAAGGAGAGTTTTCAAGGGTGCGAAGGAAGCTTTTTGGACGAATGAAGAATGTTTATTATAGAGTTTGGTTCGACCATTCAAAGTGGGCGAACCTGCACATTCGCACGAACAAAGTGGGCGAATGTGCAGTCTATAAATAGGCAAACTCAGTTTTTGCAGCTAACTTTGAGTCATTTATTTCCCGCCACTTTCTGAATTCTCTCTGTAACTTTTTATAAACTTGTTTTGCGTCGAGTCCTTGATTGTAATTACTTTTCTACGTGTATTCAAGTTTGATTATTAATGAAAACGTTTGAAAATGATGATTTGTGTGTGTTTATCTGATTAGTTATCATTTTGTGCTGGTTTTGGGGATTCCGCACCCAAAACTAAATTGTTTGATTGTCTTTGTAGCTTATCGATCCTTTCACGCGCATACAAGTGCGACGACTCTTATGGTTAGGTTCACGAAGAGCAAGATACAGGCGTAACAACTAATTTGCCTAGTATGAGTTCTAGGTTGTGGTTGAAAGATAATGAAAGGTTAGATTTTGTTCAAAATCACTATAAATGTTGCGATTCAAGAGAACCTAAGAGTTTCGCGAAGTCTAAAGAATAAAGTTGAGATAAAAGTGATCATTAAGTTTGGATTATGGGAAGAATGATTATAACCGAAACACTGACTAGGGTTTGTTTCTAGTTCGACACCTAGTCTCATTTCTAATGTACCATTAGTGTTTATATATAGAGTGTACCGCAACTAACCCACCACACCTTTGATACCTCAAAAATGTACTGGAAATCTTACCAAAACCCTAATAGAATTCCACACCACTTCAATGTACCTGTAAATTCATGATTACGTTTCGGACCGCAATCACCAATTTACCTTACATTGGGGTGTTATGTCCTTCTACGACACTAACACAACACTTTTAAAACGACTAAAAGTTTGAAGACTATGCAAAAGAGGGGTCTCATTTTTACGCACAGCTAGGGTATGATGGGGTCCTCCCCTTCACCAGGTTCACCACCTAAGCTAACCCATTCACTGCGTTAGACTACAAGACATTAGACACACACTGTGACAGAGTAAGCATATTTTCCCTCAAATAAAACACATTCCAACCTAAGAACTAGTTTTCCTCGTAAGCTTCCATGTTAAAAGAATACTTAACGTCAACATGAGCACGAACACTAACTTGGTTCATTAAGTCACGAGTGAAAGAAATACTTTCACACCTTGAATCTAATATGAACACTAGTTTAGTTCGTCGATTCTCTATGTCATTTGGTGTATCAAGTGTCCACAGTCCAAATGTTTGCGCAAAGAGAAACTTACACATGTTTAGTTCAAGGATATGAATAACCTACCTTGTTAACGAAATATGAATCCAATAATATGCAGGTATTATGATTGCTCATAAGTAAATCATATAATTAAGGTTCACATATCACATATTTTGGAAATAAGGTATCAACCAGGCATATATAATCACGTAGCAAAATATTGTATCAAACCAATTATAACGTTCATTTATATGTGTATGAAGATCGTAACACAAATAGACATATAGGTTGTTTATGTGTAGTCAAGATTCACGTAAATTCTAGTTATGACATGAAGACTAAGGCATACAGAATCCATGCAAAGATAATAAACAACTTGCAATCTAGGTCAACACTTATGTAACATCTTGATGAAACAATAGCATGTTAAGAATTTCCATCTATGAACATAAAGTATAAATTGATCTTGTTTAATGATTTCAAGTTTAAGAAAATATATGAGCGTGGAAAGTGTTATGGTCAAAAGATCAGATTTAAAGTGAAGTTCCAATTTCCAAGTCTATATGAAAATGTCTAGATTTCAAATAAAATCAAATTTGTAGGTTTTAAGAAAATTCCTTTCTTTCAAACATCATAAATGACCATGTTAATTACTTTATATAAGAAAATTGAATCTCACATTTCGAGAAACGTTAGAAATTTTTGTGCTACAAGAGACCCATACGTTAGATGTCACGAAGCTACAACTTCAATCAATTATAAGAAAATTCGTAATTAACACATTTTATTAAAGTTGAAAGTCAAACATACCAAACGCTGAATTAAAATCCAAACATACGAGGAAACAGTTCGGTAACTAAAACGAATATGTTAAACGTAAGGATAATCCCAGGTGCCTTGATAATTTTTAAGAAAATTCTTTTATTTCTAAATTTTTCTGTTAGTTTTATAAACCCCATTTCATTTATTGAAAAGTATTATTTATTTGCTGTTAAATGCGAAATGTTTGACGAATTTCCAACTACAAGTAAGACGTGAGTAATTTCAAAATATTTATTACCACCAATTGTTAATGGTAGTTTGAAGAAACCATGAGTTGATAAAGTATTTGATAAGACTAATATGGAAATTGTCAATGCATCCTTGTTTGAGATCATACTGTATCCCCACAAAAGGTATTAGATCAGGTATAGTATACTATGGTGGCATAAAATGTGTACTGGATGAACGAGAAAATTGTTCCAATATTGGATAGTGAGGTGTTATGCCCTTGGGATATGGTAATGGGATATGAAGGGTTGTTTGTATAAAGGATTGTTGTAGTCATGCAATGTACTGAGTATGGGAAGTAAGTGTATATAAGTTTTGGTTAAATAGATGAGTTTTCCTTGCAATAGTTGATCAGGAAATCCCAAAACTTTATGTGTCAGACACTAGGTTAAGGATGTTGGTAGAAATCTGTTTAGGATAGTAATGGTGATGGGTTAACTACTTCAGGATATCAACTAAGCCTCCCACAAAAAGGCCAATGAAAAGATTTGAAAGTATAAGAAAAGCATAAACGATTATAAACTTGTGGGGTATTAGCACATTCACTAGACCGGATGAGTATACTTTTATGTCGTCATGGAAAAACATCACAAAAAGCAATCATAAAGAATCACGTGTTTTGGGTTCACAATAGGTTTGACTAAGTGTAGTGACAAAAATCACTAAACAACCATGAATAATCATGGGAAGGAAAATGTAGCAAAGGGTAATAACGACAAAGGTTATGAGACGTCAGTATGATATTTTTCAAGAATCCAACACAAAGGAATCATATATTTACACACAAAAAAAATATTTGGAAAAAGAAATTTATACATTCGATTATTATGAAAACTGGAACTTAACTATAATGATAAAATGCTACATGAAACTCATGGGGTTTAAAATAGAATGGGTATTTGTGTCATTTACTAATTAAAAGCTTGTAACTAGTAGAGTTTTTTCTTAAAAGCTAGTACTAGTAGCTTACTATAGAGTTTTTTCTCCTAACCTAAAAGCTTCCAGCTCCTGCAACCAAACAAGGTTTTTTTATTGAGTATAAGTTTTTTTTCTTAAAAGCTTGAAGCTCCTGAAAGCTTTTAAAAGCTCTTTGCCAAACATACCCTAGGCACTTAAATAATACAAAAGAATACAAGAATATATTAGCTAACAATGATATTGATTAAAATCATTAAATCTTTGAGAAACTCTTCCCGTAATTGCTTCACATGCAAGTGAATGCAACCTAAAAGCATGCAAGAATTCACAAATGGAAGGTGATACTTGCACCTTTGCATTTTTCTAATTTTTCACATGTTGATGCTTTTGATAGAATCCATGAAGTGTGGCATAAGTTGTTATATTTTCCACCATCATATTATTATTCCGGTGACATCCTTCGCCACAAACGCATATTCCGCTATGCCCACAAATGGCACCGCAAAACCCACATCTGTGTCAAACGCCACATTATGGACGACAGTTGAAAGTAAGCAAGTGTGAAATCAAATGATTAGTTCAAATTTTTAGAAACAGATGAAGGCGAATATTTTGATTGTGACATGGGTATGAATGTTGAAACAGATTATAAAGGTATCTAGATAGCATGCTTGAGATTTTCTTCAACAAGTTCAATACATCTATACAAAACAAACTCAAGAGGGTTAAGACCACATAATGTGTCAAAAGCCAGTTGATTCATGTTATCTTCCTGATTTTCAGCTTTAACGCCATAGACCAAAGCTCTTAAAGGTTCAAGCCATTCCCTGAGCACCTTCTGCAACTTGTTCTTTGACAACACTTGACTGTAGTTTGTGTTCCCTGTGAGTCATTGTAAGCAAAATGGGGATGTTAGATAACAGGTCAAATGACCGCAAACCATGGTAGTCAAAGGCGCACAAGGCGCTTGCCTAGGCGCCCAGTTAAGCCACATTGCCTTGTCGCCCTCAAGGCACTTCGACTAGACTCCGGTCTGAAACATCCAATATTTGTCTGAACCAGCCTAAACTCTCCCTAAACCGACCTAAAAACATGTCTAAGATCCCTAAAAATGGTATGTTTATACTGTGCGCCTTGTTTAAAAAAGCCCTTGCTAAGACCCCTAAAAATGATATGTTTACACCGTGCCTAGGACCAAGGCTCACCACTTGCACCTTGAGTGCGCTAGCGCCTTAAACTACCTAGCCGCAAACACTATTGTCCACTTTTTATTTTTTTATATAATTTTTATAGGAGAATTGAGTTACAAATAAATGATGATGAATTATCAAGGAATTATACTAAGTCAGCATAATACCCATTTTAAACAAACAGATTTTAGGGTATGAGTCATGCTGCATGATGAGAAAACCAAGAATACACAAATCTATACATGAACAGATGCAATACCTGATGACTCAGTGATCAATATAAATCGATAGAGATTAAGTCCAGACAATACCTGCAGAAAATGAGCGTCATTTACATGTAAGCATTAACTATGAGTGGATAAGCGGGCGGGAAGTTTTGTAACGGGTTTAAGTCAAATAGGTTTTCGGTTGATACTTGATACAGTAATATTAGGT
The DNA here is from genome assembly GCA_030844895.1 of Ambrosia x helenae. NCBI lineage: Eukaryota > Viridiplantae > Streptophyta > Magnoliopsida > Asterales > Asteraceae > Ambrosia > Ambrosia x helenae. The sequence goes on from CM061233.1 coordinate 42,597,779, forward strand.
CAAAAACGTTTGGGTTGTAGCGAGTCACCGTTATATTAGTTTGTGTGTGTGTGTGGGGGGGGGGGGGGGGGGGTAAAAAGTGTGTACTTCCGCTCATTCTAAAACAGCACTTTTTTTTTTTTTTCAGCCATGTATGAGTCGTTAAAAAATAATAAAAAAAAAAATAAAACCACACATACTACCCGATTTGACCTAAAATATTTTACTAGAGACCCGTACCAACAAAATTTAATTGTTTAAGTCCATACTGCCAGTGTGCTGTATATTAACCTATACTTTCGTAATAATGTCAATATCTAACTATTCATGTAGTATATATTCCCAATCAAACCCAGTAAAGCTAAATAGGAAAACACAAGACACTATAAGAGAGACAGGAGCAAGAGTGTTACCGCATCGGTGAATTCAGGAAGGACAGGTGGTCCTCCATGTGGTGGCTTTAAAACGAACTCCACAAAATCAAGAACTTTATCAGTCCAGAATGGTGATGAACTGCTATTTTCTGCTTTTGCAGATTCATTTTCTTTTGAAGCCATTTGGGGATATTCCCTGTGCATTGCTTCTTTCACACAATCTAGAAGAATAGCAATCTGCCCAACAATTACACTTTTTTCAAATTATTGTCAGAAGGGAACGAACTCATGCTCATAAATCATGGCTTACCATTGAGGATAATTCACTGTTTCTTGTTAAAGCCATTAAAATGTCAAATCTCAAAGAAGATGGAAGATCCGCAAGCACCTGATATCATCCATTTACAAACCAAGGGTAAAAAAGTCAAAAATCACAGTCCATTAATCCAAATTTGAAAGAAAGTATATAGTTCTTTAAAATAAACCATACAACAAATAGCATCTTAAAAAAAATATGCCGCAATAAATTTAGTGTTTCAAAAAGAACAACAGTTCATCTCCAGGGGGGCAAGGATTTGTCTTTGGTAGACTAGGTTTCGCTATCCAAAAAGGGGTGGTGGCGCAGCTTGTTGCCCGTCTACCTTCTATTGTAATGTAACTTTCGTATTTTGCTTTAATGAAAATCCCAAGGTATTATTCTTAAAAAAAAAAAGAACTTGAAAATGTAATTATATAAAAGAGGAGGATAAAAGAATGACCATATATAATTCTTTTTAGAGCATATAATAAAACATTACAGAAAATAACATGAAGTTCCTTACCATCTTGAAAGTATCAAAAGCTTTTTTCCTTAACAGAGGATCTGAAGCATATACAATCACCAGTTGAATTGCCTGAACATTAAATATAGACTTTTAGGCACTGACTTGTAACTGCCAAATATCTGTAGATGTTGGGCTGTTGGCCACGTGGCAATGATGATCAGTTTACTAATAAATGGGCCAATTAAGTCTACGAATTATTTTAGTGGGTCAAATCAAAAAAGTATTTAGCTTAGAAGTAAACATGTCAAACAGGTGAAAGTTATCTCCAAAGTGTAGTTTTAATGCAATGTAGATATCATTTAATCATATGACCATGTATAAGAAAGTTAAAAATTGTGGACACAAATTAGCTTAGAAGAAAACATGTCAAACGGGTCGAAAGTCTTCTCCAACGTGTAGTTTTAATGCAATGTAGATTATCATTTAATCATACGACCATATAGAAGAAGCTTAAAAATTGTGGACACAAAGTGTTCCTGGTCAACGGATACCAAAAAATACAGGTTTTGACTAGTTAACCAACCGGCAACCGGCCCCACCCCACCAGCACATTTCCTCATCTTAAGATAATAACATGTAAAGAAGCAAGATTACCTGTAAAGAAGCATAGAGACTAGGTATGTACCCAGAATAGTCCAACGATGCATCATCATCCTTTTGTTTGTCAACGCCTTCCATAATGCTAAACAAAAGGTCAATGGCATGTCTCTTAAGCTCCCATGGAAGTTTAGTGGAAGCAAATATGTGCTTTAACATGCCAACTGCTTCCCATCTTTTTATTTGATTTTTAGAGAGTTCGTCTTTTACTGCTTCCAAATCTTTCTTTATAGCATCACCGACTTCGGTAGAAAGATCTCCCCAAATCACTGTTAACGTATACCACAAATTCAGTTATCATAATAATAGAACTATTCTCAACTATGCACACTTTGACTTAGACGGTTAGGTTCATCCCGGGCTTTATTTGATAGATAAGCTTATTTGAAGTTTTGAACACTTAATCAAAACAAACTGGAAAAATGGGGATCAAAGAGATGTTAGTTAAGGGCCCATTTGAGGGAAGATGAAGATTTCAAGATCTGAACAAGAGATGTCTTTTAAGGAGACTCAAGTATGATTTTAAGTTCAAGAGGCTCAAAAATGATTTAAACTTTTCACTTTTGCATGCAACATAAACATAAAAGAGCCTTTATAGCTTCTCCTGGCGATCTGAATTTTAAAGGTGATTTCAATCACTAATCAAGTCCTTCCTCATCAACACTCATCATAAGTTTTTATTCCTTTTGGTACTATTGCATAAGACTACACGGTGTGGTCATGGGGTGAAGGGGGCATGGAGCGACATGTGGCAGCCACGTCAATCCCCTCCAACCCTTAAAAAGCCATGGGGTGGTGGTGGCGTTAAGGGGGCTTTTTTTAATCAACCGACCAATCAAAAATCATCCGTAACCCATGAACCAACCACAACCATCCACCTCACTCTCACCTTTTGCCCCACGCCCGTGGAAATCTCCACCCAACCTGCCCCACGCCACATACAGGGTGGTGTTGGTGGCGTGGAGGAGCTTCACATCCCCTTCCACGCCCCCACACCGTGTAGCCTAACTGTTAAACCTACACTTATTATAACCCTACATCCCAAGGTGATTGCCCACATAACAGATCTGATATTTATTTACAGCTCAATATATTTGTAGGAGAAGTCGTAATTGATTGTTTTCCCAGCCAAAACTGTCCCAAGATGTAAACGTGGAGTGGTATATTGACCAAATGTTGCTAAGGAAATATTTTTCCTCTACTTTCTGAGGTCGGTTACATGAATCTAGCATATCATTTCAAATTAACGAAGGATCATAAACACATTTGATTAGTATTGCAATTGATGTTGCTAACAGATAAAAATATACCTAGAGTTCCAAATGTTTCTGTGTATCACCATCACAGTATGTGACTGGACGTTCAGTTAATCAACAATGGCAGTTTCAAAAACGGCCGATTATATTAGTTTAAGAGTAGAGCAGTTGTTCATCTTCGTTTTACGTCTCGTATGCCATTATTCTTATCATGCTTGTTTCAAAGATGGTGAAGAATAACTTATGAAAGCTTTCACCCTTAAGATAATTATAAAGAAATATGATAAAGTAAGCCAACTTCAGTTCCCTGTATTTTAGATTAAGTTGTGACCCATATAACAAAAACCAGTACTTCCATGTTTCTTGAATTTTGGTAGACTAAGTTTGATTGTTTGGGTTAATGTAGCAAAAAATTTTGATTTGGATAGGTTTTATAACAATTTCTTATTATATGCTAATAAATTGGTAATCTGATACTTCTTTTGGCAAGAACCCATTCAGATCCAATCCGAATTTAACCTTTTTATGCCGGCCCATTCGACCTGACTACATTCTGACCCGAACACGGTTTGACTTGGTACCCGACCCACCCGTTTTGCCAGGTCTACTAATAACTACTCAATTTGAAAACCAGTGTTTTCAGGTACGGCTAATTGCAACTTTGATGCGATTCCTGTTTTGGGTAACCATATTATTTTAGGCTAAAAATCATCAAAGTTTCAAAATTGTGTTAAGATTCAGATTTCAGGTCAGCGCCATGCCAACACCACTTCATAAGGAAAAGAAAACTTCACATGGTCATCTGTTACAAGCACATGAAGTTGCCATGTAATTTTTACAATCAGATCAACATTTTTTAAAGTTTGTTACCTTCATTTATAAACTTTGGAGCTTTAATGGTTTTTTCTGGCCTAAATTAAGTTGGTTATCTAAATTAGAGGCCAAAGTTGATTACCTTATTATGCAATTAAATGCAAAAAAACAAAAACAAAACCAAAATGTAACACGTAACCTGTAAGAGCTGCACCACATCTGACATATGAAAAACAGCTCATATAATCATCTTCATTCCCTATAAATTGTTATATGCAACAAAAAGAACAGCAGTATGAGAAAAAACCATTTGTAAATCAATAATCATGGACCATGTCAGACACTCAAGACTGATAATTGAACAAGTTATGGTCAAAACTGAATTCTTACCTTCAGAAAGAAGTTCAATAGCCGTGTCCACTTCATGTCCAGTTATTAGACCAAGAGATGTAAACCCACAGTAGTTAAGGAAGTGTGACAATTGTAACATCATGGGAAAACATATTGAAGTTTGTGCTCCCACGCTATTTGAAATAATAGCCTGCATTTATAAATAAGAAAAGATGATTGCCCAACTGAATAGATATCTGATAATCAACTAAAATCTGACTTTAACTTAGATATGAGACTATGAGGATTCTCACTGTGATTTGCAGAACGTATAAGCCAGATAAAGCAATGAGCTTCTTATCTTTATGATCCTGTTGAATTAAATATAAAAAGTAAAATTAAATGGAGCTAATGGGATATGAAACCTAAAAAATCACAAAGATTTATCAAGCCAGGGTGCCACTTACTAGTTTTATGCAGATTGTTTTAAGCGAATGGGCAATTAAAATTGATTTATTGAGCAAATCTACAGAGCTTGTATCTTTTTCATCTTCTGGATTTGATAAGATGGCCTTTAAAACCTTAAGGACAACAGGAAGGGCTGCTTTGACTTGCTCAAATGGTCTTCTCTGGACAGCCTCAAAAACTGGGAATACAAAAAAAATTAGTAGATAAACACTTGAAAGACGAACTCTGAATATTCATGAACGGTCAAAAACATTTGACCTTTGTAGTTCAGTTTAGTATTCAATCAAATGTATCCAAAACAATACAAGGAAACCATTAAAACAATACCTTTTGCAAGAGCTCCAAAAAGAGGTGTAAAGTAGGAAGGATTCTCAAATCCATCACTTGAAGAAGTCATTGCCTGTGTTGTATAGCTAATAATATTAACAATTTAATCAATGGGCAACACTGCTTGCAACACAAGATACGCCTTATTTATATTAATAGGCATGATTTGGGATCATGAGCATAAACACAACACATAGCTGTTTACTAAATCCTAACGCGGTCAACTTTACACGATGACTATAAAGACAACATACCTCACAAAGAATCGAAACCATATCGCGTGGGTTGCAACACTTGACAAAATGATTAATGATTCTTTCAGCATTCTCAAAACACCTTGTAGATGCACAACCAATTTGGCCACAGCCTTTGGCAGCTCAAATGCCAACGCGTCTATAACCGCCTGAGAACAGCCAAAATCCCATAGACAAAGACATCACTAAAACAACAAAGTAGTTCATACTTCATACAACCCATAATCAATTCATCATCATTCTTCTTGTGGAAAAATATTAAAAACCCAGAATAAGTTCATAACAGAAAATCAGATCCGAAAGCAGCTTCTCATAGAATTGGGTAGGGCGGTTGACAAAGCTCGCAACTCAAAAATCAGTCGAAAAAGCTTGTCCGAAATCAGGTCGTTAGTAAACACGTCAAGCCGAGCCCGAGCCAAGGTAGGCTCGTCCTTTAGCAAGTTAAAATTAATCTTTAGAAATTTTAGCTCAAATTTTAATATATATGTATTATAAACTTGTGGTTTATAAAATCTGCATTATGTTAAAATATTATTTTCTTCATTTACATATATCAATTGTTTAAAAAGGTAAAAAAACTACAAAATTAAAAAACAAAAATACACGAGTTGTTCTAACTAGGGTTGCAAATTAGTCAAGCTACTCGAACGAGCTGAGCTTAAACGAACCCAAGCCTAATAGCACGCTCGTTTAGTAAACTAGCCCGAACTTCGCTTACTGAACCGGCTCATGAATTAAAAATGTTTAAATAGTAATAGTTACTATTTATAAAATTATGAAAATAACTAAACTATTATATGTAAAATAATAATTATAATTAATATAAATTAATTAAAAATAATAAACTACCAAGCCAAACTCGAGCTTGAAAAACTACCTACGAGCTTAGACTCGGCTCGTTTGCACACTTATCAGATATATATTATGTGTTTTAGCTTTAACCTGTATTAAAATGTTAAAGAGTACCAACAGAGTTAACAAACAATGGTTAGACGTAACAAATGAGGTACCTGATCAAGTGAAGGTGAAATCAAGTACTGATACATTTCTGAAAGCACTTCAAACGCCGAATCTTCTGATTCGTGTTCATCCGATACTGAATCAAGAAACTGAACAAGTATCGATAAAGATTCCTCGGATTGCTTGAAGTCTCCATTAGCGATCGACTGTTAAACAGTAGTATCAACGAATTGGTAATTCGTTCAGTGTAATTGATGGTGTGTGATTGTGATTGTATATTTAAATAAAGATGGATAGAGAGAAAGAGATAACTTACTTGAGAGCATGAATCTAGGGTTTGCTGGAGACGAAGGGAAATGGTGTTGGGGACTGACATGAGTGATGGTGTGTTTTAGCGGGAACTAGATCATTGGGTTTGGAAGAGTGATTTGTACACTATCTATGATTACAATGACATTTTGACGTGTGATTTATACTTTACTATATTATACCCCGGGAGCGTCCCGGGTTGAGAAATTTAATATGATACATCAACTTTACATATGAAATAGACTGATGTATAACTATAATATTAATATCTAACCTAAAACAAATTAACAATGTACAACTCTATGCTAACACCTAACCTAAAAGAATGTAGAAGTTTAATATAACTCTAATATTAACACATATCCTAAAGACTAAACAAATGTACAACTCTAACATACTAATATTGATACCTAACTTAAAACAACGTATAACTTTATTAACCTATTCGGCTCTGGTTGAAAAAAAAATTCATATTTACTGATTTAAGCATAATTAGTGACTTGTCTATACATGATTAATGATTTACCTGAACACTTTGTGTTTTTTCCTGTATGAACAAAACCCCACAAAAAAATTTCTCCGTTTTTTATATAGCACTATGGTACTCGTTGGAAAGATAATAAAACGCTCGTTAATTTGGTGTAATTTTTTTCTTTAAAAAATCCCGTATATTAAAGATATTAACGTTTAAAAATTATGGGAGGAAACATGAGGGTGAAAAATCTAACTTTGTTTTTAAATTATTTTTTTCCTAAAATATCTCAATGCCACATGGGATGACACATGGCACACTCAAAGAAGAGAATGCCTCTTTAAGTGTCATGTCATTAAAATGGCTTTGGTTTATTATATGTATAGATAGATAGATAAAGTTAAATCACTCAAAGATTGGAAAGTATATTATTTTTCTTAATTGTTAACTAACTAGTTTTAAACCTGTCGCGCGTTGCAGCGGCGGAGGCGACAGAATATTTGGTTTCTTCAAACTGTCTAAAAATGAGATGGTTCACAACTATAAACACCATTGATGCTCACGTGCTGCTACATCAAATAGTGGTTGACGAAGCACGCAAAGAAATAGCATGGTCGTGCCATTTCCACCGCAGGACCACCGTGATGCAGTCGGTCTCCCCGTAAAAAAACAGTTACCTACAAAGCAAGAGGCTTAGAATTCCGGCCGTTGCCCCGCGGACACACATTTAAATTAGCAAAAAGATATACCAAGTAAATACGTCTCAAAACCCTTCGGCGTCGCCTAACATATGCTTATCGAATAAGATCCGTATTCGCCAACCTCAATCAGAGGGCAACGCAAACATTTTATTAGTAAAACAATTTTATTTAGCTTTTAATGGGTTATATACATTGAAATTATTATGACACTCATATGAATTTATTAACTCTATAAAAGTTGCAAGGCTAGAAAGCAAATAGTTCTCCCAAAAGCTGACAGTGCATGTTTCGTGTAACTCTTTCCAAACACACGGCTAAAAGGAACAATGGTATACAATACCACTTACAAACCCACCATTTAACAAACATACTCAAAACATCCACATAATCGAGAGAGAGAGAGAGAGAGAGAGAGAGAGAGAGAGAGAGAGAGAGAGAGAGAGAGAGAGAGAGAGAGAGAGAGAGAGAGAGAGAGAGAGAGAGAGAGAGAGAGAGAGAGAGAATTTAACAAACATACTCAAAACATCCACATAATCGAGAGAGAGAGAGAGAGAGAGAGAGAGAGGGGGGGGGAGGGACAGCGGTGGTTTAGGCGGAGCTACGTTGGCCTAGCGAAATGCCGCCTCGTGCACCGTCTTAGCATCCATCTCAACCTACGCGACCAACGGCTGCAGCATTCATCGCCAGGTAGGGCTTTTCAGTTGAAGCGGACGGCGAGAACAGAGATCAAACAGGTACTGTGGGTAGGGGTGCTAAACGGGTCGGGTTCGCGGGTTGGTGGGTCCAACCCGACCCGAACCCGAAAATTTTACATGATCCCGAACCCGAAAATTGTGAGATACATATCAACCTGAACCCGACCTGAATATCCTCGGGTTGACCCGAACCCGACCCGTTCAACCTGATTTTTTTATTTTTTTTCGCAAACTAATGTATTAAAATTAAAATTTTACTACAAATATATATATAAAACATTTATGTTTTATTTATAAAATCTCATATCACCCTCCCCTGACCCTACCAATAGTTTCTACTATTCGTGGGATATACTGGGTATGATTGATTGATTGATTGATTATAAAATCTCATATCAATTTCTATTTTAAGTTATAAGTGTAGCATAAAATACCTAACCAAATTAATTTATAAAATAAAAATATTGTATAAAAACAATATATAGTATAAATAGGTTAAACGGGTTCACGGGTTCAACCCGAACCTGACCCGAACCCATTTAGACTAAACCCAAACCGCTAATTTCGTGTTAGGTTCGGGTCGTGTCAGAAATTTACACCCCTAACCGTGGGTAACAGCACAGGCACAGCGAAGGCGATGAAGGTCCGGCAACAACAGCTAACAACCACCAAGCCCCCCATGTCTCTCGATTTTTAGAGAGAGAAGGAAGATCGTAACCGTCGGCTTACATGCCCTGTTTAGAAAGAGAAAGAGGTTCACATTAAAGACCTGTACATGACGTTGGCTGACGTAGGCGATGACGAAAGTGAGCTTTAAAAGCTTGTATTGAGCGAAACAGTGATTGCCTCTCACACAAAACTTTGCAATTTGTATGTGTATATATATAGAAGTATAGACAAGAAACCTTCCCAAATGGAAAAACTCTAGTAAACCCAACACTTGGTCCATATTGTGCCACATTATCCAAGCCAACCTTTCACCATATTATATTACAAAGGGTGCAATTGTCATTTCACATTTCCCCCTTTTTTTCAATTTTTGAATCATTCCACATCTATATAAACAAATAATATTTCTTCTCTCACTCTCAATCTATTATCTCAATCTATCTCCAGACAATATACCACCACCACCACCTAACACCACCTCCGGCCACCAACTCCGGCACCACCTCCACATATCCTGATCTGTGTGTTTGTTCCTCACTTTATCATATTCTCGTCTCAATCTCTCTCTACAAGATGGTCGTTCATGTAACATCGCGCATTTTTTCCCAAGTGTTGGGTTAATCAAATCACCACTTCACCCACTATATACTTGTATACATACATATGTATCCTTTTAATTTTTATTTAGTTATTAATTTATTTATTTTACCACTTTATATACTTCTAATATATATATATATATATATAATCATAATAATAACAACAATAAATAATAATAAAAATAATAATAATAATAATAATAATAATAATAATAATAATAATAACAACAACAATATTAATTAGGCTAGTAACCAAACCTACTACCCAACAACTCAACATAACCCAACCCAAAACCTTTTGTTTTTCTTTTTCGGGCCCATCATCCCAGCCCAAAACCCCAAGAGCCCAACCCAAGAAAAGAACCGGCCCATGTCCCACCCATATCCCCTTATCTGTTGTTTCCCTTCCCTGCGCAACATATGGTTGACTCGACATCATCAATTTTGACCACAAGATTGGAGTTATTTTGGTAAGATTATCCAAATTTCGTCATGTGCAATTAACCCCGTAATTATTCCGCGTGAATAAAGCTATTTATTGACATATTCTTAGCTATAATCAAACACATACTAACTCGGTTTGACCAAACATAACCAATCACGAGGACCTTCCTATTCTGTAACTATATTATAAATTGAACGTGAGAACTTGATAAGGAACATCCGAAAAACAAAACCTTATCATTGAATTTCTCTAAAAAATTCTCAGTCGTGCGTATAGAAGATCGTTTGACTTTTGCGTTGACTCATGATTTGGAAGTTGTGGGTATAGGTACGCTTCTAATTCAAATTGCTATGATTTAATCAACCCTTGTGAAACAAAAGCCCCATGATTAATCGAGCTAAAACAGCTTTGTTGTTGCGATTGGTAAACTAGGGCTCGTTCACTTTATATTGGGGAAGACGAGTTCTGCAGACATACCTATATATTTAATGCAGAGCCTTAATCATCACCAACTGATCAACAGATCAGTTGGTGTGACACTCGTGCCTAAAAACCCGAACTGGCCGAGGGCCAAGGTTCGAGTCCTGTAAAACCATTTCTTTTTCTTCTTATTTATGGAAATCAGACCAGTTTGCATATATAATTAATTTAAAACAAAGAATATATGTTCTCAGGGTGTGGCTTGGTGGTGGCCACGCTTGTGATTAAGTCCAACCCGGTAATAGACCCGGGTTCGAATCCCATAACCACCACATAATTTTTTTTATGGATTTAAGTATATATTTTTAATTCTAAACTTTTGTTATACATTTAAAATACCAAAACAACTTTATAAATCGTATAAAATTTATTTTACGCAATCCAAATGGTTAAGTTTATTAAACAATTTTTAGTTTTTCAAAAATCTTTTATTTATTATATATAATAAATAATTCAAGTTTATTCAATTTTATTTATAAAATTCTATAAAAATATCAAAACAATTATATAAATTTCAACAAAAATTATTCTAAGTTTATATAACATTAAACTTTTCTGAAATGATTTTTATTTCTAAAAAATCATTTATTTAATATTTTTAATCAATTTTTGTTAGTTTTAAACATAAATAAATCATAATAAATTCATTTTTCAATATTTTTGCACCAAAATTTTATATAAATTATTTCTATTTATTTGGAACAGAAATACAATTTTTAATTAAATAATTCTTTAATTTTAGTATTTTCAAATATTAAAGTTATATTTTGACAATTTGTAATAAATAGATTTAATATTCTTTTTTTTAGAAAATAATTTTATAAAAATTATTTTCATACTTTAAACTTATTATGGTGACCATCTTTAGTTTAAAATTTTCAAAAAGACTTTTGTTTATTTATTTATCAAATTTCTCTTAATTATTAAACATTTTATTTATTAATCAAACGAACACTTATCCCCAATTCGAAACCCTAGAATATATTTGTAGACTAGAAAGACTTAGACATATTTATTACCTTAATTATAGGGTAATACTTGGCATCATTGGACAACACATATTCTATTTTGCGAGACTTAACATTTTGCTAAGGTGAGTTTACATTGCCCCTTTACTCTATTTTCACTATTTTTCGGGGTGAAACATGTTTAAACATTTTATACTATCATTTACTCATATTTACTTGTGATTCAATTACAACATCATTCTATCATTTGACTGTAACAAAAAGACACAGTACAATCATTAACAATGATCAAGCCGCCTGTTTAGATTATAGCGCTATAGGTCTGACAAACCCATCCCCCCGCATAAATTTAGGGATAATCGATAACAGTAACAACATTTAACTAACTTGCGAGTTAGTCATCAGTCGACACAAGGTTTGGTTGTACAAAGACGCATTGTTACATGTCGGAATCATACTCTATCATCATACAACTGTGATTGTTGTACAAACTATTGTTATCAATTATATTCAAAAACCTATGTATTCTCACCAACTTTTGTTGACCCAAAATATTTTCAAACTTAACATGTTTCAGATCCTACTTGCTTGAAGATTTGAGTTAATGCTTGAAGATGTGTGCATAGTATTATTCATTTTGATGTACGAATTCTTGTAGAACAATTGTATGTAATTTATTTAAATTATTTAATGAAATTTATTATTCACCATGAGCTACTGTACAATCATCAAACGTGACATCTCAATGTTTCTGCCATCGGTTGGGGTGTTACAGATTGGTATCAGAGCCATGGTTATAGGGAATTAGGTTATTAGAAAAATAATCTAGTCTATAACCATAAGATTCAACCAATACTTGTTTCTTTTGCTTGCTATTCTCTATCTTACTCCTATTCCTACTTTAACCCCTACAAGAAGGTTGCTCTCCATCACTGGATCCACTCTTAGACCAATAGGACAAGATCCTCAGGTTTAGCCTGAACCACCTTGAGATCCCGTCGAAGTTCTGGATTTTAATAACGAACACGTGCAATCTGGAAGGGTGAACGCCTGTATTCTGAGTTTTCTGTCTAGGCTGGCAGTGCGCATATATCCCAATCAGACGAGGGACCCGGATGCCTACCTGGGAATTCTCGGGATGAGTGTTCACTTATAAGCTAAAGCATGTCTTCATTATGTTATTAGAATCTAGAATCTTTGATAAGTCAACATTTTCGTTTATTCGTTTTAATTAATGAATAAATGATTACATTCCTTATATAACCTCATTCATTTCATTGTGACTCTTACAGATCATGCCTCCACGTCGCAGCACTCACAATAACAGTGGTGGTAATCATGAGGAAGGATATAGCAACAATAACAACCACGACAACCATAACAACAACAACAACAACAATAATGGCATTGATGCCCAACTGGCTGCGATCATTTCCCAACAAATGGCGAAACAAATAGCAACTCTTGTTCCTAACCTACTGGCTCAAGTCATCCAGATGAACGGTAATGGAAACGGCAACGGCAACGGAAACGGTAATGGAAACCACCATGGAAACGGGAATGGAAACAGGAATGGTCTCCCAGCTTGCACTCTTAAGCACTTTAATTCCTGTAATCCCCCTAAGTTCAGTGGAGATGAAGGAGCTACTGGTCTCCTACAATGGTTTGAGGGTATTGAGAATACCTTCATTAACAGTGAGTGTCCCGATAACTTTAAGGTCCGTTATGCTATGAGTGTTCTTCACAAACGAGCACTCACTTGGTGGAATGAGGAAAAGCGCACTCGAGGAGCTGAAGTCGCACTTACTATGACCTGGGATCAAGTTAAGGAGATAATGAAAGATGAATTTTGCCCACGTAACGAGGTCAAGAAATTAGAGGACGAGTTCCACACCCTTGCTCAGGATAGTGGGGAAAACCTTGCTTATAATACCCGCTTCCATGAGCTCAGTCTGTTATTGCCCCATAATGTAACATCGCGAATTTCCCCTAAATTTTTTTTTGATAAAAAGAATGTATTGTTTTAAACAATATATGTTTTAAATACCTTAAACTAATAATTATTTGTATCTCGACACTTTTGTGCGTTTTAAAAATATTTCGAGTCACTTTCGGGCTTATATAATCATATTATGAATTTAGAATAATATAGTTTTAGGGAAATAATTGCCAAAAAAAGATTTGTGTGGACCGGGACTCGAACCCGCGTCCACAGCCAACCAACACACAGTGACAACCAACTGAGCCAACTATCATCTTGTGTAGTATTTCAGAAGAAAATAAACTTAACACATTCCTTAAATTGATTAGTCAAAGTCTTAGTCAAATAGTCAATTCATCATAAAACCTTACTTTATGGTGTTGACCAATTTTAATGGCTAATTGACTCCAAACTAGTATAAAAACCCATCTATGACCCATTATACTTTGTGTCACACCCTTAAATTTCCACCGCGGAGTTTTACCGCGAGGTGCATGACAAACCAGGACCCATAGCCATAAGTATCATGAACGACTCTAAATGCCCAAACCATTTAGTTCGTTTTTAAGAAAAAGTTTCAAAGTTTAACCAAGCAATTTAAAGTAATGCGGAAGCGTAAACAAAGTAAAACAATTGCAAAAGTCTGCGCAAGACAACGCGCCCAAAACCAAAGTTTATAAGTACAAAATAATAAATGTTCATAACCCAAGACACAAATGATGCATGCCCTAAAACGTTCTCCGTACCTAAGGACCTGCAAAGCATGCTAAAATGTGTCAACATAAAGTCGGTGAGTTCACAATGTAGGTAAGCGATGAAAATAAAAGCGTAGGTTCTCAAAACCCCAAAAGTCAAGTGTACAACGTTGGCCTCTCAGACCCTGTAAACAATGGCTAATTCAAATGTCAGGGGTAGCTAGCTCACTCATGATAACTAAAACCGGCGAATACCGAACTACTAATGAACAAGTTCCCATAACCGGGATAAAGATGCCTTGCATCATTGTCCATCGACAATGATTATGTTTGAAGCTAATAGTTCACATCTGTGCTCCCAGCACGATGTGAGGTTTGTTAGACCTAATAGCGCTATCAACTAATTAACCCGCTTGCCCAACCGGCAATTGATTCGGTATTTTGAAGGACTTAAAAGATGTGTTTGGTTTAGTTCATCAAGGACATATATATGAATTAGTAAAAATAGATTCACCACGTGAACCATGCACCCCAAACCCGGGATGTGTAAAAGAAAGTTGTCTCAAGATAGACTAGAAAACGTTACCAATGTAGTCTCAACCGAGACGCATGCTTTGAGAAAAAGTAGTGAAACTCACCTTATCGCGTAAGCAAAGAATCTGCACAGCAAGTATTATATGCTACCGACACCCTAATAACAGTGTCACTACGTGAGTATAGGCGTAACATCATTACACCATATAACTCGTTTGTCCAAGGCGTTTTAATATTCAAAAGTGTGTATGCGACGCCTAGTGATTCTACATGCAATAGTAAACCCTACGGACTCGTTGGTGAATGAGTTGGTTATAATTAGTTTCTACAGCCCGTATGTGTCATAAACATGTGTACTTCCGTTATATGTCAATTTTAGATCACCTAAGACCTCAAGTAATCACATAAGCACATAATACACAATCTGTGTTTTCAGGACAGATTGTGCGCCATCAAAACGAATTTATTTAAAATAGTAAACCAGTGAGTTATCCTCCCAAATTTTTACTGAATTTTCTTTGGGATTCACTTGGCAATACCTATTTTTGTTTAGTCTTAACTCCTAACACAAAAATAATTAAAATTCGTCCAACTCAGCTATGTTCAGAAACACTCTTAACAGGTCAGTTTGGTAAATAATTTCCCAAAAATTGTGTATTCATCCAAACGGGATAAATCCACTTGGAAAACTTGCTACACTCCAATATTAACCTTTTGTAAAAATTTCAAGACTCAACTCTTTATAAAACATGAGTTATGATATTTCAAAGTTGACTCAATTTGACACCCGAAATTCTGATCTGACCTATTTTCAATGAAAATTCCAAAAACGACTCATCCGGCGTCCAAAACACATGATTTTACCCATTATGAAAAGCTAAGACCAGGTGTGACCTAACCATGCCAAGAAAACACTAAAATCATTATGTTAGAGCCGTGTTACAGCTCCTACAAATTTGACTAACCATTCTGTCCAGATTTTAGTTTCGCCTAAATCATACTTTAATCGCCTACCGTGTGCATAAAAACTATTAACAATCATCAATTATCAACACAAAACATTCCTAATACCTATTCCATCAGATTCTATGATTAAACATGTCAAGATCAAAGCTTTAAGAATCAAAACACCAATTACTTGCGCAACAAGTATCCTATGATGTTACTAAGCGTTTATGAGTATGTTTAATCCATTTAATCTTCAAAAAGATTCATGCTTTAATGTTTTATAAACTCATTCAGACCTGGACAAACTTGTTATATGACTTTTATTAATGAAAACACAAGATAGAAGCATAAGAAATCGTAAAATATACCCTTAGCTCTCCCAATCGATCAATCGCGCGCCTTGGAGCCTCCCAATTGATGATCTTGAGCCTTAGCAGGGGTTGTTTGAGTGAAATATTCGTGTGGGGCAGTAAGGGGGCGATTAGGGTTGAGTATGAGGGTTGCATGGGGGTTAAGGATGCTTAAATATGAGTTTGAGGCGGTTTAGACCCGTCAGGTTAAATGGAGCGGCCGCTCGGAGCCTGTGAGCGGCCGCTCACAGGTCCGGGTGGCGCGCTTTTGCCTCGTTTCGTCTCCCGACGCGTTATCCTTCGACGTTTTCGTTATTTCGGACCGTAACAAGTGTAACCCCATGCATTAAGACCCTAATCAACCTCATGCTCCACTTTTAATGATTTCTATTAACGTGTTCGGTTTAGGTTCACATAATCACGTATGGTTTTCACATAAGTTTGTCAGGTATCACCGAGACCCATAAGTTTATTATTCACCAACGTCCGAGGTTCACTAATCATGAAATCACACATTGACTCATAACCATGCACGTATGTCTTATCTAACTAACCCTAGTTAAGTATAATGCAAGGAATGTAACTAGAGTTTAGTTAAAGTGAGAACCTGAATTTTCGGGGTATCACATCATCCCCAAGTTGAAAAGAATTTCGTCCCGAAATTCAGCAAGTAAACAGTAAAGCCAGCTAAGTTTCCGGATGTCACATCATCCCCAAGTTGAAAGGAATTTCGCCCCGAAATTCACTTTGAGCGAGCTGCTTTATGTTCGGCATTTGATCTATGCACAGGTTCAGGTTCAGAAAAGAGGTGTGGATATTTGAGCCGCATCTGATCTCTGCGCTCCCACGTGTATTCCGGTCCTAGACGGGAATTCCACCGTACCTTCACGATAGGTATAGTGCTTTGCCTGAGTTTCTTGACGCCCTGCTCAAGAATCTCCATTGGTTCTTCCATGAACCGTAGCTGGTCGTCCACCTGGATCTCCTCCAGTGGTACTACCAGTGTCGTATCGGATAAGCATTTCTTCAAGTTTGAGACGTGGAATACATTATGCACTCCACTGAGTTCGTCTGGTAAATTCAGCTGATAAGCTACCGGACCAATCCTTTTAACAATCTCGAAAGGTCCAACATAACGGGGATTCAACTTCCCTCGTTTCCCAAAGCGTATCACTCCTTTCCAAGGTGACACCTTTAACAAAACCTTGTCCCCAACCTGGAACTCCAAAGGTTTTCTACGTTTGTCCGCGTAGCTTTTCTGTCGATCACGAGCAGCAGCCATCCTGTTTCTGATTTGCACTATCTTCTCAGAGGTTTCGTGCACGAGTTCGGGACCTGTTAGTTGGCTATCCCCAACCTCAGTCCAACAGATAGGAGACCTACACTTGCGCCCGTAAAGTGCCTCAAAAGGCGCACACTGAATCGAGGTGTGGTAACTATTGTTGTAAGAGAACTCGATTAAGGGCAAGTGCTTGTCCCAGTTATTACCAAAGTCCACCACGCATGCTCGTAGTAGATCCTCTAATGTTTGGATGGTACGTTCACTTTGTCCATCCGTCTGTGGGTGATAGGCTGTGCTCATATCGAGACGAGTTCCTAGAGCATCTTGGAGAGTAGTCCAGAATCGAGAAGTGAATCGCCCATCGCGATCAGATATAATGGAAGTAGGCACCCCATGCCTAGAGACTATCTCCTTGATGTATAGGTTCGCCAGCTTCTCTAACGAGTCCGTTTCTTTTATTGCTAGGAAGTGGGCCGATTTGGTTAAACGGTCCACGATAACCCAAATCATGTTATGGCCCGTTGTTGTTCTCGGAAGCTTCGTAATGAAGTCCATGGAAATCCCATCCCATTTCCACATCGGTATCTCTGGTTGTTGAAGTAGGCCTGAAGGTTTCTGATATTCAATCTTAACCTTCGCACAAGTCAAGCACTTACTAACATAAGTGGCTATCTCTGCTTTCATGTTTGGCCACCAGTAGAGAGTTTTGAGGTCCTGGTACATTTTGTCCGAACCGGGATGTACCGAATAACGAGATGTGTGAGCCTCATCGAGCACTAGTTGTCTAAGATCCCCTGAACGTGGAATCCAGACTCGATCCATAAAGTACTGAAGCCCATCCGACTTCAGTTCTAGGTGCTTGTCAGCACCATGCAATGTTTCCAACCCGATGTTTTCCTTTTTCAAGGCCTCGCCTTGGGCTTCACGTATTTTATCAGGCAGATTAGAGTGTATGGTAAGTTGTAAGGCTCGCACACGTTTGGGTTTCGTTTCCTTACGGCTCAGGGCATCAGCTACTACGTTAGCTTTCCCTGGATGGTACTTGATAGCACAATCATAATCATTCAAGAGTTCGACCCATCGCCGTTGCCGTATGTTTAGGACCTTCTGATCAAATATGTGCTGAAGACTCTTATGATTTGTGAAGATTGTGCACTTCGTTCCGTAGAGGTAGTGTCTCCAAATTTTGAGAGCGAAGACAACCGCTCCCAGCTCCAAGTCGTGTGTGGGATAATTCTTCTCGTGAACTTTTAGTTGTCGTGAAGCATAAGCGATCACCTTCTCGCGTTGCATCAAAACACACCCTAGTCCTTGTATAGATGCATCACAGTATACCACAAAGTCCTCCGTACCCTCAGGTAGTGATAATATTGGAGCACTGCAAAGTTTAGTCTTTAGTAATTGAAAAGCAGCTTCTTGGGCATCTTCCCACTTGTAGGTAATCCCCTTCTGTGTCAAAGCAGTGAGGGGTTGAGCGATTTTTGAGAATCCCTGAATGAATCTGCGATAATAACCTGCAAGGCCAAGGAATTGTCGGACCTCCGTGGGAGTTTTAGGGGCCTCCCATCTTTTAATCGCATCAATCTTAGCGGGATCGACCTGTATTCCGGCCTCGTTCACCACATGACCCAAGAATTGGACCTCACGAATCCAGAAGTCGCACTTGGAGAATTTTGCATATAACTGCTCACTTTTCAGAAGTTCCAAGATCAGTCGTAGGTGTTGCTCGTGCTCTCCCCTACTCTTAGAATAGATCAGAATGTCGTCTATGAACACTATGACAAATTTGTCTAGATAGGGTTTGCACACCCGGTTCATGAGGTCCATGAACACAGCTGGTGCATTGGTCAGCCCGAAGGGCATTACCAAAAATTCATAGTGCCCATAACGAGTTCGAAAGGCTGTCTTTGGCACATCCTCCTCTCGGACTCTCAGTTGGTGATACCCCGACCTTAAGTCAATCTTGGAATAGAAACTCGACCCCTGAAGCTGGTCGAATAGATCATCAATACGAGGTAAAGGATAGCGGTTTTTAATTGTCACCTTATTTAATTCCCGGTAATCGATGCACATACGGAAACTCCCATCCTTCTTCTTCACGAATAAGACTGGGGCTCCCCACGGTGAAGAGCTAGGTCTGATGAAACCCCTATCCAATAGCTCTTGGAGTTGGGTAGATAGTTCTTGAAGTTCGCCTGGTGCAAGGCGGTATGGTGCATGCGCAACTGGGGCGGCGCCTGGTGCAAGGTCAATTTGGAACTCCACTTGGCGAACCGGTGGAAGTCCTGGCAGTACCTCTGGGAAAACATCTGGAAAATCTCGGACCACCGGGATGTCCTCGATTTTTGTTTCGACTTCGGCTCGAGTGTCAGAAATGTTAGCCAATATGGCTGGATAGCCCTTCCGTATGCACTTCTGGGCCTTCAAGTAAGAGATGATGCCCACCATGGCACCACCGCGATCACCCTGGACAGATAAGAGTTCCCCACTGGGGAGGGGGATACGAACAACTTTCTCCTTGCAGAGAATTTCGGCGTGGTGCTTGGACAACCAGTCCATGCCAACCACAAGATCAAAGCTTCCTAGGGTGATAGGTAAAAGGTCGATGGCAAACAACTGTCCATCTAGTTCGAGCCCACAGTCACGAAGAATGTGGGTTACCTCAACAGGCTTCCCATCAGCTAGTTCTATAGAGTACGGGGTCTCGAGTAATGTAGGAACTTTCCCTAGTTGTCTGCTAAGTTTTGATGACACAAAACTATAGTCTGCACCAGTATCATATAAAACAGAAGCGAGAGTGTCGTTCAAGGAACACGTACCCGTCACGACGTTGTTATCATTCCTCGCTTCCCCAGAGCCAATCACGAATGCTCTACCACGCGCCCCATAGTTGTTTCCGTTGTTGTTGTTGTTATTACCAGTGTTGGTGTTGTTGTTATTTCCCCCATTGTTTCCATTACCGTTCAGCTGGGGACAATTCTTTCTAAAATGGTTCTCGCTACCACACTGGTAACACGCCTTTCCACCCTTCTGTTGCTGACCCTGCGGGGGTGGGTTACCCTGAAGGTTGACTCTACAGTCTTTCTGCACATACCCCAGCTTACCACAACGATCGCACTTAATCCTGTTACATGGCCCAGAGTGGTGATAGTTGCACTTAGCGCACTTGGGCCGATTTCCGTGATAACCACCTTGAGTCTGAGTACGGTTGTTGTTGTTGTTGTTGTGGTTGTCGTGTTTCTTGTTCGGGTGCTGCTGCTGTTGATTACCATTACCTAGGGGTTTGCCAGACGCACTCTCCCACTTTCTCTTATTATCATTAGTGCCAGAGGATGAAGCACCTCGAGGGGGGCAGTAGTCCCTCCTCTACTTTCTGGTCAGTCAGCTGGTGTGCCATACGAATCACCTGCTGAAGATTGTTGAAGTTGGCAACAGTAACCATGCCCTTGATCTGCGGCACCAAACCCTTGATGTACAGTTCAATCCGCTTGTAGAGCGGGGTTGAGTAGTTAGGGCACATAGTGGCTAGCTCATGTGACCTAGTGGTGTAGGCTTCAATATCCGACCCCACCATTTTCAGATTCAGGTACTCAGTTTCCAGCTTCTGGATTTCATCCCGAGGGCAGTACTCCTCCCTCATCATCTCCTTGAAAGCATCCCAAGGCGTTGCATTTGCCACATCCACACCCAGTATTTGTTTCTGAGAGTTCCACCAGGATAACGCCGCGTTCTCAAGTGTACCAGCGGCATATTTGACCCGGTCGGCTGGTGGACAGTTGCACATAGCAAAGCATGACTCCACCCTTTCGAACCACCTAAGTAGTCCAACTGCACCTTCAGATCCCCCAAAGTTTTGAGGCTTGCAGTCCATGAAGGTTTTGTAGGTGCAGGCTGGAGGGTGGTGTGGAGGTTGACCTACGTGCAAACACGGGAGTCATATGAGTAATAGAGTTTAACGCTGGAGTTCGTAGAAGGAGTAAAATAAGACGAATTAGTGTTACCAGCTTGGATAGCTGCGAGGGCTGCAACCACCCTGTCGTTGACAAGTGCAGTCAGCTCAGCTTGTGTTAGGTTGATGTGTCCACGTCCATGACCTCTTCCCGCCATAGTAGTTCTACAAATATACTATGCCCATGAGAATACAATCGTTTGCACATCACAGTGTACTAGCAAATCACGCACGTATAAATAATAAAATAAAAGTTCAATCAATAATAAAATACCAACGTTCTAAAACAATCCAAAAGATCATCCAGTCGCACGAGATTAAATAAAAGTCATAACATACTAGGAATAAAATAAATAACTAAATAAATAATAATAAATAAAATCAATCGTCGTCCGTAGAGATGACTGATCCTTCATCCTCACTTTCCTCCGGTAACTCCTCAGGTTCTTCCTCCTCTTCCTCTTCTATGAGAGCTGCATCGAGTGCCGCTCCCAAAGCATCAAACTCATCCTCCATGGGTTCCTCCTCGGGGTTCTCTTCCCCAATTGGTTCCAAAGCTTCCATAAGCCGGTTGCGAACCGTGGCTAACTCCTCTCGAGTACGCGCCAACTCTTGTTTGGTAGCAGTAGCATCCTGTTTTGCTTCCTCAGCCTCTTTCTTAACTTTCCTTAGTTCGCTGAGTAAGTAGTCAATCTGTCCCGCCACATGTGTCAATGTCTCGTCAGCATTTCTTCTCCAGAACTGGAACTCCTTAATACCAGTGTAAGCATTATCCAACTCAGTGTGTACATGCCTCACCATTCCTGCAAGTGTCCTCTCCCACGAGTCCACAATGGGAGGTACTCTAGCTGGCACCCCATAACTCACGACCCACGAGTGCAAAATGTCCGTGAACCAACGCCAACGATTAGTGGCTTCACATGGCTCGAGTGACGAAGATGGGGCCTCATAAGGGTCATACATGGGGCGTCGTCGCCCGTCATGAGCACGGTAAGAGTAATTTCGGTGAGCGGGGTTAACCATAATTACCTGCAATATGTTAGGTTAGTGTTCGAAGTCGAGAATAATAAGCGTGCACTGAAGACGATGAGTGTACTAATACTTATGCTATAATGATTATAGTCTAGAATGCAATGCAATTCCTAGTTCACTATAACCAATGGCTCTGATACCAATCTGTCACACCCTCAAATTTCCACCGCGGAGTTTTACCGCGAGGTGCATGACAAACCAGGACCCATAGCCATAAGTATCATGAACGACTCTAAATGCCCAAACCATTTAGTTCGTTTTTAAGAAAAAGTTTCAAAGTTTAACCAAGCAATTTAAAGTAATGCGGAAGCGTAAACAAAGTAAAACAATTGCAAAAGTCTGCGCAAGACAACGCGCCCAAAACCAAAGTTTATAAGTACAAAATAATAAATGTTCATAACCCAAGACACAAATGATGCATGCCCTAAAACGTGCTCCGTACCTAAGGACCTGCAAAGCATGCTAAAATGTGTCAACATAAAGTCGGTGAGTTCACAATATAGGTAAGCGATGAAAATAAAAGCGTAGGTTCTCAAAACCCCAAAAGTCAAGTGTACAACGTTGGCCTCTCAGACCCTGTAAACAATGGCTAATTCAAATGTCAGGGGTAGCTAGCCCACTCATGATAACTAAAACCGGCGAATACCGAACTACTAATGAACAAGTTCCCATAACCGGGATAAAGATGCCTTGCATCATTGTCCATCGACAATGATTATGTTTGAAGCTAATAGTTCACATCCGTGCTCCCAGCACGATGTGAGGTTTGTTAGACCTAATAGCGCTATCAACTAATTAACCCGCTTGCCCAACCGGCAATTGATTCGGTATTTTGAAGGACTTAAAAGATGTGTTTGGTTTAGTTCATCAAGGACATATATATGAATTAGTAAAAATAGATTCACCACGTGAACCATGCACCCCAAACCCGGGATGTGTAAAAGAAAGTTGTCTCAAGATAGACTAGAAAACGTTACCAATGTAGTCTC
Organism: Ambrosia x helenae; assembly: GCA_030844895.1. Classification (NCBI taxonomy): domain Eukaryota; kingdom Viridiplantae; phylum Streptophyta; class Magnoliopsida; order Asterales; family Asteraceae; genus Ambrosia; species Ambrosia x helenae. Next base: position 42,621,059 of record CM061233.1, read on the forward strand.
AACCCGAGACGCATGCTTTGAGAAAAAGTAGTGAAACTCACCTTATCGCGTAAGCAAAGAATCTGCACAGCAAGTATTATATGCTACCGACACCCTAATAACAGTGTCACTACGTGAGTATAGGCGTAACATCATTACACCATATAACTCGTTTGTCCAAGGCGTTTTAATATTCAAAAGTGTGTATGCGACGCCTAGTGATTCTACATGCAATAGTAAACCCTACGGACTCGTTGGTGAATGAGTTGGTTATAATTAGTTTCTACAGCCCGTATGTGTCATAAACATGTGTACTTCCGTTATATGTCAATTTTAGATCACCTAAGACCTCAAGTAATCACATAAGCACATAATACACAATCTGTGTTTTCAGGACAGATTGTGCGCCATCAAAACGAATTTATTTAAAATAGTAAACCAGTGAGTTATCCTCCCAAATTTTTACTGAATTTTCTTTGGGATTCACTTGGCAATACCTATTTTTGTTTAGTCTTAACTCCTAACACAAAAATAATTAAAATTCGTCCAACTCAGCTATGTTCAGAAACACTCTTAACAGGTCAGTTTGGTAAATAATTTCCCAAAAATTGTGTATTCATCCAAACGGGATAAATCCACTTGGAAAACTTGCTACACTCCAATATTAACCTTTTGTAAAAATTTCAAGACTCAACTCTTTATAAAACATGAGTTATGATATTTCAAAGTTGACTCAATTTGACACCCGAAATTCTGATCTGACCTATTTTCAATGAAAATTCCAAAAACGACTCATCCGGCGTCCAAAACACATGATTTTACCCATTATGAAAAGCTAAGACCAGGTGTGACCTAACCATGCCAAGAAAACACTAAAATCATTATGTTAGAGCCGTGTTACAGCTCCTACAAATTTGACTAACCATTCTGTCCAGATTTTAGTTTCGCCTAAATCATACTTTAATCGCCTACCGTGTGCATAAAAACTATTAACAATCATCAATTATCAACACAAAACATTCCTAATACCTATTCCATCAGATTCTATGATTAAACATGTCAAGATCAAAGCTTTAAGAATCAAAACACCAATTACTTGCGCAACAAGTATCCTATGATGTTACTAAGCGTTTATGAGTATGTTTAATCCATTTAATCTTCAAAAAGATTCATGCTTTAATGTTTTATAAACTCATTCAGACCTGGACAAACTTGTTATATGACTTTTATTAATGAAAACACAAGATAGAAGCATAAGAAATCGTAAAATATACCCTTAGCTCTCCCAATCGATCAATCGCGCGCCTTGGAGCCTCCCAATTGATGATCTTGAGCCTTAGCAGGGGTTGTTTGAGTGAAATATTCGTGTGGGGCAGTAAGGGGGCGATTAGGGTTGAGTATGAGGGTTGCATGGGGGTTAAGGATGCTTAAATATGAGTTTGAGGCGGTTTAGACCCGTCAGGTTAAATGGAGCGGCCGCTCGGAGCCTGTGAGCGGCCGCTCACAGGTCCGGGTGGCGCGCTTTTGCCTCGTTTCGTCTCCCGACGCGTTATCCTTCGACGTTTTCGTTATTTCGGACCGTAACAAGTGTAACCCCATGCATTAAGACCCTAATCAACCTCATGCTCCACTTTTAATGATTTCTATTAACGTGTTCGGTTTAGGTTCACATAATCACGTATGGTTTTCACATAAGTTTGTCAGGTATCACCGAGACCCATAAGTTTATTATTCACCAACGTCCGAGGTTCACTAATCATGAAATCACACATTGACTCATAACCATGCACGTATGTCTTATCTAACTAACCCTAGTTAAGTATAATGCAAGGAATGTAACTAGAGTTTAGTTAAAGTGAGAACCTGAATTTTCGGGGTATCACACTTTGCACCTCTAAATCGATTGTTTCAATCCGATTAAACTTTCCCTCATACCTTTCTTCTATAGTCTATTACTTCTACAATTGAAGCTTTGATTATAAGCTCTTGTAATTGGCGAATTGGAAGCTTGATATTCTTTCTTTTTCGTTTTCTTCAATTTGGACTAGCTACGTTGTTGAGTCTTTGGGATTCGCCTCGCATACATTCACAACACATTATTCTATTTTTTTTCACGAGACATAACATTTTGCTAAGGTGAGTTTTACATAGCCCCTTTTCTATTTATCACCATTTTTGGGGTGAAACATGTTACAACATTCTATATGCAATTCAATCATAAAGTGTCTATGTGTTTTTCTATGTTGCATTATGTCTTGAACATGACTAGGGTAAGCACAATTCTAGCATAATCATTAACATTGATCAGCCGACGGTATACAATGATAGATCTATTGGACTGACAATCCCACCCGGATACGTGCCTCCTACAAAGGTAGCGTGGGTGATTGTTATCGCATAACATAATCGAGTGAACCATGAGCGTATGGGATGTACCACAATATAACAGTCACAAGGGTTGATTATGCACTCGATTTACTTCTAGTATGTTTTCACATATGGACTAGACTTGCCATGACACTTGAATTGTACAAGTTTTATTCGATTATCAAAACCTATGTAATTCTCACCAACTTTTGTTGACCCAAAATATTTTCAAACTTAACATGTTTCAGGTTATAGCTTGCTTGATGATTAGAGTTGATGCTTGAAGATGTATATCTAGTATTTTTCATTTTGATGTACAAATTCTTGTAGAACAATTGTATGTAATGTATTTAAAGCAATTATTGAAATTTATTATTTACCATGAGCTACTGAACAATCATCAATACGTGACATCCCGATGTTTCCGCCATCGGTTGGGGTGTTACACATAAGGTCACTCCGCTACCTGTAGCCATTGAAAAGTATATCGGTGGTTTGCCCATGCAGATTCAGGACACGGTATGGGGAAGGAACCCTGCTACCCTTGAAGAGGCCAAGCGTTTAGCAGCTACCTTAACTGACAATCACGTAAAGAACGGGACCTTAGTTCGGAAAGGCAATAAAGCAAGTATTGTAGCCGCGGTAACTACAGAGAACCAGAAGCGTAAGGCCAGGGATCCTGATGTCAACCTCACGACACAAACTTCTAATAAGAAACCCTATATAGGTAACTATCCATTGTGTAACACATGCAACCGACATCATCCCACTGCTTCAGCGTGTCGCTTGTGCACCAATTGTGGTAAGTATGGCCATTTAGTCAATACATGTCGCGAGACCCCAAATCCTAATACCAACCAACCCACCAACCCTGCTCAGGCTGCTAATCCTAATAAATACAACTATGGTCAGTGTTATGAGTGTGGAGATCCAAATCACTTCCGTAACCGATGCCCTAAACTAAACAGAGATCAAGACCCTCCAGCTACCTAACAGCAAGTCTCACCATTTGACTATTGGTTGCTTTCATTCTATGTATTGACGCTATTTGATTCAAGTAATAAATTCTAGTATTGAAATTTTTGTCTGAGAGTTGTTTACATGGTGCATGATTGTTTGAATGTGAACTAATTATATATATCTATACAACTACAACTCATATACTGTGTTATCAATTTGCAATCTATGTGTAATGCTGCACTTAATAGAGGTCATCATGCCTTTTCAACAGTCGGGAGAGGCCCTACAACCTGCTCCACGACTGGTGGAGGCTATCGAACCTACTCAACGATTGGTAGAGGTCATTACGCCTTTTCAACAGTCGGGAGAGGCCCTAAAACCTACTCCACGACTGGTGGAGGCTATCGAACCTGCTCAACAATCGGTGGAGTCATAGAAGGACGCAAAACTTTAATGTAAGGTAAATTGGTGATTGCGGTCCGGAACGTAATCATAAATTTACAGGTACATTAAGGTAGTGTGAAATTCTATCAAGGTTATAAACTCTAGTTGTCTGGTAGTTCATCAACCCACACAAAACACGAGACAGTTTATTCTATTCATGTCATGCTATAACCCAAATCACAACTATTTTTATTTTTACCCAGTCACCTTCAACCCTGTGTTTTCAATAAACTTCGGGACGAAGTTTCTAAAAGTAGGGGAGACTGTAACATCGCGCATTTTTCCCCAAGTGTTGGGATAATCAAATCACCACTTCACCCACTATATACTTGTATACATATATATGTATCCTTTTAATTTTTATTTAGTTATTTATTTATTTATTTTACCACTTTATATACTTCTAATATATATATATATATATATATAAATATATATATATGTAATCATAATAATAACAACAATAAATAATAATAATAATAATAATAATAACAATATTAATTAGGCTAGTAACCAAACCTACTACCCAACAACTCAACATAACCCAACCCAAAACCTTTTGTTTTTCTTTTTCGGGCCCATCATCCCAGCCCAAAACCCCAAGAGCCCAACCCAAGAAAAGAACCGGCCCATGTCCCACCCTATATCCCCTTATCTGCTGTTTCCCTTCCCTGCGCAACATATGGTTGACTCGACATCATCAATTTTGACCACAAGATTGGAGTTATTTTGGTAAGATTATCCAAATTTCGTCATGTGCAATTAACCCCTTAATTATTCCGCGTGAATAAAGCTATTTATTGACATATTCTTAGCTATAATCAAACACATACTAACTCGGTTTGACCAAACATAACCAATCACGAGGACCTTCCTATTCTGTAACTATATTATAAATTGAACGTGAGAACTTGATAAGGAACATCCGAAAAACAAAACCTTATCATTGAATTTCTCTAAAAAATTCTCAGTCGTGCGTATAGAAGATCGTTTGACTTTTGCGTTGACTCACGATTTGGAAGCCGTGGGTATAGGTACGCTTCGAATTCAAATTGCTATGATTTAATCAACCCTTGTGAAACAAAAGCCCCATGATTAATCGAGCTAAAACAGCTTTGTTGTTGCGATTGGTAAACTAGGGCTCGTTCACTTTATATTGGGGAAGACGAGTTCTGCAGACATACCTATATATTTAATGCAGAGCCTTAATCATCACCAACTGATCAACAGATCAGTTGGTGTGACACTCGTGCCTAAAAACCCGAACCGGCCGAGGGCCAAGGTTCGAGTCCTGTAAAACCATTTCTTTTTCTTCTTATTTATGGAAATCAGACCAGTTTGCATATATAATTAATTTAAAACAAAGAATATACGTTCTCAGGGTGTGGCTTGGTGGTGGCCACGCTTGTGATTAAGTCCAACCCGGTCATAGACTCGGGTTCGAATCCCATAACCACCACATAATTTTTTTTATGGATTTAAGTATATATTTTTAATTCTAAACTTTTGTTATACATTTAAAATACCAAAACAACTTTATAAATCGTATAAAATTTATTTTACGCAATCCAAATGGTTAAGTTTATTAAACAATTTTTAGTTTTTCAAAAATCTTTTATTTATTATATATAATAAATAATTCAAGTTTATTCAATTTTATTTACAAAATTCTATAAAAATATCAAAACAATTATATAAATTTCTACAAAAATTATTCTAAGTTTATATAACATTAAAATTTTCTGAAATGATTTTTATTTATGAAAAATCATTTATTTAATATTTTTAATCAATTTTTGTTAGCTTTAAACATAAATAAATCATAATAAATTCATTTTTTAATATTTTTGCACCAAAATTTTATATAAATTATTTCTATTTATTTGGAACAGAAATACAATTTTTAATTAAATAATTCTTTAATTTTAGTATTTTCAAATATTAAAGTTATATTTTGACCATTTGTAATAAATAGATTTAATATTCTTTTTTTTAGAAAATAATTTTATAAAAATTATTTTCATACTTTAAACTTATTATGGTGACCATCTTTAGTTTAAAAATTTCAAAAAGACTTTTGTTTATTTATTTATCAAATTTCTCTTAATTATTAAACATTTTATTTATTAATCAAACGAACACTTATCCCCAATTCGAAACCCTAGAATATATTTGTAGACTAGAAAGACTTAGACATATTTATTACCTTAATTATAGGGTAATACTTGGCATCATTGGACAACTCATATTCTATTTTGCGAGACTTAACATTTTGCTAAGGTGAGTTTACATAGCCCCTTTACTCTATTTTCACTATTTTCGGGGTGAAACATGTTTAAACATTTTATACTATCATTTACTCATATTTACTTGTGATTCAATTACAACATCATTCTATCATTTGACTGTAACAAAAAGACACAGTACAATCATTAACAATGATCAAGCCACCTGTTTAGATTATAGCGCTATAGGTCTGACAAACCCATCCCCCCGCATAAATTCAGGGATGATCGATAACAGTAACAACATTTAACTAACTTGCGAGTTAGTCATCAGTCGACACAAGGTTTGGTTGTACAAAGACGCATTGTTACATGTCGGAATCATACTCTATCATCATACAACTGTGATTGTTGTACAAACTATTGTTATCAATTATATTCAAAAACCTATGTATTCTCACCAACTTTTGTTGACCCAAAATATTTTCAAACTTAACATGTTTCAAGTCCTACTTGCTTGAAGATTTGAGTTAATGCTTGAAGATGTGTGCATAGTATTATTCATTTTGATGTACGAATTCTTGTAGAACAATTGTATGTAATTTATTTAAATTATTTAATGAAATTTATTATTCACCATGAGCTACTGTACAATCATCAAAACGTGACATCCCGATGTTTCCGCCATCGGTTGGGGTGTTACAGTTCACATCTCAACCTCCGGCCGGAGACGACCACCAAAAATCAGTCGATGTCGTCGTCTGTACTGATCAACATGAGATGAAGGTATTTATTATTATTATTGCTCGTTGCTCGTTTTAAAAATAACTAGTTAAAGTATAACTTTATAGCAAATTGATTGCAAAATCTATAACTATGTAAATGATGTCACATAAGGGTCACGAAAATAGGAATGTTAGAATTAAAACAATAAACTAAATGTTAATCATAAGTCGATTTGTAGGTGGTCTGTTGCTCGTTGATGGGTTAGCCTTTTCTATAGTGTTTTTAGCTACAAAAGGGTTTTTATTTTCATAATCTTTTTAGTTTTTTTTTGCTAGGTCTCGTAAAATTGCCGTTTTAATTCCTTTTTCGTTCTGTTGGTTTTGTTTTTAGCTTTCGGTGTTGGATTTTGTTTTTCTACTCTATTCGTTTGAAGCATTTTTTTTACTATATTGTTTTTTTTTAACTTATATGAAAAAAAATATTATAGAAACACTATATCTTATTGTTTGATAAATCATATATACAAAATGTGTATTTTGTTAGGTTTTGCGTTTTATTAGAATAATAATAATAACAGTTTTGGGGATAGTTTTTGTTTGCATACCAAGTGTTCGATCAAATGCTTGAATGAAAAAAAAAACCTTATGTTAACCTTTTTGATTTTATTATTATTATTATTATTATTATTATTATTATTATTATTATTATTATTTTGTTTATGTTAGATTGTTATTGGATTGGGCACATGAGGTTGATAGATCACATGTGATTGATGAATAAATGTGTAGTCTTTTTATGTTAGTATATGATAACACATGTTAGTGATGTCCCATTATGTGTTTGAGGATTCCGACTAACTTGTGTATTTGTTCCAGTGTTGGTTTTCACGAGTAGGCTAATGGAAGAAGGCGGCGTTGGTGATGTGGCAGTGATGCTTTTTTATAAAGATTATAAATTTTTAATCTTTTGGTGAATAGGGTGTTTAAATACTTTTTATATTCTATTTAATAATTTTTTGGCAAGTGAAATTGTTATGAACTCGTATAGGGTACATGTCTATTTTTTGCGGTCCGAGTCTTGTATGCTCACACACGATGCTAACACATGCTAGTATATGCCCAACTAACATGTGTTAGGGTCCATATGACATGCGTTATTTTTCAGTAAACATGTGTTTTTGATTATGCTAACACATGCTGCTGATGTCTTTTATTATATTATATATTTCATGCTAACATATGCTGCTGGTATATGGATTTGGATTAGTTCTGATTTGATTTTTTAAATTTATTATTGTTTGGATTTCAAACCATATTAACCGTATTTGAGTAGTTGTATTAACATAGTTGTAAAATTGAGTATGATACACTTGGCACTGCAAATTTAGTGTTGTTTATACACATGTTAGTGATGCTAACACATGCTAGTATATGCCTAACTAACATGCGTTAGGGTTCATATGACATACGTTAGTATATGCCCAACTAACATGTGTTAGGGTTCATATGACATACGTTTATTTCAGTGATGTCTCATTATGTGTTTTGGATAGCCCAACTAACACGTGTTATCTGTTTTTGTAGGTGAGTAAATGTTTTTGTGTTAAAGATGAAGATGGGTATCAAGAACGAAACATAGCTAGATCTTTTTTATGTTGTTGTGATAGTTTTTTATCATTCGCAAATAATTATGTTTGTATGAAAAGTTTTTTGATACATTTTTAGTATTGATTGTAATAATCGTTTTTATCATTTCTTAAATAAATATACATTTTAGGTGTTCTTTTATTTTGTTCTTTTTAGTACATGTCTGTTAACACATGTTAGCGATGTGTCACACGAGGTCAGAAATATTTATCACAACACTAACGTACGTTAATATTGGTGCTGGAAAAGTGCCATAAAGTAGGAGAGAGATGATTTGACAAGTGTCAAATCAACCTTTTTAAACCTAGGATTCAGAAAATTAAAGTGGTCCACTTGTTTATTTAAGATTACCATATTGCCCTTGATCTCAATTATGACCACACAATGCAAGTTGCTTTTGATTATATATATATAGGGGGTGGATAATATGGAAACCCCATCTTTTGGAGAAACATATATATATATATATATATATATATATATATATATATATATATATATATATATTCTATAACTAGTGGGTTGGCCGCGCATTGCGGCGGGGACTGTAAAACCCCGGTTGGTGATTTTCAGGGCGTGCACAAGTTGTTATTTGGCTCAATTTGATTTTGAACCATAACCATAACTTTCGATTAAGGTATTTCAAAAACCGATGGGTTTTAATCATTTCATCTCGGTAAATCAGTTATGAACATTGGCTCCAATCAGTTGTCAACTAATAAGCAAAAAAATTAACTTTGAGATGAAAAATTATTATAATATCCTCAAACCTCATGAACTAGTGGAAATTTTGTGAGCGGTGTCTTGTTCCAAGCTTTGCTAGACTTTTGGCTTCTCTTTGCAACAACATGATGCTTGCATGATTTTGGTATTGTTTTGAACTGATAGAAATGGAGCACAACAGATTATGTAATGCTTGCAAACCGTTTACGAAGTTGTGGTTATCTATGATGTTACTTTTGCTCAAGTCATTTGGTTTTTGTATTAACCGAAGCAATATAAGCCAAAGTACGAAGTATTGTTTTTTTTAATTATGTGTTAATTTATGACACACTTTGAATTTTAGAATTAAATTGTTGCATGGAAAAACTTTATTAATTGTTTTTGAGAATATGCAAAATGAAAATACATGTTTATAAAAGCAAAAACATCAATAAAAAAAATAGTCCACCCTGAATTTGAAAAGTCAAACACATATGTGTAATCTTTAAAGTTCTAAATTCAACATAGATGTTTATAGTTTCGTGCCTTTAAAGTGTGTTGAAAAATTTTGTTATAACCGTATGCCAAACTTAGTTTATCAAAGCAAACAACATAAAATTTTGTTTGGTTTCCCTTATTAACTGACCGAATCTTGATAAAGAATGCATTGAAAAAAAAGCTAAAATGGATATAGTTAAAACTTAAAAAAGTACTCTAATTATTATATCGTTAAACATAATCCATTAATATAAACAATACAACTTAAATAAATAAAAACTGCACTGCAATGTAAGAAGTACATAATTTAAACATTTTCAAATATTAAAAGTAAACCAAACCATTTGGTACGATATGAAATATCCCAAACCTAAGGATGTACCGAGAATCGAGACAATTCTTATACATGATCAAGACCATTTCGTGGGTTTAATATTTAAGATTATTTCATCTAACGCCGCTTAAAATAAAACACGCATTTGAGTGTGAAAACCTTTGTCGCCATTGATCATTATTGGTGGGGTTGGCACTTCCGTTGATGGCTTATGCATAGCTTGTTCCATATTGTTTTGTCCTGATAAAAAGAAATACGTCAAACCATTTATACCAACAAAATTGGATAATTGCAAGACCTCTAAAGACAATGCATAAAACAAAAAATATAAAAAAATAAACACACAACTGAAATGAAAGCCACAATTGACATTGATCATTGATGGGTTCTCCATAAGGTCTTTGTGTTTCTTTCATTCAAAATAAACAAATATCAAACAACATACGAATTAGAACTAAAAGCTGGAAAACCTACCTTCGATCTGTTGGGATTCTTGTGACGTCTAAAGATGGTGAACAAAGAAGCCAGTCATTTTCCCATTTATACACAAATAGGTGAGGTTTTCAATCGGTTTATGATTGCGTCTATTTAATCGATTTATGACTGATATTAAAATCTCAATCCATTTAAAAAATGAATCATCCTAGTCTCCTTTAGTTTTCTAGTTATCACAAATTCAACTTTTCAACTCCTCATCTCGGTTTTGAAACTCACCCTATCATTGCCACAAACTCACAAATGTTATAGTAATTTAAACAGACGTAAATTCAATTTTTCAACTTCTCATCTAAGTTTTGAAACTCACCCTTAAATTGTCACAAATGTTATAGTAATTTAAAGAGTGTAGAAAAGATAACTTTGCCCCTAAACTAACCTCGTTTACTATTGTACCATAAGCATAAACACTTGTAATTACTTAATTTTTACGGTCACCATTCTCAAATGCTTTATAATATACTATAATTCTACTTCAAAATACTTATAGACAGAGGTTGCCATTGAAAAGAAAAGCACCATGTAGGTTGGTTGTCTTTTTTTTTTTAGGTTATAGATAGCGAATTAGTTATCATCATACGTCTCATTCTACAACTAGCTCTTTTTCTAATTCATGAACCTAAATCTTAATTAAACAACCGCTTCCTTGATTTTTTTCTTTGATGTTTGGGGTTGTGTTTTGGGTACAACTTCGTCAACATCTTCTTACTGTTGGGTTATGGGTTCAGGTTGTGATGGTTGAGATTGTTGTGGTTGTCTCCTCTGGTATTGTTTTGTATTTGGATTTGTTATTGAATTTGGCATTTGTTGTAGTTGACCGAACGTTTTTGGAGCTTGAATATATCTCACAAGTGAATTATGTGTGGACTACATCGGGTCGATAATCGGCGTGTAGCGGGGTGATGTAAACTAGGGTAAGTTTGGATTGTTCAGGTTGTTTGGATAAATGGTTGATTTTTTATGGAATACAAAATGGTAGAAAATTATAGAGATTTGCAAAGTAAAAAATAGTGCGGTATTTTTTGGTTTAAATAGGAGTATTTTAGGAATGTGACCATTTTTAACGGTCAAAATGCACCCATAATCAAATTTTGGATTCATGAGATCCGTAGCTCATGCCAGTTTGGAGGTGGAGTGTTCGTGTGCCTCCACGGCCCGCGTGGCACACCACCACCACCTACAGCCAATAACCCCCACCACACACACCCACGAGCCTCATATCCTACGGCCTACTTAAGAGCTGAGGTGCACAAACTGGGTATGGTCGAGTATCACCTCTACCGGGTATTGAAAGAACCGATTTATGTTCCAGTCACGGTTCCAAGCATAAAACCATACCCGATATACAGGTTTCGGGTATGGAACCGATTCATCAAAAATCGGGTATAATAACCGAGCATATTAGGTACTCGAAAAACCTAGTTCGGTGTTAGGAAAACCTATAGTTTAGGGTTGTTGTGTTTTTAACAATTTTAACCCATTAAAAAAAACTATATAAATTAATATAAGTAACATAAAAGTGCATATGTATTAGAAACTTAAATACTACCCTAAGCAGTTAATATCGGTGATATATCAGTTATATTGGTCCGATATATCGGTTATCGGTGGGTTAGGTCTGTATCGGTCAGAAATCTCGGTCATAATATCGGAGCCGATAATATCGGCCAATATGACTGATATTTCGGCCGATATACACATAAAAAATATCGGTTGTGCAACCGAGATATCGTTTTGAGCTTTTTTTGGCCCATTTTATATAACTTTTACAGACTAACCTTAACTTACAGAAGAGTAGAACAGCAGAGGAGAGGCTGATATAGGTTCGATTGATGTGCAGAGGAGCAAACGAGCAGAGGAGAGGCTGAGAGTGGGTCGATTGTTGCTGCAATATTAATGTGAATCGAACGTTTGAAATCAGAATTTCAAACGTGCTCTTGCTCTTCTCAGAAGTTAGGGTTTCCTAAGTTGTGTACATGACGGCTCTTGTTGCTGATGTTTCATATGGTTATGTGGTTATGGGTTATTAGGAGTTTAGGGTTTCTATTAGGCCAAAAAAACCCATCTGAATTTAATTGTTTTTATTGGGTTTCTATTGGGCCTCTTAACTATTGTTATTACTATATAAGTTTCAGTGATTTACATTATATATATATATATACAAATATATATACACACACAATATAAAATTACCGATATCTCACCGCGAAAACCGATATATCAAATATCGGTCCTTGACCGATAACTGATATTTTACCGCATTAACTGCTTAGATACTACCAACAAATAACATTTAAAATAATGAAACTTGATAATATTTAAGGCATCGAGAAAACCCGAAACTGATTATTGAAAAAAAAAACGGGTACGGTTCCGGGGTACAAATTGGGTTCGGGCGGGGTATGGTTTTAGCTTAGAAATCTATACCTTATACGTACCCGATGGGTAGGGTCAAATACGAATCCGATTCCTAAATACCCGGTTCGGGTTTTTTGGGCCCCGGATCTGAATCTGGTTCATTTTTTTTCCACACCTCTACTTAAAGAGTCTTCCAATGTTAAAAAAAAAAAAAACTTAAAAGTCTTCCATAATCTATAGCACGTATTTTTAATCGAAGCCCACTTAACAATCTCAGGCCCATCACCTAACAACCAGCCCACTAAACCAACCCTAAACAACACAGACATCAACCAATATAAACCCACCTCCATTTCTAGGGTTTCACTGCCTCCAACAACCTTCAACCCTCTACACCACAGTAACCAACAGGGAAGAAGAAGAGGAAGATGAAGACCATCTTATCATCAGAAACCATGGACATCCCTGAGGGTGTGGAGATCAAGGTCAAGGCCAAGGTGATCGAGGTCAAAGGACCCAGAGGAACCCTAACCCGTAACTTCAAGCATCTTAACCTCGATTTCCAGCTCATTACTGACGAAGAGACAGGGAAACAGAAGCTGAAGGTTGATGCGTGGTTTGGGTCTAGGAAGACGACTGCTGCTATCCGTACTGCGCTTAGTCATGTTAATAATTTGATTATTGGTGTGACTCAAGGGTTCCGGTACAAGATGCGGTTTGTTTATGCTCATTTTCCGATTAATGCCAGCATTACTAATGATAACTCCGCTATTGAGATCCGTAACTTCCTTGGTGAAAAGAAGGTTTCACTCTTTCCTTTTTTTTAATCTGTTGTTGTTGTTGTTGTTATTATTATTATTATTGGTGATAATTTGTTGTTAATAGTTTGAATTGTTTATTAGTTGTTGATTATACATTGTTTACACTATTACACGTACGTTTAAATGTCTGGTCTGCCTGAGATGCTAAAGTTGGTAGAAACTTTTCTGTTCATTTTGCTGAGTTCTATCAGGTACACACACGCATAAATGTATATATACCTACATATATGCATACACATGTGTGTGTAATGTGTGTATATTTTAGTTTGTATTAGCATTCATGAAGAAAGGTTATTGATTATTGTATCTGTATACTCTAGAAATTGAAGGGGCATTCATATACAGTTGATGTTTAAGTTTTTTGACCTAAGCAGTAAGCATATGGATTTCCCATTTATACACATTTCGGTTTGGGTTTTTACTTTTTAGTTTTGTGTTATTTCATAGGTGATTTCTTATCAAGTTACAGGCTAGTTTGTTTGGTTTTTGACTGTGGTTGAAACTTATGAATTAATTCATGGGTTGTAAAGTGATGTGTGTCATTGATCTTAGATGTTGGCATTTATTTTGCTACTTATCGTGTTATGAGTAAGGGTTCAGTTCAAGGATTTAATTTGTTGATATCTTGTCACTTAATATATTATTTTGTTTGTGTCTTGACTGTGACTGTGCTACTCAATTCGGTTGATGGGATGCAAGGTGAAATGTTCTATTGGTCTTGAAATGCTGCTATTTTGTTATTGCTCATTGTGTAGTGGTTAGGGTTTCCATGCTTTGATTTTGTGATTGCATTTGATTTTCGAATGCTTGTTGAAGTTGTGACATCAAGTTACAATCTGTTTGTTTTCCCACACCCGAATTGATGCCATTTTGATGAACAGGTGAGAAAGGTTGATATGCTTAATGGGGTCACGGTAGTCAGATCTGAGAAGGTGAAGGATGAACTTGTCCTTGATGGAAATGACATTGAGCTTGTTTCCAGATCTTGTGCTTTGATAAACCAGGTATCCTTTTCTTTACTTGCTATCCAAAACCTGTTTTCGTGATTATAACGTAAAGAGAAAATAAGATGCATTTTCCAAATCGATTCTTGAGATTTGATGAGTTGTGTGTATATTAAAATGCAGAAATGTCATGTGAAGAACAAGGATATTCGTAAGTTTCTTGACGGTATCTACGTGAGTGACAAGGCGAAAATAGAAGAGGAAGCTTAAATTTGCTACACCATTTTCTTCATTTCAACACAAGTGTTCAATTTTAAGGATGGTTTTAGGTTGCTTTATTTGACTTTGAAGTTTTTTGATCCATGTTTCTTGAGTTTAGTTTTGGACCATGCACTTCATATAATGTCATCATTATTTTGGTAGCAAAAAAGGTTTCTTGTGTTTTTCAATTGTGTTGCATGCAACAAAAAATGTAGAAGAGTTATTGGTGATTAGGTAATTGTCAATGCATGACAAAACATTTATATTTTAAACCAATACATGTTCTAAATTAAGAATGGGCAATCATCTATGTGGTTCACAAGTTTTTTTTACTGTTTGCTTAGTGACAAGGCTAAAATAAAATACGGATCACAACTTGCTTTGTTAGCTTGTGTAATATGTCTACGTGCAGTATCTTAATTTGTCTATCAATTGATACCAAAACCAACATTTTGAAGTTATAAGTTCGGACCAAGGTCTCTCCTCTTTAGGCTGGTTGGTATGGAGACGAGAGGCATGCCCCGTCCTTGTCTCAACACCGCCCCCTCCTCGCGTCTCCCCCGTCTCCCCAAGGACGCCTGGGACGGGCCAATGAGCTTCCTTCTTTTTTTGAATTTTACCAACGGCTACATTTTCATTAAATGCAACGGTTACTTGAAACAGATCAAAAGCAAGATTTCACAATAAAAAAAAACAATTACTTTAGATTCAAAGCCACCACTAACATTACCTTCAAATGATTATTATCCTATCTTGATAGATAACCCCAAAAACTTTTAATGACCAAGAAAAAACTAACCCGATTTCCTCTGTTCCTTCCCCTTACAGGGCATTCAAACCTTTGTTAACTTTCTAGATGAATTTATAAATAATATAGAATAAATGTATGAAAATGGAACATACAAGGCATTCGCTAACCGGATCCGGCGGCTGTGTAAGCCGATTCAACAAACAGAAGTATTGTTTCGTCGACAGAGATGGTAACGGATGCGATGTAACCGACAACCATCTCCACCATCGCCATTATAAAAAAATCTCTACTCACGGCTCATGCGGAGGTGTACTCAGTAGGGGGCAGACGCAACGACACAACAACACCCGACCTCTTGAGCAGCATACGACACATCCACCATCGCCACGGCGTATGCGAAGGTGAAGCCGGCAGATGGCGGTGAACGTACTCTATACGGTGCTGATGTCATCAGTGGAGAATGGGCATTGACTAAAGGAGCGGAGGAGAAGAGAGGTGTGAGGAGATCAAAGCTCCTGTGAGACGGAAAACGGAGTGATCTGTGTTTGTGTCTTTGTGAAAACCGGAAAGAAAGAAAAGAGAAGGATGGGCGACGCGTGGAAAGAAAGAGACAAATGGGTGTTTGAGAAGCAAACACGTTGGAGCACTTAGATACGTGTAATGAGCAACACTATAGCAGAGGTGTGTCACACCGTTAACCTGCCGTTTATAAGATGCCGTTAAATAACTATTTATGGAGGTTTGGTTTTAAATATATAGGATAATTAATATTAAAAAAATAAATAAGTAATAAATGCATGAGACATGAACTTTTCATGTCTCCACACCCCACTTAGGGCATGTGTAGTGGAGCCGTTGTCCGACGTTTTGGAGCCCATAACGCCCCTGCACACCGCCCCGCGGGGCGTTATAGGGCGTTTTCAGCTGGTAACGTTTTCTCCATAACGGGCGTTGTCCCTGAACTTTTTTTTATTAAATTATTATTATTATTATTATTATTTTTATTATTATTGAAGTGTGTGTGTGAAGAGGAAGAAGAAGTGAAGAAGAGGAAGAGATGAAGAAGAAGAAGAAGTAGTAGTGGAGAAGAAGAAATGAAGAAGAAAAGGAGGAAAAAAAGTAGGTGGGGAAGGGTAGGTGGGGTGGGTTATTATTTTTTAATAGTAAATATTATTTTTTTTATTATTGTTTTTTAATTTAATAAATTTTCTTTTATTATTATTATTATTATTTTTATTATTAGGTATTTAATATTATTATTTAAATAAGAAAAAGAATAATTAAACAATGATTACCCAATCATTTATAACCCCCCATAACCCCCCTTCCCACTACACCCTCTTTTTCCATAACCCCCTTCTATTACTTTTTAATATTTTAATCCCCATAACCCCCCATAACCCCCCTTCTATTACTTTTTAATATTTTAATCCCCATAACCCCCCATAACCCCCTACCACTACACATACACTTATGTCCAACCAAATAAAAAAAATGTCTTGTCCTATGTGACATGGAGACATGAGCTTTTCCATATCTCCACACCCACTACCCTTAGACTATAAGGGGGAACGGGGCACCTACCGAATTGAGCACGGGTACCTCACTACCAGCACGGTAACACTGCTGCCACCCGTGCTGGTAGTGGATCCGTGAAACAAAAACGAGTTCTATCTAACGGGCTGGTAACAAGCTATAGTTAATGCAACGGTCATTTTTTATAATATATTTTATTACTTTTTGACCGTTTGAATTTATTTAATGTGAAACGGCAATATTTTTTTTGACCGTTAATTTTGAATTGGTATAAATTTGTGCACAGTTTAAATAAAAAACACACAACCAAATTAACCAAAGTACTTTAAAACACAAACAAGTCGAATGGATCCAAGGAAATCAAAGAGTATTTCGAGGGGTGCAAGGGGAACCTCGAAATCTAGAGGTTCTAGTGGTCAAGGCAAAGCTTCGGGGTCGAGATCGGCTACGGTTGAACCGTATAGGCCCGTGATGAATTTTCCACAAACTCAACCCCAACCCCAACAACAACCGTTTTTCTCACAATACCCACCATTCCAACCGTTCTATATCCACAATCATATTTTACTCCGCCTCAAATAACAAATTCCCAACTAGAAGAATTCGAGCTCAACCTAGAAGATGAGGACGATGACGAGGAGGAAACTGTGCCAGAGACACAGTTCGAGCATCATGGAGATGAACAGGTAGACGAGGAAGCGGATGACGCGATTAAAGTTGAAGAAGTTGATGCAGGGGGAAAAAAGAAATATGCAAAGTGACAGAAAGCTGTGAAGTGGAATACGGCACAAGAGGTAGCTTTGGCAAAAGCTTGGTGCTATGTGTCGGAAAACAGGGAGAAGAGTAACCAAAGAAACAAGGGTAGTTTTTGGAAAGCTGTCCAAAAACATTATGTGTCACTGTTGGGAGGATCCACCCGAACAGTTGATCAAATTACTTCGAAATGGACTGCCACGAACCCACAAATGAATGCGTTCAATGGACTTCATCAACAAGCGGTAACAATTATGATATTTTTAACTTCGCGTTTTATTTAGTTATACAAACTTCTCTAAATTATATTAAATATACGGATATATTTAATTATATAGGAGCGCCTACGAGGGAGTGGATGTAGTGATCTAAACGTCATGCAAACGACGTTAAACGATTACAGAAAAAGCCATCCTTTGGGTTTTAATCATCAAGCGGCATGGGAGATTGTAAAAGACCACGACAAGTGGAAGAAGCAAGTGTTGATGGGTGAAGACCCGTCCGATAGTCATTCTGACAAGAGACGAAAGTCTTTGGAAAACGGAAACTATCAGCCGACTGCCTTTTCCATACCGGACGATACCACCCCCACTAGTCACATGCCGGACCTTAACGAAGATACCAACTCAACGCGGCCCAAACAAAAAACGAAGAAAGCCGACGCCGCCAAGTCTTCCGGCAAATCATTGGTTGACGAACTCGGGTCATACCGAGCAATGAAAGAAGACAAACTCAACCAGTTGGTCACCCTACAATCTCAACAAGGCGAAAAAACAATGACGTTTTTAAAGGAACAACGCGAATTGTTGAGACAACGGCAGTATGACCACGACTTGAATATTTATACAAAACCACACGAGCACATCAAAGGTAAATCTTTGGAGTTGGTTTTGAAACGTAAAGCAGAAATCGCGGCGAAACACGAATGGGAGCTTTATTGGGTTGAAGACGACGCGGATGACAAAGGCGACAAGTAGGATGAAGGCGTTTATATTTTTTTTTATTTTAGTTGATGTTTTTGTGGTTTTTTTTAATTTTAATAGGACGGTTTATTTAACGGTAGTTTTAATTCAAATGGTCATTTTTATTAAAAAAAACAGTAATTAAAAAAAGGAAAACTAAAAAATAAAGATATCAGTGAAGTAAATCAGTTAAGTGCTGCCTACAAAAAATTGAATCAGTGAAGTAAATCAGTGAAGTGATGTGTCAGAGCAGGATTGGTTAAAATCAGTGAAGGAAAAACTATGATTTGTATAGGGGTAAAACATAAACCAAGGTCAAAATGTAAACGGTCAAAAATCACAGTCAAAAGTGAAGGTAAAACGTGGCATATTATCATTGGTCAAGAAAAAGACCGTTTCTTTGTACCAGCACGGTAACAACAACCAGAAAACAGTTCACGAGAACCCTACCAGCACATGTAGCAGTGGTGTTACCGTGCTGATAAAGGGGTACTCGTGTCTAATTCTGGTAGCGCCCTGTCCCTGAGTGAAATAACAATGAGCTTTAGTTATCCATAGAAAGTGTTGTCACCTTAATACTCAATTCAAATAACAAAAAAAATATATGTAAAAAAACTGTGCTATAACTAGGAAATAACTACATTCTCGTATTAATATTCAATTCAAATAAGAAAAAATAAAAATATATGTAAAAAAATTGCAAGCTGTAATTGATGACGTGGGTCCTAAAACGACCACGTTTAGTCCCTTGTCAAAAAACAAAGCAATATAAAGTATTAAGATATGCTTGACTTAATGGAGCTGAGCAGCCTACGTAGGGCAACACGGCTGCCATATGGTAACGCTGCATCAAAAAGCGAACAGTAACTTCATTGGAAATGTAAAAATGGTATTTTGACTTCTTGCTATGGCCAAAAGTAAAACCAACACACAGCTCCAAGCATGGCCTAAGAAATAGAAAAAGCTGAAAATATACCAAATGGTCAAAGTCTCATTGCAGGGACCAAGTAGGAGAGTCAACCTTTACCAGGTATAGTAGGAAGGCTACCATATGGGAGCTCCTGGGCAGAACTTCACTGCCTATATAAAGAGACCCTTAGGTTGTCATTCCACATTCACTCAACACTCATTCTCTTTACTCTTACACTCTCTACTTCATTATTACCCAACTCTAAACGAACATATACTTATTCTCACGCCGGAGTCCAAACGCAGGAGGCTCCCTCCTGCGTTAAGGCTAACGGTGTCTGTTACCTTGTGCAGGTCCATCCAGGAGCTCAGGAACCCTCTGAACCTAACACACTCATAACCTTAAACATCTCTTAACCTAATCCTGGTCATTTTCCTTGTTGTAGCAACAAGTGGCGCCCACAGTGGGGTTGTCGCTACTTTGAACAAAGTCGTTGAAAGTCTCTACAGTCCCATTTGTTCCTAAGTAACCGTTTTTCCTCAAGGAGTGGTGCACCCCAATTATTCACATCCAAACTATTCACCTTACATGCCACCATACTTCCCTAGTTGTTCAGGAGGCTATCAATGGCAGGTTCCCCTCCGATAAGCCAAGCACCTGGGACATCACTCCGTGGGGGGCAGCCTGGGACCTCCCAGCCTCCTGTCCTCACCCATGTGACAGAACCAAGAGTAGAAGCTACTCCCTCGGAGCCATATTGTCCCAAATCGCTGGAATGCTTTGCTGAACACATAGCTCATTTCGACTTTCCTAATAAGATCAAGATGCCAGCTAATGTGAAAACGTATGATGGGACCGAAGACCCTGACGATCACCTGAATGTCTTCTCTGGGGCAGCAACTATAGAAAAATGGAACAATGCTGAGTGCTGCCACATGTTCATGCAAACCTTGGTAGGACCAGCTCGCCTATGGTTCTGTGGCCTCCCTCCTCGGAGCATCACTTCTTTCGACGACCTAAGGAGAAGTTTCACGTCGAACTTTAATCCCCTGAGAAAATGTACCAAGGATGCTGCTATACTACATCAGATTCAACAGGGGGAGCATGAGGACCTCCGAACCTTCATCGAAAGATATAAAAGGGAAGGCTTGCAATATAGTGGGGACACAGAGAAGATCAGAGTGTTAGGATTCATAGGAGCCATTCTTCCCAAAAAGGTTCTAAGAAGATTTCATGAAGACGTTCCTCAAACCATGGAGTAAGCTTTCGAGAGAGCAGAGGCCATCCTTAAGAGAGAGGAAGCTCTCACTCGGTAGGACTCCAAGAAACGGGATAGGGGAAGCTGGAGAGACAGTTCGTCCGGTTCTCGAAGACTTGGTTTCCAGCCTTATAACGAGAGGTGGTCCGGTAGGTCATTTGAACCCAGAAGAAACGAGGAACGAAGGCGGTGTCCCAGATCGGGGAGGTACCACGACAAAGAGAAACAAGTATTCACTATCCTCACTAAGACGCCTCAGGAAATACTTTTCAACGAGGAAGTCAAATATACCTTCTTCCCTCCAAGACCCTTATATAAACCAGCCAATAAGAGAGATGCTAGTAAGCACTGTGTCTTCTAGAATGACACAGGGCACCATACTAATGATTGTTACTAGCTGAAAAAGAGGATAGAAGAGGCTGTCAAGTCCGGTGAGCTGGCTCACTTATTCAAGGACATCAAAGGAAGGAGGGAGGATGGAAAGAAAGATAAAGAATTCAACATGATTAGACAGGAGGGGACTCAACAGATCAAGAGGGCTCGTACCGAGCCCTGGAACAAGCAATACATCTGTCTCCCCCAGCCCCAGATGAGTTGATTGTCACCCCAGTAATAGTGGAAGCAGAACTGGATGGTTTCCCGGTGGACAGGGTATACATGGACTGTGGTGCCTCATCGGAGGTGATGTATGAAAGATGCTTCGAGGCGTTAAGTCCAGAAATAAAGTCCAAGCTCAAGCCATCAGATGCTCCCCTGGTGGGATTCTTTGGGGAACATGTACACCCCTTAGGGAAGCTCACCCTGAGCGTCTGCTTTAGGGATGGAGATATGTCAAGAATAGAGCAGCTGACATTCTTAGTAATTAGGTACCCTTCCAGCTACAATGTCCTCATCGGGAGAATGGGCATCGCTACGTTTGGAACAGTAGTATCAACGACAAATGGCCTGATGAAGCTTCCCACTCCAAATGGGATCGCCACACTAAAACCCTCAGCTGAAGCCTTACTTATAGCCTCCGTGGAGGAGGCCAGAGACCATTGGGAAGCAGAAGCACCAACATGTAACCCTGTTTGGGAAGTCAGTATAAACTCTACCTACCCGGAACAGACCATTAATGTGAGCAACCTGCTTCCAGAAAAGGTTACACGTGTACTAATTGGATCTTTTGCAGGAAAGAAAAGATGTATTTGTTTGGTGCTCAGGTGACATGACTGGGGTCCCAATAAATCTGGCTGAGCACTCGCTGAACATAGCTCCCTCATACAAGCCGGTCGTCCAGAAGAAGAGGAGCCTGGCCCCGGCAAGGAGCCAGGCTGCTTGCCAAGAGGTAGAGAAGTTAGTAGAAGTCGGTATCCTAAGGGAAGTCTAGTACCACTCTTGGGTCTCTAATCCAGTCATGGTAGCAAAGCAAGACGGGACTTGGAGGATGTGCGTGGATTTCAAAGACCTTAATAAGGCTTGCCCCAAAGACTGCTACCCCCCTGCCCGAAATTGATTGGAAGGTGGACTCCCTCACAGGTTTCCAATACAAGTACTTCTTGGACACCTACAAGGGATACCATCAAATACAAATGAAGCAAGGAGACGAAGAAAAGACGGCCTTTCACACCGATAAGTGGATCTTTTGCTACAAAAATATGCCATTTGGCTTGAAAAATACCGGGGCAACCTATCAACGGCTGGTAGATCAAGCTTTCTCAGAGCAAATTGGAAAGACTATGGAAGCCTATGTGGACGATTGGGTCATTAAAAGCAAGTCTGGGGAGGCCATGATAAAAGATATCCGAGAAACCTTTGAAAACCTCCGAAGAATAAACATGAAGCTCAATCCGGTGAAGTGTTCCTTTGGATTCTAGGAGGGAAAGTTTCTTGGCCATATAGTTGTAAAACAAAGTATCAAGGCGTATCCCAGCAAGATTCAAGCTGTCCTAAACATGAAGTCACCTACCACGAAGAAGGAAGTGCAAAGCCTCAATGGTAAGATTGTTGCCTTAAAACGTTTCTTGCCCAAGTCCACGAAAAAATCCTTGCCTTTCTTTAAAACACTCAAAAACTGTGTTGACAAGAAGGATTTCCGTTGGACAATAGAGGCATAAGCTGCCTTCCTTGAGCTAAAAAAACACATAGCTTCCTTGCCAAAAATGGCTGCGCCCGAAGAAAAGGAAGTAATAACAGTTTACCTATCTGCAGGATCGGAGGCTGTTAGCTCGGTCCTCCTGGTTGACCGAGGGAAGGAACAAATACCTGTTTATTTTGTCAGCCGAGCCTTCAAGGATGCTGAAATTAACCATGCTCCTATAGAGAAGCTGGTGCTGGCACTTGTGCACACTGCCAAGAGGCTAAGGCGATATTTCTAGGATCACCCGATGAAGGTAGTCACCGACCAACCTATACGCCCAGTCTTAGAAAATCCAGAAGACTCGGGAAGATTAGCAAAGTGGGCTGTTGGTCTAGGGGAGCACAAGATAGAGTACGTGCCAATAAGGGCGTACAAGGGGCAGGTATTTGCAGACTTCCTTACTGAGCTGCCAGGCAAACAGGTAGAGGAAGAAATGAACGAGGTCGAGGAGGAAAGGCCTGACCTCAAAGGGAAGTGGTGTCTTTTTACTAATAGAGCCTCAAGTGTAGAAGGTTCCGGGGCTGGTCTTGTCATTAGGGACCCCCACGAAACTGAATACACTTATGCACTTCATCTGGACTTCCCCTGTACGAACAACGTTGCTAAATATGAGGCCTTGATGGCCGGCCTAAGATTGGCAAAAGCATGAAGGTTCGAGAACTGCAAGCGTTCGTTGACTCAAACATGGTGGTCAACCAAGTCAACCGGGGGGGGGGGGGGGGTACACGGCTAAGGAGCCCTCAATGATCAAGTACAAAGAAAAGGTTAAAGAGTTCATCAAAGAGTTTGAAGCCTTCACACTTGAACAAGTATCAAGGACCAAAAACAAGCAGGCAGACGCCTTGAGCAAGCTAGCTTCTCTAACATTTGCTCACTTAACCAAAAAGGTCCTAAAACGACCACGTTTAGTCCATTGTTAAAAAAATAAAGCAATATAAAGTGTTAAGATATGCCTTGACTTAATGGAGCTGAGCAGCCTTGTTGGATCAGTTTGCTCTTTTTGCTAAGTAAGAACTTGCTATCTTGACACTTAAGTGTTTAGCAAGTCCTTGTAAATCAGATTATAAGCACAGCGGAATGTTATAAGTTAAAGCAACACTTTTTAAACAAAGGCAGAGTTATTACTCCCCCTTGATGTTTGAAACTAATAAATGACAAAGTATTTATTATGAATCTAAGCAGTAAATGAGAATTAGATACTTAGACAGATTCACAATAAATACAGAAATGGAATAGAACAATGAGAGTGTTTGAAGGATTTTTCTATTAAAATCAATGTCTAAAATAGAAGGTTGAAGCCTCCTATTTATAGACGTTTACATGCATGTATCTTGCTCAAAAAGCAAGTACAGAAACAACAGAAACAAGTTGCACAAGTTGCAACATTGAAAGAAACAAATACAGCTAAAAAGTAATAATAAACAATAAACTACTGATGCAAAAAGGCGGTGGGAAATATCTGATGCTAAGTGCTGATGAAGGACAAACTACTGAAGAGTAGTTTTGTCTTCAGTACTTCTGAAGTGAACTTGTCTGGTTTGGACTTCAGAACTTCTGCTTCTTCAGCACTTCTCATATCTTCTAATCAGCAGTTTCTTGTCTTCTCTTCAGTACTTCTATACTTAGCCAAAATGACAGAAGTGAATTAGACTAAGGTTTACAAAAGTGGTTTCACCAATCCTCTTTGTCCTAACAATCTCCCCCTGGATTGATGAAGCCAAAACCTTACTAATTCCTTATGTGTTTCTTCTGTCTTGAACAAACTTCCATATCTCTTTGAACATGGTGTTCTTGAGCTGGTTTAACTGACCATCAGATAGAGATCCTCTCTGTGGTTCTAGATGTTGAATTGTGAGCAGGTCTTGTGTTGACAGTTTCTTCAGATCACTGATCTTCTTGTAAGCCCTGCTTGAGAGGTCTCTTCTTGTCAACAGTACTGAGTTGTTATCAGTAAGTGACCATCTGATGATAGGGATCTTTGACTTGTTAAAGTCAGAAGAAAAGGGAACCAGACTTGTCCCTTGGGTTGATGGTCCTGAGTGCTGGATGTCTTCAGTTTCAGATAGCCTCAGGTGGGATTCTCTTCCTTGTTGTTGTTGCATATCAGGCATCTGAACAGTTGGGAGATGGTGTTCAGTCACTACTCTGGTATGCATCTTTTCTTTGATGGTCTTTTGTATTTGATAAGCAAAAGTGGAAGGATCCCTGAATTGTGTTAACAGAGGTTTCTCCTCAATGTCAAAATCTGAATGGACTATTGAACTTCCTTCAAGTAGTACCATTTTGAAGTCAGTTTTGACATTGTCCTCTGCCTTCTTCTTCTGAGTAGCAGTTCTTCTAGATGCACCAGAAGTTCTAACTACTGATCTTGAAGGATCAGCAGTTTGAAACTTCTCAGGATTTGCAGCCTTGGCAGCCAAGTATTTTCTATAAGTATCCATCAGTCTTTCTTCTTTCCATCTGGATACTGAGGCTTTTGAACCATATCCTTCTGCTACTAGCTCTTCTATTATCTGGGCTCTCTTGGCCTTTCCATCTTTGCTTGTGGCCACTTTGTCTGCAAGCAATTGTGCTCTTCTTGTCAGCTCTTGCATAGAGAGTCCTTTGAGTGTAAAGGCTTTAGTCTTGCTGTTCTTGGTAATATAAGACACCAGTTGTTGTCTTTTATCTTGTTCAGCAATCTCATCAAGGCTAGCCTGCCTTTGTAGTTCAGCTGCATAAGCCTGAAGTTTTTCTTCATGGCTTAAATCCAAATCATCCCTTTCTTCCAGAGATTTCCAGATCTGATCTTCTCTGGCCTTCTTGTTGGCTGCAATTAAGCTCTTCTCTAATAGTTCAGCTGATTGAGAGATAGGAGAAGGGTTTAATACAGTCATTGTTGTAACATTTGTAGGCCTGATGGGATCAGATGTTGGTTGAATGGGAGCAGTGGTTCTGGAAGGTTCAGTTGTTTGAGGTTTGGAAGTGTTAACTTCTGATGTGCTGACAACTGCTGATGGTTTGTCAACTACTGAAGGATTGTCTTCAGTACTTTCTGATTCTTCATCAGAAGTTTTGTCATCAGAAGTTTCTTCATTGTGCCTTAGGGATTCTTCAGATGTTTGGGTCTCATCTTCTTTCTCTGCTGCTTCAATTTCTTCTATTGAGACACCAAACTGTTTGGCCAATTTTTCTTTCCTGGCCTGATCTTTTTGATCTCTTTCAAGGATGGCCACTCTTGCCCTTATCCTGGCTTGGAATGACTCCTTAGGTTCCCTGATCTTCTCCCCCTTTTTGGATTCATCAATTTTAACCCTTGAAGCAGAGGGTTGGGAGAATTGTCCTTGAAGATGAGCAATCTGTTTGCTGTTGAAGTCTATTTTGTTGGACAGATCGTTCATCTTGGTCTTGATCACTCCAAATTGGTTCTTGATGGACAGCTCCAAGTCAGCTGTATATGTTTGGAAGTGATTTCTGATGAGTGTATTCATCATGTGGTACAGGGGACCCTCTGGGCTGCATAGCTGGTTCAGGTCTATGCTTGTTTGCCCAGGGAATTGGGTAGGCATTTGTTGTGAAGGGGGTGTTTTTGGGAGATCCTCATGTTGTACAGAGGATGCCACTCTAGGGGTTTTAGGGATTGAGTGGGCTTTAACTTGTGCAGAGGTGACTGGCTTCTTGTGCCTGGATACCCCTGAAACAGGACCTTCAGAAAGTGCCGTCAATTCAGTAGTTTGAGTGTGTGAAACATCATCCAAACTAATGGAATCATCTGAATCCCTGATGTTGCCCTCAATGAGGACTGTCTCAGTTAAATCATGAGCTGAGCCCAACTCAGTTTTCTCATGAACCTCTTTTTCTTGGTACTGAGGATTTCCTACTTCAGGCATTAAGCCTTCATCAGTAGTTGCCACATCTGAGGTCTTAGCTATGTTACTTCTATCCTCAGATCCACCACTGGGTGGTAACTGAGTAGTAGCAGCCTCAGATGCCCCAAGAGTCTCTAAAATTGGGCTTAAAGACTCTGGTCCACCCTCATCTCTTGGGATAGGGCTAGAGATGTCCACATCCATGTCTGATGTAGTAGTTATGTCCCCTGTTTGTTGTGGTTGTAGGGGACTGACATGATCAGATGGGACATTCTCTTTTAGCCCAGAGAGAAGTTTGGCAATTTCTATTGCCTCTTGTTCAGAAATTTGTGGGGTTGGTTCAGTAGTTTGGGCAATAGGTGGTGAAAGTTGTTGTTCAGCAGTTTCAAAAGAAGAGTGTGTTTCATATGTTTTTCTAAGTCTTTTTCTTTTGAATAAAATGGTTATGGGTGCTCTTGGTGGGGTTTGAGATGGATGAGACTGAGAGGGTGTTTCAGTCTCATCTATTTGAAGAGCAGAATGCTCATGAGCATGTTCAGGCATCTCAACCTCCTGAACAGCTTTTCTTTTGGGTTGGTGGGGTGCAGTTTTTGTTGGCTTGGGCTTTTTGGCTTTTGGTGGTGTGAGTTTGGAAGATGTGGGCTTCAGGGGGACTTGTTGTTGTTCTCCCTGATCATCTTCTGGCCAGGCAGCCGGTTTGTTATGCCTTGAGTATGCTTGTGATGTTAAAGGATTTAAAGTTGAAATTTTTCCCACAAGCACCTCATTACCCAGTTCCCCTATTATGCATTGCATAATGAACCTTGGGTATAACAAAAACTTTTTCTTGGTATTATTGTGATGTAACACCAACTCATTGAAAAATAGTTTTGATGCCCTGAATTTAGTTTCATTCACAATGGAATGAAATATTGGTTGAAAAGTGGAGGGCATCTGGTCATAAGACCCTGTTTTTGGACTCAAACACATAATAATATAATGAAACAAAAGCTTGTATTTTGGTTCAAAATATTTTTTGAATATTGTAGCATGGGAGAGAGTACCTTGATAACCACACTCAGTCATGGTTAGATGAATATCAGTGTTAGCAACATGGTCAGGGGCAGTTACATCATCCAGACCCAGTCTTGTTGCCAGTGTGGCCGGTGTGATGGTCAGTTGTTTCCCTTTTATTCTTGAGTTGAGGGAAATGACCTCATCATCCATTGTAACCGTCTCAGCATTTGCCCAGAACTCATTCAGAGTTTCAGTGTGAATTGGTGGGTTTATTGTGAGAGCAGTAAAATATTGGGATTTGACGACAAGATCAATGATCTCATCGCATTGGGACCAGCCTTCTTGTTTTTCAAGAAAGGCCCTTTGATTGTGTCCCTGTTTCAGAACTAGAGCCATGTGGTTTGGGTTTTGATCGAACAGTGGATTTGCAGGTATAGGTTATTGAGAGAGTTTTTTGAGAGAGAAGGAGGGATATTTTGAGTTTGAAAGGATAAGTGTGTAGAAAAGGTATTTATTAGAAGTTTTAACCGCTTGAATCTTCTTTATTAGAAGTTTTAAAAACCGCCTTTGGTTAAAAATCTCTTTATCAGAGGTTTTAAACTGATTAGGTCAAACCTCTGATGATGGTAAAAGTCAGATTTGCCCTTTTGACTTAAACTGCTGATGAAGGATTACTTCATCAGTAGTTCCCATTTTCTCTTCAGTAGTTTTAACATCTGATGAGAAATGTTTTTATAAATACTTTATTCATAACTTCTGAAGGTTATTTTATCAGAAGTTACACACTTTTTCAGAAAATTATCCCCATACTGGTGATTTTTGTTCATCAGTAGTTCCTCTCATACTGATTTTTGTTTAATCAGTAGTTCTCTTTTTGTTTTTCAGAAGTTTTGTTTCAGACTTTTGTCTTTTGTAAGTGAAAACCAGAAAAAAGAAGGAAAAGGTAAACAGGATGGAATCAAGGATGGAAAAAGGAAAAAATTTTTTTTTGATGTTTTTATGCATAACAGTAGTGATTGATGTAGAAGTTTGATGTAGAGTTGGGTAGAATCAAGTGTTAACTTGGATTCTAACTGTTATGCATATAATGTTTTTAAAAAAAAAAAATAAAGTAAACACTTACAAATTTAGCATTCCAAGCATGGATACTAACTTCTGAAATGTTGATGTGTCAAGGGGCTTAGTGAAGATGTCAGCTATTTGATTAGCTGTTGCTACATGCTTCACCTCAATCTTGCCTTTTTCATAGCAATCTCTTATGAAATGGTACCTGATCTCAATATGTTTGGTTTTTGAGAACTGTACCGGATTTTGAATGATGCTAATGGCAGATTTGCTGTCTACAAACAAAGGTGTCTTGGTCTCTTTGATTCCATAATCAAGAAGTTGATATTGGAGCCATTGTATCTGTGATGTACAACTTGCAGCTGCAATGTATTCAGCTTCAGCAGTTGAAGTTGCAACAGATGTTTGCTTCTTTGATTGCCATGACACTAGACAGTTACCCCGGAATTGACAACCACCAGATGTTGACTTTCTTGTCATCTTACACCCTGCATAGTCACTATCTGAAAAAGCTGATAACTTGGTATTGCTTGAAGCAGGATACCAAATTCCCAGTGTTGGAGTTCCTTTCAGATATCTGAAAATTCTTTTGACTGCTATAAGGTGTGATTCCCTTGGTGCTGATTGATATCTAGCATAGACACATGTTGAAAACATAATATCTGGTCTAGAAGCAGTTAAGTATAAAAGGGAACCTATCATGCATCTGTACATGGTTTGATCAACCTGTTTTCCTTGATCATCAGGTTCAACTTGTGTGATTGGTGTCATGGGAGTGGAACATGATTTACAGTCATTTAAAGAAAATTTGTTCAATAATTCTTTAACATATTTTGATTGATGTATAAAAGTTCCATTTGTTTGTTGTTTGATCTGCAGTCCTAGAAAGTACTGCAGTTCTCCCATGGTACTCATCTCAAATTTTGATTGCATGAGTTTCTTAAAATCATCACACAGTTTTGTGTTTGTTGAACCAAAAATGATATCATCAACATAAATTTGAACAAGTAAGACATGATTTCCAACATGTTTAATGAAAAGTGTTTTATCAATGGCACCTCTTGTAAAGTTATTTTTGAGTAAAAAGGTGGAGAGTGTATCATACCAGGCTCTTGGAGCCTGTTTGAGCCCATAAAGAGCTTTGTCCAGTCTGTACACCCACTCAGGATGAGAAGGATCCTCAAACCCAGGTGGCTGACAGACATACACCTCCTCTTTGATTTTTCCATACAAAAATGCACTTTTCACATCCATTTGATAAACTTTAATTTTGTTGGAAATGGCATAGGCCAGAAATAACCTGATGGCCTCAAGCCTTGCAACTGGAGCAAAGGTTTCATCATAGTCAATTCCCTCTTCTTGAGAGTACCCTTGAACTACCAGTCTTGCCTTGTTCTTGATTATCATACCAGCTTCATCTTGTTTGTTCCTGAAAACCCATCTTGTACCAATTGGTTGCTTGTTTTGAGGTAAGGGACAGATTTCCCAGACTTGTTGCTTGTTGAACTGAAGCAGTTCATCTTGCATAGCTTGCACCCAATTATTGTCTTTAAGGGCTTCCTGGTACTTCTTTGGTTCCAACTGTGAAATAAAGGCTGAAAATAGGCAAAAGTTGGAGAGCTGGTTTCTGGTAAGAACACCCGAAGCTATATCACCCATGATTTGATCAAGTGGATGATCTCTGTGTTCAATCAGTTGTTGTAAACCACTGACAGGTGTAGGTGGCTCTTGTTCTTCAAACAAACTACTGAGGTCTATAATATCTGGTTCAGCAGTTTTAGCTTCTTCAGTAGTTGCAGGTGCTGAAGCAGATGTTTGAGTTTGGCCTTCAGTATTTGTTTGATCAGAAGTTTGAGAAACTTCTGATGGTGTTGTAGTTGACTTAATGACTGTTTGAGGAGTCCATGGTGTAGGATCCTCATCTTCAAACCTTTGATCACCATAATAAGTAGGTTTGGAAGAAGTAACAGTCTTGTCAGGTCCAAAGTGAAAGTTGTCAAGGTCAAAGAGTTCAGCAGGATGTGCTGGAATAAGAGTGTGTTTTGACTCATTGAACTTGACATTCAATGTTTCTTCTACTATCCTGGTGTGAGAATTAAAAACCTTGTAGGCTTTTCTAGTTGAAGAGTAACCAAGAAAGTAACCTGAGTCAACTTTGGCAGCAAACTTTGAAATAGATTCCTTGATGTTCAAGATGAAACATTGACACCCAAAAACCCTGAAAAAGGAGATAAGGGGCTTCATGCCATGAAGAACTTCATAGGCAGTCTTGGAATGTCTCTTGACCACAAGAACTCTATTCTGAACATAACATGATGTGTTAACTGCTTCTGCCCAAAAGTACAATGGCAGTCCAGAATCAGCTAACATTGTTCTTGCTCCTTCTATCAATGTTCTGTTCTTCCTTTCTACTACACCATTTTGTTCAGGAGTTCTGGGAACACTGTATTGTCTAATAATCCCTTTAGACAAACAGAATTCATCCAGAGTTTTGTTCCTGAACTCTGTCCCATTGTCACTTCTAATGGTTTTGACAGATAGAGAATATTGTTTCTCTACTTGTAGAATGAAGAACTTGATGATTTCAGCAGCCTCATCCTTGGAAAATAAGAAGAATACCCATGTGAATCTTGAGTAGTCATCAATGATGACTAAGCAGTACTTCTTTTTACCAAGGCTCATAATCTTGACAGGTCCAAATAAGTCCATATGGAGTAGTTGAAGACATGCAGTTGTTTTTGATTCTTCAATAGACTTATAGGAGGACTTATGCTGTTTTCCCTTTAAACAGGATACACAGTGTTCTTGACACTGGTATACTTTCAAAGGTAGACCTCTGACCAAGCCCATTTTTGTGACTTTATTTATGGTTTTAAAGTTCACATGGCCAAGTCTCCTGTGCCAGAGATCTGTTTCTGAAGTTGATGCCCTTGAGAAGAAACAGGCAGTGTTGTTCAATACTTTGTCTTTCTCAATGTCCACTGCATAGACATTGCCACATCTTTTGGCAATTAGCAAAGTATGATCTTCTATAATCTTCTCTATCAACTTCTGGCCTTCTGGTGAGATGATCTTGCATGCTGTCTTTGTGAAAAAGGAAGAATATCCTTTATCACACATTTGTGACACACTCAGCAAGTTGTATTCAAGGTTTTCCACCAGATTGACCTTGTCAAACTGTATTTTGCCAGAGGAGACATTGCCATGTCCTAGCACATATCCCTTAGCATTGTTCCCAAAGGATACAGATCCTTCTCTTTGGCTGATAAAGTTGTTTATCAGGTATCTGCATCCAGTCATGTGCATAGAGCCTCCACTATCAACATACCATATGCTGTTTAAGCCCCTGGAAACTCTCTGCACATAAAAGCAAATTAGTTAGATTTAGGAACCCAAGCCTGTTTGGCTTTGGGTTTGCTCTTGAGAACAGTTACAGTTTGTTCTTGACCAGGTTGAGAAATCCATGTCTTTTTGGCAATGGATTTTTCATTAAGAACCATGGTGGTATCCTTTTTAGGACCACCATCAACCTTGGTCATCAGTAGTTCTACCATGTTCTTTAGATTTTGAATCTCAGCAGTTTGTGAAACTGCTGATGATTCTGGTCTAACTACTGACAAGGAATTTTGAGAAAAAGATTTTGGTTGAGATTTTATCTTTTTCTGAGAAAAGGTGTTTTCAGGTTGTTGTTTCTTGGGTTTAAAGATTCTTTCATAATCATTTCTGATTTGATTTCCCACAACCTGTTGTTTAAATTTTTGATTGAACTGAATTCCTTTTCTGTATCTACAAAATTCAGTTTTGTGGTTGAACAGGCCACAAATTTCACATTCTTTTGCCTTTTGTTTTTGATCTAAAGGCAAATTTCTGACATTTGTGAAAAGATTTTGCTCATCAGTAGTTTTCAGGGTCTCAACTCCTGATGTAGATGAAACTACTGATGGCTTGTTGTCAGATTTTGTAAATACTTCTGAAGTACTTTCTTTAAAAATGCCAGGATTTCTATTTAGAAAGTTTTCATGGAAAGATGTGCATTCTTTCCCTTCAGAAGTTTCATTTGAAACAATTCTTCTCCCATCTTCAGTAGTTTTGGGAGAAAAATCTGTTGGTGTTTCAACATGATGGTATCCTATGCCAAACTTAACATTTGAAGCACTTTGTTTGTTTAGCAATAATTGATACCCCTTACAAGATTCCACCCATTTTTCACAAGTGATCCTGGTGTCAGCAAGCTCTTGTCTGACATCTCCCAGGTCATTTAGCATGATTTTGATTTGTGCTTGGGTTTCAATAGCAGAGTCAGTTAATTTAGAAACTTCTTTTGTTTTAGCACACAGTTTTCTTTCTAAATCACATTTTATCTGTGTGTATTTTCTTTCTAAATCATTGGCTTTGCCTTGTAAGTGCAGATTTGTCTCTCTTATGAGAGCAAAAGTTTCTTTGCAAGAATTTGAGCAAAGTTTTGTCAAAGATTCTTTTGATACCTGTGACAATGCAGATTTTGAAGTACAGCCTTCAAATGCCATTAAGGCAAAGTTCTTTCTGCCATTGTCTGGTTCTCCCCAGTTGATGTCAAACACTTTGTTGTCTGCATCAGGATTGCACTCTGTGGTGTCATAAGGGAGACTGCTCCAGTCAACAGACCCTGAGGTAAAGAGACTTTGTTGAGAGGGTTGTTGAGGCTGTGGAGGAAGTTGAGCAGCTGGAAAGGGAGGGATTGATTGTTGGCTCTGCATCTGTTGAGCAGGCACTTGAACATATTGTACTTGAGGCATATATTGCTGTTGAGGAGCTTGTGCCTGTACAAAATGAGCACTCCCTTGAGTTCCATTATTCCTATTATAATTGGGGTTATAGTTATTTCCAGATTGTGATTGGTTAAAGCTAGAGCTTCTACACTCTCTAGCAAAGTGTCCCAACTTCTGACACTTGTGACATCTCAGTTTAGATTTGTCAAAACCAATTTTTGTATTACTGGTCAATCCTGGAAATTTCCTTCCTGACCTTTTATAAAACTTGTTAGTTTTAATGCTTAGCATGGCCAGTTGGTGTAATATGTCCATTTCTTCTAAGTCATCACTGCTAAAGTTTTTCAAATCATCCATGATAAAACATAGATTATCAGCAGTTTGACTTTGGTCATTATTGTCATAACCTGGGAAAGATCTTTCTGATGAGATCCCAGTGGTTATGTCAATATTGTCATAAGATCCATAGGAACAAGTTGGTGAATCTTGTCCCAAAAGTGCTGTACTACCTGGTAGGTAGTCATCAGCAGTTTTACCAGATGTTTGTAATTTGTTCTTTTGATCAATTTCTCTCTCAAAAGTAAGTAATCTCCCATGGAGTTTTGTAAGAGCGAGGGAGCTAAAATCTGGTGAGGATCTTAAAACAATGGAGTAAGTTTCCCATTTGTCAGGTAAAGACCTTAAAAATCTATGTAGCATAGACATTGTTGTATAGGTCTGACCATTTAACTTTAGCTCAGATATTAATGAGGAGAATCTTTCAAATTGTTGAGTCAAAGTTTCCCCATTAATATAAGCAAATGTTTCATATTGTTGAGCTAAAATCTCTCTGGTGTTGGCAATCACCTCTTCAGTTCCTCCAAACTGTTCTTTAAGACAGTCCCAAAGTTCTTTGGCACTTTCACAATGTAAAAGGCCAGAGTATATCTCATTTGGGAGAGCCATTGCCAACATAGAGAATGCTTTTGCATCTAGCTCAAGTTTTAGGAAATCCTCATCTGTATATTCTTTAGGGTCCTTAGGGACCTTAACATTAGTTTCAAGATTAACATTTACTGGTTTGTGAGGACCATATATCACAGATCTCCAACAACCTGTGTTGGTTTGTGACAAGGTATGTGCCATTCTCTTTTGCCATATGTTGTACTCATTTCTTACAAGCATGGCAGGTTTGGTGGCAGAACCAGTATTATGTGGATCCATTTTAAAGAGTATAGATTTGTCAGATGACTCTTTTAAGTGATGGATATTTGATAAAAAGTGAACTTTTGATCTTTTTATTGAATATCAATAAGAGCTTTGTGTCTGATTCTCAATTTGTTAGATTGATATGTGATCAGATAAACCAATGCTCTGATACCAATTGTTGGATCAGTTTGCTCTTTTTGCTAAGTAAGAACTTGCTATCTTGACACTTAAGTGTTTAGCAAGTCCTTGTAAATCAGATTATAAGCACAGCGGAATGTTATAAGTTAAAGCAACACTTTTTAAACAAAGGCAGAGTTATTACTCCCCCTTGATGTTTGAAACTAATAAATGACAAAGTATTTATTATGAATCTAAGCAGTAAATGAGAATTAGATACTTAGACAGATTCACAATAAATACAGAAATGGAATAGAACAATGAGAGTGTTTGAAGGATTTTTCTATTAAAATCAATGTCTAAAATAGAAGGTTGAAGCCTCCTATTTATAGACGTTTACATGCATGTATCTTGCTCAAAAAGCAAGTACAGAAACAATAGAAACAAGTTGCACAAGTTGCAACATTGAAAGAAACAAATACAGCTAAAAAGTAATAATAAACAATAAACTACTGATGCAAAAAGGCGGTGGGAAATATCTGATGCTAAGTGCTGATGAAGGACAAACTACTGAAGAGTAGTTTTGTCTTCAGTACTTCTGAAGTGAACTTGTCTGGTTTGGACTTCAGAACTTCTGCTTCTTCAGCACTTCTCATATCTTCTAATCAGCAGTTTCTTGTCTTCTCTTCAGTACTTCTATACTTAGCCAAAATGACAGAAGTGAATTAGACTAAGGTTTACAAAAGTGGTTTCACCAATCCTCTTTGTCCTAACAAGCCTACGTAGGGCAGCACGACTGCCATACGGTAACACTGCATCAAAAAGCGAACAATAACTTCATTGGAAATGTAAAAAGGGTATTTTGACTTCTTTCTAAGGCCAAAAGTAAAACCAACAGACAGCTCCAAGCATGGCCTAGGAAATAGCAAAAGCTGAAAATATACCAAATGGGCAAAGTCTCACTGCAGGGACCAAGTAGGAGAGTCAACCGTTACCAGGTATAGTAGGATGGCTACCATATGGGAGCTCCTGGGCAGAACTTCACTACCTATATAAGGAGACCCTTAGGTTGTCATTCCACATTCACTCAACACTCATTATCTTTACTCTTACACTCTCTACTTCATTATTACCCAACTCCAAACGAACATATACTTATTCTCACACCGGAGTCCAAATGCAGGAGGCCCCCTCCTGTGTTAAGGCTAACGGTGTCTGTTACCTTGTGCAGGTCTATCCAAGAGCTCAGGAACCCTCTGAACCTAACACACTCATAACCTTAAAAATCTCTTAACCTAATCCCAGTCATTTTCCTTGTTGTAGCAACAGTAATGAAAGATCCGACCAACACATATAGTCTTTTTTCCCATTCTACATTTATTTGATATTTTTTATTCCCTCTTTTAACCAGATTTTACTAAACGAATATCATTTGAAATACAGTATGGATGAAAAAAGCCAGCTACCATTATTGAATAAACTAATAGTAGGTTAAATATTGTTGATAAATTATACAATCTAATAAATGAAAATAAAATATCAATATCACTACCGCCAACTCTCTTAACTAATTATTTATCTCTTACTAAGCACAACTACTAACACAGCACCACCAGTAAGGAGCCACTACAACCACAACGTAACGTTCTAACTCCCACCACCACCACTGCAACCATGGCAACCTAACTATTGATGTCTCTGAAGGGTAGGCAACAGTTCGGAGAGAAAGTCGGTGAAGTGAGTTAACCCAATCACCGATGATAATATTAAAAATAATTAAATATTTTAATTAAAAAAACCCAAACCTAACGGTTCCTTCTTTCTCAGTTTCATCAGCAACTCTCTCAACTATTTCTCTCTCTTATCCCAAGAACAACCACTAACACAACACCAACAGAAATGAGCTAGTACCACCACAAAGTAATTGAAGAGATATGTACCTATGCGTGCGCACGACCCTACATCTACACAACACATTAGCAAGAGCGATGACCAGATCTTCTAGAAGCCTGCGCACGTAACCTCGTACATGCCATCTGTAAT
The DNA here is from genome assembly GCA_030844895.1 of Ambrosia x helenae. Classification (NCBI taxonomy): domain Eukaryota; kingdom Viridiplantae; phylum Streptophyta; class Magnoliopsida; order Asterales; family Asteraceae; genus Ambrosia; species Ambrosia x helenae. Next base: position 42,658,113 of record CM061233.1, read on the forward strand.
CCGACAAAGAAAGGGACGTGCAACCAATCTGAGGCCGTTATTCCCTTCTCTATGATCACATGCAGGTACGAGGTATAGAAAAATGACAGAAATGACGACTACAGGACACGTGGACCAATCGCAGGGCGCCAACGCCGACAGTACTAACGGCTTGCGATCGTACAATACAGCTGTCATTCTCAATCCAACCAATCACAAGACATCTCGAAGGCCTATAAATACCCCTTCTCCCCTAGGAGAAGGATTCATTCACTCTTCGGCATAAAAATACTTAGAGATTTCGGTGATAGTTGTGAAAGATAGATTATAGTCGAAACATTGTAATAATCTGTATTCGAGTGTCTGTTACTGTCCTCATAATCATTAATACAAATATCTCTTTATTGTGATCCTATATCTAGATTGTTATATTGGTGTTTCTTCATTGGCGCCATCCGTACTTTGAGCATACTAGAACAACAAACTATAAACAACTTCTATCTTTCAAAAAACCAACTACGAATTCTCTACCATCTTTACCGTCTTTCCCTAGGAATAGCCCAGGCACTGGTGCTGCTCAGGCAAACACCAGCCAGCCCAAGAATACCCAGGAGAGACAACAAAATGCATCAGAGGCAGGTCCACACGCCACTCCGTCCTCAACAACTCGTCAAACTCCATAATTTGTGTTCGTCAACGACAATGTCAACACAAACACTCATACTGGAAATGTTACGCCGATGGTTAGTCCGGAGGTATGGTACGCCCAGGAAATGGAGGCTTTGAAACACAGATACGCACAGAGGGTAAGAGAGTACCAACTTCGAGCTACAGGCAGACAATTGTCATTTGAAGAAGGAAGACCTGTCACAGTGTCCGAGGGTCCATCCAAGACTACAGGACCCAATGTTGGAAGCAAGCCAACCGATCCAACGTGGAGGGAAGACTCAGGCGAGTCACAGAGCCATTTCCGCCTTGACATTAGCCAGTCCCACGCCAATAATGCTGGGCGGGGACACTATGTGTCGGCGATGATGATCTCACACAACCTTACTACCCTCCATCATTCAGCGAGAAGTCCAAATTTACCCCGCGCATTGCGCTCACTCCGCTGCCACCAAGGACCAAGATCCCGAGCAACCTGGGAATGTATGATGGCACAGGTGACCCCGGCGACCACCTAAGAAACTTTGAGGTGGCTGGAAAATGCGCAGGGTGGACTTTGCCAGCCTGGTGTCACATGTTCGCGCAGACACTCACGGGTGCTGCGCGAGTATGGTTCGACAGCTTACCAAATGGCAAGATTGACATCCTTAAGGAACTCACTGATAAATTCTCTGACCACTTCAGTCAACAGCGCAGGGTAGAGTACGACTCCACAGACATCCTGCAAGTGCGGAGGCACGATAATGAGTCAATCGAAGATTACATCACTAGATTCAACCGAGAAGCTCTTCATATAGGGCCTATTGGTTTTGAGCTAATGAGAGCAACCTTCAAGCAAGGCATGCATTGTGACCCACTAATCCGCACCCTTGCGGGTTGCACAGGAATGCCAAACACGTGGGAAGAAATCATGCGAGGCACCAAGACCTACGCGAAAACTGAAAGGGAGCTATCGGTTTGGAACAGAGTGCAGGCGGTGCAATACACAGATGTTCAAGCTCAATCCGCCCGCAACAGAAATAAAAGACATGAAAGAAAGGGCAAAGGGTCCGTTTGGAACAAGCTCCAAGGGGCGACCCATGTAGACACCAAACCCACTGAAGTTCCAGAATACAAAGGAAATTCATCGTCTGATCACAAGTTAGGAAGACGAAGTCATAACTCCTGGACACCTGATGTCGTGTGAGTTAGGTCTTTTTAAACGTCCATTTTAAAACCAACACTTTCCCGAAAGAAGTGTCAAGACTCGGTAAAAAAGGTAATTAAATGGGACCTTCAAATTAAAACGATATCTGCTGACTATTCTGAATCCACACGATAGGCAGGTGGACCTATCAGGCTTAGTATAGCCTATGGCAAGTACCGAGTATCGAACCCTAAGATATGGCTTCCCCTACTCAGTTCTAAGTTGCTGCAATAATAAAGAAAGATAAAATGAAAATAAAATAAAGAAAGAGAGCGAAGGTGACCGAAATAAAAATCATTACCAAACGAAGTGCTGCTTCGGGATCCGACTTATTTTTGGGATGGATTAATAGTAGTTATTTAATTAAGTGGTGTGAACAAGTGCACACTTTAACTGAACTTGGAGTTGCTACAGCATTCTCCAGTGGTGTTTGTTTTCGCAATACTAGCTGTGTTATTGTTTTAAAATGAGGGTCTCCCGACCTGGTAAGCTCACCTCTCAACTATGTCAGACGGACAACTCAAGACTGTGTATACCCAACCCCGAATGATCCAACTCCCAAAGCTGCAATAATGACATCTAATCACTCAAAACCTCTATGGACAACTTGTCGGTGGCCGGAGCATGACCGAACAAGAAACCACTTGATATCATAAAGGATTCGTGACCAACCGGCACACGTGCATCCTTTACTTGACCCAATTAACTATTTTAAAAAGTGAGTGGTCTATCAATAAATGTGCGGCAGTATTAAGATGAGAGAAAATAAAGACCGTTTTCCCTCAACACGGGTTCATCAAACCTTAGCTTGCGCCAAAGCTTTCACATAGACAATGAAGTTGAGTCGCACAACTAAGGCTTGACTTATCACTAGGACCGAATATAAAGACCGTACCGACCCTAGATGAGATCTTGATAGTAGAGGATTAAGTCTCAAAGTGTGAGTATTTCTACCCACAAATGGACTAATCACTACTCATAGGATTAGGTTAGCTTAAAAGTGCATGGGTTATTACACACCATGGGTACACCCTTAAGTCCTCCCACTTCCTATCAAGACACCCACAAGACCAAAGACTAGTTAATTAGTTAATTGATTCATCAAACAAGGTTTTAAGTAAAAAGAATTTGACAAGAACACAACACCACTTAACAAATAATAACTATATAATCCATACCAAAATAAGTCCTCACCCTAGCAACGCTCAAGTAATCTAGCCAAACATTGGCTCTACAACTAACACACTATAAATGGCGTTAAAGGAACACATAGTTGTAAGTGTAACATAGATTAAGGAGGGTGGTTTGGGTGAGTTTTAGTGATCGCTCTCTACTCTTAATCTCCAAGTCTTTATGGAGTGATCCCAAGCTCCTAAGGTCACTTGCAAGATCCTAGAGATGGCTGAAGTGTGAGTAAAACTCAGGTGAAAATGGGATGCCCAAAATGTGGAGTGAAGGCCTCTATTTATAGGCAAAACAACCCCTGCATGCCCATGCTCGACAACACGTACTGTTCCAGAGTCCTTTCATGCAGAGATGTCTGTACCAGGGTAAGCAAAACCGTGCTTCTTCCCCTGGCACACCCGTGCATGCTTTTGTGAGTAACCGTTTTGTCAGTCTTTGTCAGTTTGAGCCTTGGAGAACACGCTGCACTAAAGCACGACCGTGCCATAAGGTGGGGCACGCCCATGCACTTCAGAAAACCTCAATTTTGTCTCCTGCTGACTCAGAAATGCTGACTGGTAGACCTGGGATAAGTGCACGGCTGTGCACAGGCATGAGCGCGACCGTGCTTCATCTGGATCGTCCCCGAAAGTCTTCAAATCCTTGTTTTTTACTCCGGTTTTCACTTCTTTTCACTTTCCACTTTCAATACCTGAAATTATCATCAAAAGAGAACAAACCGTGACAATGCCAAGATAAATGCATAAAATCAGGTGATAATTAAGTGAAAATATGTATATAAAACCTGCTAATTTTGGGACTCATCAACGCCCTTAACGAAAACGCAACGCCAACGCAAGTCCTAGCTATAGAGAAGGTCAATTTTCATGAGCCAAGAGTTATCAAGAAAAGAGAAGGCTTGTACCCCAACAAATTTTGCGCGAACCACCAAGATATTGGCCATGAAACAGACGTGTGTTTCCAACTAAACACCGTCATAGAAAACGCCTTAAAATCTGGAAAGCTTGGAAACCTGTTGAGGAACGTCGAGCGAAATCAAACAGAGGGGCCACCACAAAAGAAAATAAAAAAATGTAAGCATGATGATCCACAACAGCAGGCGCAAGCACAACAAGCGCAAAACCAAACAAATCGCGGAATGGAAAGAGTAACAAGTCTTTTTCCCAAAAGTCAAAGGTGGACCCTCCTCCACCCGCACACTCATTGTCACAGCCATCTTTGATCATTAAAGAATGACACGAGCGTTCATGGATACCGAAAGTAATTCCGATATCATGTACGAGCAGTGCTTCAACCTACTAGATGATGAGGACAAACAGCGCCTGAGCCCCATTAATTCTCCGATCATGGGCTTCTCTAATGAGGTGGTAACTCCACTAGGGGATATCTCTTTCCCCCTCACCCTCTGTGATACTCCGCAATTTCAGGTTCTTTCTTTGACTAAACTCTAGTTACTTGTACTTACATTCCATGCATTCTACTTAACTAGGGTTAGTTAGTATAGTCATTCGTTGCACAATTATAGGTTAATAACTGCATGAAACGGTAATTCGGGGAATTACTGGACTACGTATACAAGTACGGAACCCCGAACGTTGGTGACTCGGTGAAATACAACTATTGTGAACTTACGTGTTAATATTATGTGTTAATACGTGACTATGTGAATTTACGTGATTAAACGTTAACGGGTCATTAACCGGGACGGGACGGACCGGGATCCAAATATGTTTGATGAACGTTTATCTGCATTTTGAATATTAGTATAAGGGATATTAATATTTGGAAGTTGGTGGTATTGTAGAATAAAAGAAAATAAAAATTTGAATATTAGGCCTCCCCGCGGTACGCGGAGGGAAAGGGACGCCGTGGTCCGCGGAGGAGTTAAGGATTCTCCCGCGACCCTAATCGTCCCCTACTACCTATTTACGAAAATATCAAACCCCAAACACCTGCTAAGGCTTAAGAACACCATTCGGGAAGCTTGGAGAGCATTCGGTTAGTGGTTTTGAAGTGCTTTCGGTATAACATTCAATCTTTTAGTTTTAATCTTCTTTAATATGTTTTAATACCGTATAATCATGTTTTTCCAGGTCTGAAACACTTTTATAAAGTTTAAAACTTGTTGCTCATAAAGATTAATGGGGTTAAACATGATGTTATGCGATGATTGTTGTATGTATTGCATGAGTTTGCATGTTCTTGATACTTTAGACTTCTAGGGTTTATGATTGATGATGTTTAACATGTATCTTGCTAGGTTTTAATCAGGTTATATGTTAATAATTTTGTATGATGTTTGTTAAGTATTGTTGACCGTTAATATGCAAAGATAGTAATTAAAACTAGGGTTTATGCATGATTTAAAATCTGGACAGAATGTTAAAGTCGACTTGTAGGGTCTGTAATGTGACTTCAAAGTGTTTGTTTTGATGATTTCTTTGCATGAACATGCTATACAAGGTCTTGACTTTTCGTAATGGTTAAAATCATCTGATTTGGACATCGTTTGATATGTTTTTAGAATTTTCTTTGATTAAAGCACATATCAGATTTTCAGATTAGTAAACTGGGTCAACTTTAAATGATCATAACTTGAGTTTTACAAAGAGTTAGATTATGAAATTTTGGACAGTAGGTCAACATTGTAATAACTTGGCTTTTCCAAGTGGATTCATTCCGTTTGGATGAATACACAATTTTTGGGAATTTTTCTACTAATCTGATCTGTTGTGAGTGTTTTCTGGACATAGCTGTGTTGTATGATTTTTCATAATTTTTGTGTATAGTTTTCTTATGAGATAAAAATATGGACTTATCCGGTAGAATCTCTGGAATATTCGACAGAATTTGAGAGTCTAATTCATTGAATAAGTATTTTTCATAAATTGGTTTTCACAGCGCATAATCTGTCCTAAAAATGCAGATTATGTTGTGTACGCTTATGTGTCTAGTTGGAGTCTTGTATGACTTGTAGTTGACATGAACTTTTATGAGCACTTGTATGAGGGGTATATGAAGTGCATAACTGATGTTAATCATTGTGTTCACCAAACGGGTTCGTAGGGTCTACTTGTGCATTTGGAATCATTAGGTGTCACTTATACGGTTTTGAACTTTTTAAAAGTTTTGGAAAAACGGGTTATATGGTGTATCGACTATATACATATACTCATTTAGTGACACATGTAATAGGGAGTCGGTAGCACATTCTATTTGTGGAGTTTGGATTAATTGTTTGCAACCTAAGGTGCATTTCATTACTTTTTCTCAAAAGCATGCGTCTCGGGTTTGAGACAACTTTGGTAAATGTTTTCTAGTCCGGTTTGGGACTACTTTTACATCTCGGGTTTTGAGATGCTTTGACTCCATGTGTGGATCGGGTTTTCGATTCCTTGTGTGGATCGTGTTTTTATCAGTTTACAACTTTAACTGTCCTTTGTGAACTAAACACATTCTATCACATTAAGTCCTTACATATTATTGGGTTAATCGCTGGAGGCGAACGGGGTATTAGTTGATAGCGCTATTAGGTTGTGCAACAACCTCATGCTTGAGGTGCTTGGGTCACGGGCATGAACTTTTGATCACATTCTTGAGGAGCTGAACTTACAAGTGTTGATAGACACTATTACTAAGGCAAAATTTATAACTTCTGTATGTTCCCAATAATCACCTGTTTAGTTACAATGAGTGGGCTAGCTACCGCTGACGAGCTTAAACTAATGATACTTAATCATTTTGGTTTTTGACAACTTTACACCTGTTAGCTAAACTGTGAACTCACCGACTTTATGTTGACATACGCTAGCATGCTTTTACAGGTCGCTAGGTACGGAGCACGTGTAGGACAGGCATCATATAGTGTCATTGGGATATGAACACTTAACTATTTTTGAATATTTAAACATATACTTTTGGTTTTGGGCACATTGTTTTGCTCATACTATTACTTAAGTGCTTTCGATTTCGCTTCCACAATTACTTAAATGTTTTGGTTAACTTTTAAACTTGGTTTTTCAATAACGAACTAAATGGTTTGGGCATTTAGAGTCGTTCATGTGACTTATGGCTATGGGATCCTGGTATGTCACGCGCCTCGCGGTATAAACCCCGCAGTGGAAATTTGAGGGTGTGACAGATTGGTATCAGAGACATTGCTTATAGTGAATTAGGATTGCATTCTAGTCTATAATCATCATAGAATAAGTACTATATTAGTTACACTCACTACCTTAAGTGCACAACTTATTACTTTCTTGAATACGTGTACTGATTTAACATATTGCAGGGAACCATGACTAACCCTACTCATAGAAACTATTCTTATCGTGCTATCGAGGGGCCATAAGCCATATCACTAGATCCTTATCAACTTCCAGCTTCATCACAGGATCCACTTTGGGATGCCAGCCGTTGGCTATGGTTTACCGACATGTTGCACTCTTGGGTTGTAGGTTATAGAGTGCCAGTTAGAGTACCGCCCATTATTGACTAATGGGAGAGATCACTTGCAGGAATGGTGAGGCATGTTCATACTGAGTTGGACAACGCCTTCACTACTGTCAAACAATTTCAGCTTTTGAGGAGGAATGCTGATGAAGCACTTAAGCATATGGAAGAACAGATTGATCATTTATTGACGGAGTTAGAGCATTCACACTAAATACTCCATCTCCTTCTCTATAATTATACTAAAAATCACTACCATTCTCTCTCCTTTTCTATTTAATAATACTTATTCTATACTTTTATCATTACCTTTTCTCTCTCCCCTACTCACAACCATTTTTTAAAAAATATTAAAAAATTATGAAGGGTGAGCAGTGTCTCCTCCAAATTTACTGATGAACAGTGTCTCCTCTATATATTTTCTCTCTCATATACTCACAACCACTTATACTCACTCTATATAATATAGAGACCTCCCTCACACTATTATAGAGTGTCTACTATGAATGCTCTTAGCAGGGGTTAAGAAAGGGCTGCTGAGGCTAGGCAGGAGTTGACTGCCACCAAACAGGATTTAGCAGCCACCAGGTAGGAACTGAATACTGTGCGTAATAGATTTATGGAAGCTTTGGGGCAAAATGAAGAGGAACCAGAGGAGGATTCGATTCTCTTGGAGCAGCACTTGATGCAACACTCGAGGATGAGCTCGAGTCAGAGGAGGAGGAAGAAGAGCCAATTGAGATCGAGATTCAGGACGAGAGCGAGGATGAAGGCTCGTGCGTTTCCATGGATCACCTGGACGATTGATTTTTACTATCCTAGTATTTAATATATATTCATATGATGACTTTTATCATTGTGAGACTTGAAAATCGTTGGGCTACTATCGATCGACTACTTTACCTTATTCTCGCGTATATTTTTCTATAATATATTCTAGTTTACTTGTACTATGTGAACGATTGTATGTGGGACATATTATCATTTTCTCATGAGTATAGTGTAAATGTAGAATTGCTATTGCGGGAAGAGGTCAAGGTAGAGGAAACATTAACATGACCCAAGCAGAGCTGAACGCGCTCATCAACGACAGGGTGGTTGAAGCCCTAGCAGCTTTTCAAGTTGGTAACGCCATTTCACTCTATTCTCTTTCCTTAGACTCTAGCGTTAAGCTCTTTTTCTCATTTGTGACTTTCACTTTTGGTGCTTAGGCCGACCTGCTCATCATCCTCCAGTTTGTACCTACAAGTCATTCATGGATTGCAAGCCTCAGAATTTCGGGGATCTGAAGGAGCAGTCGGGCTACTTAGCTGGTTTGAAAACGTGGAATCGTGTTTTGCTATGTACAACTGCCCGCCAGCTGACAGGGTTAAGTATGCCACTGCTACACTTGAGAATGCGGCATTATCTTGGTGGAATGCTCAAGTACAGATGCTAGGAGTTGATGTGGCCAATGCTACACCCTGGGCGGATTTCAAGGAACTGATGAAAGAGGAGTATTGTCCTAGGGATGAGATTCAGAAGTTGGAGACAGAGTATCTCAACTTAAAGATGGTGGGGTCGGAGATTGAGAACTATACTACTAGGTCGCATGAGCTAGCGGCAATGTGTCCTAATTATTCTAACCCGCCCTACAAACGGATCGAGTTGTACATCAAGGGTTTGGTGCCCAAGATTAAGAGTATGGTCACTGCTGCTAACCTTAATAATATTCAGCAGGTCATTCGTATGGCACACCAACTGACTGATCAGAAGGTGGAAGAGGGACTATTATCCCCTCCTGGTGCTTCATCTTCGGGTACTAATGACAACAAGAGAAAGTGGGAGAATGCGTCTGGCAAACTCTCAAATAATGGAAACCATCAGCAGCAGAACAAGAGGCATGACAATCACAGCAGTAGTAACAACCGCAATCACTCTCAGGGAGGTTATCAGGGAAACCGTCCCAAATGCATCAGATGCAACTTTCACCATTCTGGGCCATGTAACAAGGGCAAGTGTGATCGCTATGGTAAGATGGGGCATGTACAGAAGGACTGTTGGGTTAATGTTTAGGGAAATCAGCAGGTACCACAGCAGGGCCAACAACAAAAGGGTGGTAAAGGGTGTTACCAGTGTGGTAGTGAGAATCATTTTAAGAGGGATTGTCCCCAGCTGAACGAAAATGGAAACAATGGGGGGAAACAACAACAACAACAACAACAACAACAATGGGGCTCGTGGAAGAGCATTTGTGATTGGCTCTAGGGAAGCTAGGACTGATAACAATGTCGTGACGGGTACGTGTTCCTTAAACGACATTCCCGCTTCTGTTTTATATGATACAGGTGCAGACTATAGTTTTGTGTCATTGAAACTTAGCAAACATCTAGGGATAGTTCCCACTCTTCTTGATACCCCACATTCTATAGAGTTAGCCAATGGGAAGCCTGTGGAGGCAACCCATATCCATCATGACTGCAAGCTCTATCTAGATGGTCAAGTATTTACCATCGATCTTATGCCTATCACCCTAGGAAGCTTCGATATCATGGTTGGCATGGACTGGTTGTCCAAGCATCGCGCTGAAATTCTCTGTCAGGAGAAGATTGTTTGTATCCCTCTCCATAGTGGAGGACTATTATCTATTCAGGGTGATCGTGGTGGTGCCATGGTGGGCATCGTCTCCTTCTTGAAAGCCCAGAAGTGTATTCGAAAGGGCTATCCAGCTATTCTGGCTAACATTTCTGATACTCGAGTTGAAGTTGAAACCAAGATTGAGGACATTCTTGTAGTTTGTGACTTTCCAGATGTATTCCTAGAGGAACTACCTGGACTTCCACCTGTTCATCAAGTGGAGTTTCAAATTGATCTTGCACCCAGGTGCACCGCACCTGGAGCGGCCCCAGTTGCACCGCAGCATACCGCTTAGCACCAGTCGAACTTCAAGAACTATCTACCCAACTCCAAGGGCTATTGGATAGGGGTTTCATTAGGCCTAGTTCTTCACCTTGGGGAGCCCCAATCCTGTTTGTTAAGAAGAAGGATGGGAGCTTCCGCATGTGTATTGATTATCGGGAGTTGAACAAGGAGACGGTTAAGAACCGCTACCCTTTGCCTCGTATTGATGATTTGTTCGACCAGCTTCAAGGTTCGAGTTTCTATTCTAAGATTGGCTTGAGGTCAGGTATCACCAGCTGAGAGTCCGAGAGGAGGATGTGGCAAAGGCAGTCTTTCGAACTCGTTATGGACATTATGAGATTTTGGTAATGCTATTTGGGCTGACCAATGCACCGGCTGTGTTCATGGATCTTATGAACCGCGTGTGTAAGCCTTATTTGGACAAATTCATCATAGTGTTCATAGATGACATACTGATCTGTTCCAAGAGCAGGGAAGAGCATGAGCAGCACATGCAGTTGATCTTGGAACTCCTGAGAAATGAGCGGCTGTATGCGAAATTCTCTAAATGTGACTTCTGGATTCGAGAGGTCCAATTTCTAGGACATGTGGTCAACGAGGCAGGAATACATGTCGATCTCGCCAAGATTGATGCTATTAAAAAGTGGGAGGCTCCTAAGACTCCTACAAAGGTGCTCAAGTTTCTTGGACTTGCGGGATTTTATCGCAGATTCATTTAGGGATTCTCTAAGATCGCTCAACCCCTCACTTCTTTGACACAGAAGGGTATTACTTACAAGTGGGAAGGTACCTAAGAATCTGCTTTTCAATTGTTAAAGACAAATCTTTGCAGTGCACCCATACTATCGCTACCTCAAGGAATAGAGGACTTTGTGGTGTACTGTGATGCGTCTATCCAAGGTTTAGGGTGTGTACTGATGCAGCGTGATAAGGTGATCGCGTATGCTTCACGTCAATTGAAGGTTCATGAGAAGAATTACTTGTAGGTCCTTGGAATGGATCGATACAAGCCAGATCAGATCTATCAAGGTGCGGAATCCCTTGATAGATGTTTATGCAAAATGATGAATCGACTCAAACGATAAGAACACGATGAGAATACTTATAAAACCGTCTTCTATTGATTATAACCATATTACAATCAATTCAAGACAATGTTGCAGACACACTGACAACACTCACAAACTTGGTGGCTACTTTACTCTCTAGAATGACCAACACCAAACCCTAACCCTAACCCCACGTATTCTATTTATACATGAGCATATTAGAATATTCTTTAGTGAAGATGGAATATTCTCTAGAGAAGATAGCAATTAGTGAAGATAGCTATCTTCACTAATTAGCATCCTCTTTAGGTTATCTTCACTTGTTTCACCTATGACTAATTTCGCCTACCACCAAGTTCGTTAATTACAATAAAGACGATTACACGTTATACAAATGACTATCTACTAGCTATTCTATCTAGTAAGCTGTTGTCACACAGAAATGCACCAACAAACTCCCCCTTGACAATAGCTTCTAGATGTCTTCGTTTTTATGCAACTTCATGACTCTAAGTCTTTGGATTGCTTCAGCTTCAATGTACTAACAAACTCCCCTTAAGCTGATGAATCTAATCTTTGAGTTTCTTAACTACTTTGAGTTATCTGATCATCGTGATCTTCAAATTCTTCATCTGGTGAGCAAATCCTGACTAGAACGAGTGAGCATTAATGTAGATGGAGATGGAGGATCTCATTACGAAACCTTGACTTCTGCAATTTACTTTGATATCAGCATCAATCTGTGCATCTTGATTTCTGAACTTCACTTGGAAATCAACATCAATCTGTGCACTATCACAAACAATACCTTGAAAGACACATTAGTCTATTTCACATTAAAGATAAACCAATATTTTATCTTGATATGCAAATGCATATGCAAAAACGTAATTTATCAGTTCAAAATGGAAGCCCTTAAAAAGAAAACATTTTTGGTATTTTTTTTTAGAATATAATAAAACAAACTAAAAATATTTACAATGCATCTTTTTGTGAGAATCATGTGCAAGAAGATCATATCAGCTTTGTTAAACTGTTTCACACTTTCAGTTATTTTTCTTAATTTAATTTTGTGAATAACATTCCAAGACGATTACTGATATTGTTTATCCACTTAAACAAGCTACACGAAAGTTTCAAAGCTTTTCCCTTGTGATATGATTAATTGATTTATACTGTTATACCAGTGTGTCCCACAACATGACATATCCCCGCGATCAAGGTATGCACAAAGATTCTTCGTAACGGGTGAGTATATTGTTACCATCCGTATAATTTACAAGGTACGGTTCACATCGGTGTACAGGTCAGCATATATCTGGATGCAACAAAGTGACCAATGTGAACTCAACCAGGGTTTGGACAAATACCATTATATTTTGGTATGAATTTTAGCTTAAGGCATTTTTGAGTTAGACTTTCAGCATATATGGGTTTTGGCGTTTCCTTTTTCTTTTTGCTCTTTTAAGATATCCTGGCTGTGCCTAGGTCAGCATATTTCTGGATGCAGCAGAAGGGCAGCCAGGTTATCCCCGGATGTTACAACAATTTAAAGACCCAAAACCTCAGATTTTGGCAATCTATCAACGCAAGATTTAAGATTATAAAATCATACGCCAATGATATGTTACCCACTTGGTACACAGTTCGTTGTGTTTATGTCACCCAGTAAGCTGATTTATTCATGTCTCTTGCCTACTGGTACATTGTATGATGGAGCTGTTATCACATTTAAGTTTATTTTTCAGTGTGACAGTCCAACTGCTAATGTACTATCATTTCTTCTCTTTCACACCATGATTTCTCGTTTTCTGAATTTTTTTGATGTTTTTGTATTTTTTGAATTAAATTATATCACTCCCCCTAAACACACGCACACATCTAAATCCTTTTGGCTTAGGGAAATTTCTCCCCCTAAATTTTTGGTTTTCTGAAAATAAAAACAGAAATATAAAAATAGTCTCCCCCTTAAACTGACAAAAGGTTTTCAATGTGAAAAGAAGAATAATATGTATAACTTTAAAGAGAAGGAATAATATCTTCACCGAAGTAAACCATTCGTCACCATTGGTAACCTATAATTCACCTCAGATAATTTACAGGAACAACAACCGTCGAACAAGTAAACAGTCCTCCACGGCCGTCCTGCACTCACTCAACAATTTAGTTAGTACGAGGAACCCAGACTCTAGTAGTCTTGGTTTGACCTCGTTCATTCACATAAGTAAACTCATTCAAATGTCCATTACACCGTTCATTTGACTTGGATCTGTTGCTTGTTGATTTTTGAGATTGATAATTGGAAACATTTTGATAGTGATTACTTGAAAAGTATTGATTCCGATTATCATACCTTGAATTTTTGAAAATTCTTGGTTGATTATTTGAGTTATGGAAACTCCTATAATCATCTCTTCGAGAGTTTACATTTTGTTTTTGATAATTTCCTTTGTGAAAATTTTGATAACCATCATTCTGGTATCGATTTTGATGTTGGAACCTATTTGATTGACCATTGTAATTATTGCATCTTGGTGATTGATTTCTTGGTCCATCAAATTATCCCGAACATGAATTCTGAGGATGAGTTTTTGATTTATTTTGTTTAGAACATGGTACTTCATTTTTACCCTTATCAGCCTGATTCCCATCCTTTGCAACTCCATATTGTTTCTTTTGAACAGACTTCTTATTCAACTTACTCTCACCGGATTTTTCAATTATCTTAAACGGGCAACAACTAGCAACATGCCCTCTAATACGACAGTTAAAGCATGATCTTTTCTTAAGCTTAGATTGAGGAATAGACTGTGAAGAAGATGGTCTAAGTTCACTCTTCTTAACTTCCACAACCTTATTCATCTTTTCTTGATTGCTGTTTGATCCAACAGATTCCTTTTCTGCAGAACTAGGACTCTTAGGCAAGTCAATATCCTGAGATTCGACTACAGGTTGTTTACCATTTACCGCATCAATGAACTCTTCCTTAGTAGGCAAGAATGAATAGTTCCCATTAAGGGAGGAGGAACATCATTATATCCTAACCCCGCTGACTCATTGTTATCCTTTTAGGAATCTATGATGATGTTATGAAGGTACTTGGTACTACGACACTGTTCAACCTGCCTGTTAAGTTCACCTATCTTAATCTTTTGCTCATCTATCTCCTTGTTTTTCTCAGCAATGACCTTTTGTTTGTCAGTTATGGCTAGATGGGCTAGATCCAGATAACAGATCTTATCCTTAACTACAAGGTTTAATGCCTTAAGGTCCTTTTCTACAGCTTTAAGCTTCCTCTTAAGATTATCCTCTCTAATCCTGTTGCCCAAATTAAACTCTTTTTCTTGATCTAGTAGCACAACTAACTCAGTGTTATGTTTAGCTACTTTATCATTTTCAGCAACTAATAAGGCAATTCTCTCAGCATAATCCACACATTTTTTACATGCATTAACAACAGAAGAGAGAGAAATGTGTACCTTTGTGTCGATGGAGTCCAATTCAGACATGTATGCGATGAACTCCTTGGTAGACATCCCTTATGTGTCCTCGATATCAATGACGTTAGGCACAACTGCACTCTCATCATTTACCTCCTCAGCATCAACAGCTTCCTCTGTTTCCTTTTTCTTGTCCTCGTCACTTTCTGCCATTGAAGCGTGATCACTCGTTCCCTCACTTGATTTATCCTGTTGAACTGGCACGAACCCCTTTGGGCTCTCACTTCTTTCTGAGGAATGACAACTTGAGCTTTGTCCTGAAGAACTCTGATTTGAAGAACTCTGCTTAGTGTGACTATTCACTTTAAAACGTCTTTCCAAAGCCTTCCATAGGTCATATGAATCGTAATAAAGCCTAAACTCACTACGAATCGCATCTGACAAATACATGTTAATTGTTGCAAAAGCCTTGCCTGCAGCATCATACATTTGTTTATCAGACTCTTGCATTTCGTTGTATGTTGGTACACGCTTGATGCCGTCAATTCCTTCATAGGCAGGTTTGATATACCCGTAGATGATACAGTCCCACATTCTTTCATCCTCACATTTGATAAATGATTCGAATTTGGTTTGCCAGTCATCAAAATCCTCAATTTTTACCAGTTTGGGAGCGGTTTGAATGACATGTCTAAAGTCCATTTTAATTCCTTTAAATCACGCAGCAGAACGTTTCAATTAATTTTAAATGTCCAAGATATGAATGTAGGTCCAAAGTCCAAGTCCAAGACAAATTGGGTCCAAATGTTTTCGAGGCTCAAATTATAGTCCAAGTCCAATAACCGAGAACTTATAGTCCGAGAACAATTTCCAAGAACCACAATCTATCCGAGAACCAAAGTCTTGTATGAGAACTAGAATGTGATCCGAGAACTAGAGTGAACTCGAGAACTAAAGAGTTTGTTCTTGAGTCCGAGATCTTTTGTGGTTGTGTAGCTGAGAACTTGTGATCGAGATCCTCAATGTTTGTCCGAGAACCAATGCTTGTCAAAGAACCTTTTAGAGAACAAGACTTTAGCCGAGAACCTTGGTTATCCAAGAACAATCCTTATTTTCGGATGAAGGCACCTTTTGCAAGAACCTAAAGTATTCGAGAACTAGGAGCCGTATCCGAGATCTTGTGGAGTGTCCGAGAACTATGTAGCCAAGATCTAACCTTGTCCGAGAACTAAAGCTACTTGGTCAACAAGATTAGATCCTAAAATTTAGGATGTGATTGAGGTGATTTGAATTTTGAAATCTTGTAATCACAACAACTTTCCAAAATACTTTCATAATTGCAGTCCTTTCCTTAACTTAAAAAATTCTGCACAAACACAAATCACAAAACAAACAAATTAAAATAGGATCAAATCAACAATTATTATAATAAAAAAATTAGGGTTCTTGATGTTGTTGATTATTCCTTGAACCCGATTAATAACCTTTATCTCAGGAAATTTTTTAAAACCTGCGAAACTCTTAAAAAAAATCATGAGAACAATAGTATGATTAACCAAAATTGGAAGCATTATAAATCCAAAAAAAAAATGAACCGTAACCTCAAAAAAAATGAACCGTGAGATCTAATAACCAAAAACAAGAAACCGTAACAAAAAAAATTTAAAATCAAAACAAGAGAAAACGGAATTTAATACAAAATTTAAACCAAAAAAAAATTATCAAAACAAATCAGAATTTTTATGAATAATATGAAGGTTGAACAAAAAAAAAAAGCCGATTATTATAATGGATCAATAATTTTTTTTTAAATGAACTAACGAAGATGCCTTAAAACTTTACGAAGAAGAAAGTGAATTAAGATTCCTACACGAAGTTATTAAATATTATTAAAAGAAAGAAGGAATTGAATATTAGAAACAAAAGAAGGTACTAAAGCAAGATGAATATTAAAACAACGAAGTTAGTGAAAGATGTTTATGCAATTTCATTTAAGTAACTCTTATTTGTTTATAATAATAATTTTAAAACAACGAAATTGAAAGAGTTGACTCATTCAAAAGGATCTTGAGCGAAGATGTAATTGTAATCCCTATCTTCGTTTATATTGATTGATCGAACAGGAGGTTTTTTTTTTTTTGGGTCGAAGACTCTTAGGAATCACTAGAAACTTTCTGAATAGCACGATAATTGACTGAGAACGATTATTAGACACGAAAACAAAAGATTTGAACGACAAGATACGTTCCAATCGATTCAATATTTGCAACAATCAAGCTTGAACCGTACAATCGAGCGTAATAGGCTCTGATAGCAATTGTAGGTCCTTGGAATGGATCGATACAAGCCAGATCAGATCTATCAAGGTGCGGAATCCCTTGATAGATGTTTATGCAAAATGATGAATTGACTCAAACGATAAGAACACGATGAGAATACTTATAAAACCGTCTTCTATTGATTATAAACATATTACAATCAATTCAAGACAACGTTGCAGACACACTGACAACACTCATAAACTTGGTGGCTACTTTACTCTCTAGAATGACCAACACCAAACCCTAACCCCATGTATTCTATTAATACATGAGCATATTAGAATATTCTCTAGTGAAGATGGAATATTCTCTAGAGAAGACAGAATATTCTCTAGAGAAGATAGCAATTAGTGAAGATAGCTATCTTCACTAATTAGCATCTTCTTTAGCTTATCTTCACTTATTTCGCCTATGACTAATTTCGCCTACCACCAAGTTCGTTAATTACAATAAAGACGATTACACGTTATACAAATGACTATCTACTAGCTATTCTATCTAGTAAGCTGTTGTCACACAGAAATGCACCAACAAACTCCCCCTTGACAATAGCTTCTAGATGCCTTCATTTTTATGCAACTTCATGACTCTAAGTATTTGGATTGCTTCAGCTTCAATGTACTAACAAATTACACCACCCACGACTTGGAACTAGGAGCGGTGATTTTTGCTCTAAAGATTTGGATGCATTATCTCTATGGAACGAAGTGTATGATCTTCACTGATCACAAGAGCCTCCAACACATATTCGATCAGAAGGTGCTGAACATGCGACATCGTCGATGGGTCGAGCTTCTGAATGATTATGACTGTGCCATCAAATACCATCCGAGGAAAGCTAACGTAGTAGCAGATGCCCTTAGTCGTAAGGAAACGAAACCAAGCGGGTGCGAGCCTTATAGCTTACTATTCATTCTAATCTTCCTGATAAGATACGTGAAGCCCAGGGCGAGGCCTTGAAAGAAGAAAACATCAGGCTTGAGACACTGCGTGGTGCTGATAAGCACCTGGAACTAAGGACAGATGGTCTTTAGTACTTCATGAATCGAGTCTGGATTCCGCATTTTGGGGATCTCAGACAACTTGTGCTCGACGAGGCTTACACCTCTCGTTATTCGGTACATCCTGGTTTGGATAAAATGTACCAAGATCTCAAAACTCTTTACTGGTGGCCAAACATGAAAGCTGAGATAGCCACTTATGTTAGTAAGTGCTTGACTTGTGTAAAGGTTAAGATTGAATATTAGAAACCTTCAGGCTTACTCCAGCAACCAGAAATCCCTATGTGGAAATGGGACGGAATTTCTATGGACTTTATCACGAAGCTCCCTAAAACGCCAAGTGGGCATAACATGATTTGGGTTATCGTCGATCGTTTAACCAAATCGGCACATTTTCTGGCAATAAAGGAAACTGACACGCTGGAGAAACTGGCCAACATCTATATCAAGGAGGTCGTCTCCAGGAATGTGGTGCCTACTTCTATCATATCTAATCGCGACGCGCGATTTACTTCTCATTTTTGGACTACTCTCCAAGATGCTTTAGGGACTCGCTTAGATATGAGCACAACCTATCAACCACAGACGGATGGACAAAGTGAACTTATGTAGGTCCCTTTCCCTTGAGATCTTCTCTACAATCAAACCATACATGAATCCTAGACGCGGAATATCATTGATCCGTGGATATCACACAAAGAACAATCACAAGATTACTTTTAACGTTTTATCTTATTGCACGAATCACTGATAACATACAATAAGACCTAACTATGAATCTTGTAAACTAGCTTGCACAAGAACTCTCTCAATCTCTCTCTACCACTCAAGACCCACCAACTAACCAACCCCTAAAACCCCATGCATCATTTGCTTATATACATACATCCTCATAAGCTTTTATCTGGGCTTCTGTTGGGCTTTTACAATGCAAGCTTAATTACATATTCACGAACTATCTTAGATAAGTTCTTCTAACGACACGAACAATATAAAGTCTTCTATCAATAATCCCGAGAGTTTGTTTATCCGTTTGAGTATCTGTCACAAACTTGCACCAACAAACTCCCCCTTGACAGATGCTCTTTAAGATTATTTTTCAAATCTCAAAGTATCTTCAATTGTCTTCCACTTGAAGTCTTTAATCTTCAACAACTTGATCTTGAGATTGTCTACCAAAGTAATTTAGAAGAACTCGGCAGATCACTTCTCTTCTTTTCTTCAACTTGTGATCTTGAATCTTTAACAGCTCTCCCTTGTTCAGCATCTCTTGAGAATTAAGTAACCCCCCCTGAGAATAAGCCTGGATTGTAAAAACTTCCACTTGAGCACTATGCGAATGCATTACTTGATCTGAAGTCTTTTTACCCCCCCTGAAACACAAAATATTTCTTCCTATATGTATATTTCTCCCCCTGAGCTGCTAAGTCTTCTAAAATCAGCAACTGTTGTTTAGAACTTCAGTGTTTTGTCGTCTTCTTGTCTCTGTTTCTTCAAAAAATTTCTTAAATAACAAGAATTTGTCCAAAAGGAGGTTCAGACCTTATCACGTCCATCATTATCATCAAAATACTTGTCACACTCAACCAACTTGTAAGTAAACCATCATCACACATATAAACTTACAAAGTTTATAAACCACCTGTGACAAAAAATGTTTTGCGGTTAAAATTCATAAGCTTTCAGAAGATATGATGTTTTGCAAAATTTTCTAAGTGTTTTATAAAAACAACTTTCAAAATTTTCTAAACAGTTAGATCCACCACAGAACAACCGTTTCTCGTGCATCAAATCCTGAAGCAAAATAAAATCTTTTTGTATTTTTGGATTTTTTGATAAGTAAAATAAATGAACGTAAAGACAATTCAAGTAAACTATGTAAAAACATAAAAACACTCTATTTTTGGTTATAGCAGACACTGGTTAAAAGGATCATATAAGCTAGATTGAGATGTCACACTAAGTTAATGTTCTTAATAACTTCTTAATGTGTAAGACTGCATTCCAAGACGATTACCAGTATTATGTATCCACATAAACAATATAACACTTAACGATTCCAAATCCATATTAGCATTTAGGTGTATTAAACTGAATCATCTATGTTACCCACGACATGACATACCCCCGCGATCAAGTCATGTACAAAGGTTCGTCGTAACAGGTGAGTAAATTGCCATTATCCATGTTGTTTACAAGGCACGAGACACGATGGTGTACAGGTCTGCATATTTCTGGATGCAACAAAGTGACCAAACGTGTACTCAACCGGGGTTAAGACAAATACCATTTTAGGCGGTACGAATTTTCAGCTTTAGACATTTTTGATTGATTGCCTTTTAGCCTTTGAGGGTTTTGGCATTTAACGTATGCTCTTTTAAGATGTTCTGACATAGTCTAGGTCAGCATGTATCTGGATGCAGCAAAAGACCAGTCAGATCATCCTGGATAAATTTAACAATTTAAAGACCTGAAACCTCAGAATTTTGTAACACGCTATCAACACAAGATTTAAGACTATAAAATCATATGCCAATGACATGTATCCCATAGAATCAACAGTCATTAAGATTTATATTTCAATTAATAGACCAGATTCGTGTGTCAATTGCCTACCAGTACATCATATAATGAAGATCCAGCCACACTTAGCTTTAATTTTTCTGCTCAATTTTATTAAGTGTAACAAAATCAACAGCTAATGCGCTATCATTTCCAATTAGGTACCAGATTTGCTATAGTTTGTTTTTTTTTTTTTTTTTGCAATCAAGCAGAAGCAAATAAAACACAAAGTAAAAACTAACTAAAAACTTAAAAACTAAAAGCTTCAGCACTTATTAGAAAACGAAAAGTTATTCCGGGTTTCTCATCCCGTTCAGCTGCACTAACAGTTCAAACCGAGCTCTATCGAAATCTTCTGTGAACAAATCAGCTGGGTTATCCAAAGTATCAACCTTTTTTAAATAAATCATCTTTTTCTCAAAACAATCCCTTATGAAATGATGCCTTATGTCTATATGTTTTGCTTTGGAAATGTTTTTGGGATTCTCTGTGATTGAAATGGTGGCTTGATTATCAATAAGAATAGGAGTATGAGTGAAATTCAAACCGTAATCCCGCATATGTTGTTGTATCCACAAAACCTGTGAACAACAGCTACTAGCAGCAACGTATTCTGCTTCACGTGTGGAAACAGCCACCGAAGTCTGCCTTTTGCACTGCCAGGAAACGAGTCTTCCTCCTAAAAATTGACATCTACTAGTAGTAGACTTCCGATTCTGGTTACATCCGTCGTAGTCCGAATCTGTATACGCTACAAGATCCAATTTGCCATCAGTTGGATACCAGATTTCCAATTTGGGTTTCCCCTTTAGGTATCTAAGAATCCGTTTGACCGCAATCATATGCGACTCCTTTGGATCCGCCTGAAACCTGGCACAAAGACAAACTGGAAACATAATGTCAGGTCTAGAAGCAGTTAAGTACATGAGTGAACCAATCATTGCCTGGTACTTTGTGGGGTCGACATATTTGTTGCTTTCGGTATCTGGACCGAGACAGTGGTTGACCGGTAGAGGAGAATGATAAGGGGTGCAATCATTCATCTTGAAACGAGTCAGGATGTCATGCACATACTTGGTTTGATGGATAAACATTCCATCTGCCTTCTGATCCACCTGTAGACCAAGGAATAACTTTAACTCCCCTATAGCACTCATTTCAAACTTCCTTTTCATCACCTGCTCAAATTCCTTGCATAAGTCGTCATTTGGTGACCCAAAGATGATGTCATCAACGTACACCTGTACCAGCAGAAAATCTTCTCCTTTTCTCCGAATGAAAAGTGTACTGTCAATCTTTCCTCTCTCAAAGCCATTGTTCAAGAGGTAAGAAGATAGAGTCTCATACCATGCTCTGGGTGCCTGATGAAGTCTAGAAAGGGCCTTGTCAAGTTTGTAAACCCGATCTAGATATTCTAGATCTGTGAACCCCGGTGGTTGAGAGACATACACCAGCTGTTGGGTCTGCTGACCTGAAGAAGAACGGATGATTGAAAAGCCAAAATATACTAATAGTTGATCCATATAAATAAAAACCATTTACAACATACTCCTCCCAAAAGACTGTTGACCCTAACAACTATTCCACCCAAACAACTGCTATGACAACTGCTGCTACAAAGGACTGCTGGATAACAACTGATAGAGAACAACTGCTGACTAAAGGTCTGATAGAGAACAACTGCTGATCAAGTGCTGAAGACTAAAGGTCTGTTGCAGCCAACAGCACTTAGGCTCGAAAAAATGATACAAGACCATCAGAGTTTTCCTCAACAGTAGTTTACCTTACAGTGTTTTGCAATGTAACAGTAGTTTGTATAGGGTAGATGTTTTATGTTGTTATTCTGTTAGAGGTCACTGTCTTAGGTGACGTCAGCTTAGATCATCAGTGGTTTAGATTTGTCTATAAATAGAACATTGCTTGTACTGTTCTATTGGTCACTCACAACATTCTCTCAGACAAACAATCACAGAGTGATCAGGCTGAGGGGGAGTACTTGTAATTGATTGTAATCTTTCAATATAATGAAAGCATTCGATTAGAAAACATTTACTCTTTTGTTTTGATTATAGTTTATTATTCCGCTGCACCTTCCATTTATATTTACTTCATTTATTTCTCATTTTACTTAAACAAATCAAAACAATCAAACTCAGATCCTAACAATTGGTATCAGAGCTTGGTCAATTAAATTCGATCTAATCAATCAATTTAATATAAACAGATCAGCTCACATTTATTGATATCGTTTGTTTGTCGGATTGAAAACAGAGTAATAGTTCATTTTCGATTCAACCGTTTGTAAACAGACTTTGTTTTTGAAAAATCAGAGAATGGCTTCAATCAATCACGATCCACACAATACTGGCACGAACAAGAAGCCACTGAAAGAACAATTTGGTGGGACTGAAGAGGTTATTGAAAACAACCGTGAAATACTTAACCAACAATATGAAACATTCAGTCACATTAATGGAGAGTCATTAACTCAACAATTTGAGAGGTTTAACTGTCTCATTAGTGAACTAAAACTGGTTGGTCTAACTTACCCTCATTCAACTTTGAACCATAGGTTTTTAAGATAATTACCAGATAAATGGGACACTATTGCTATAGTTATGAGAAACTCAATTGGATTCAAGGACCTATCACTAACCCAGCTTCATGGTAAGCTCTTGACCTATGAGAGAGAGCTTAACCAGAAAAAGAAGCTCCAGGACTCTGGAAAAGTGTCTGATGACTATGTATTTGGTAATACAACACTTCTGGGACATGATGAGGTGCCTGGTAATAGTAAGGATCAGAGTTATGATCATTTCATTGACATAACTTCAGGTTTTAACTCTGATTCTTATTCACCAAACCATGCTTTTACAGCAAGTGGTGGTGATATCCAGGCATCTGATAACATATCCTTTGAGTATGATGACCTAAAATACTTTGACCCTGAAGATTTGGAAGAAATGGACATTATGCACCAATTGGCCCTTCTCAGTGTAAGAACTAACAATTTTTACAAGAAAATTGGGAGAAGGTTTCCAGGGTTAACTGGCAGGTCAAAGGTGGGGTTGGATAAATCAAAGATAAAGTGTTATAAATGTCATAGACTAGGTCATTTTGCTAGGGAATGTAGGAGTCAACATGGTACACCTATGATTACCTATCCAAATCAAAGGCCATAGACCAACACTTATCAAAATTCCTATAATGCCCCTGGACCAAATGTGCAAAACACTGCTCATTTTGCACAGTCCTCAAACACTGTTCCTTAGATCCATTATGTGCAAACCCCTGTTGCTCAGGCACCTGTGCCAATGACTGCTGCTTAACCCTCTGCTCCTGCAGAGACCAGTCAACAGAGTTTCTTCACACAAGGCTTTGTTGATTGGAGCAGTCTACCAGATGAGTTGGGAGATGAAAATTTTGCACTTGTTGCCAAAGCTAAAAATGAACCAGAAAATTTCTGTTTCATGGCTATGGTAGAAGAGGTTGATTCTGAGGAAGTGGTAACTGAATCTATTGTTAAGACTGATGACATTGTTGATGAAGTAGTTGCAGGTGAAAAACCCGAAGAAGAGGTTATGAATCTCTCAGATCCCTGGGGTGCATCTGATGATTATGAGTGCAAGTGTGATTGTGCATTGATGGCTGCTGCTAAGGTATCTCCTCAAATCCTTAAAGATTTGTGTTCTGACAAATGTGTAATAGCATTTGCTAACATCAAAGAGGTGAATGAGAACCTTAGAAAGAAAATTTTAGATGATGAAGTTAAATTTGAGAAACTTTCAAAAGAGTTAAAAACAAATTTAACTGAAAAAGAATCTGAAATAAGCAGCTTAAAACATGAAGCAACTATAACCAAAGACCAGCTCCAAACTATGATAACTAAATATCACAGTTGCAAAGTAAGCTTGAGTCCACCCAAGTTGAATGTCAGAAATGGGTGGAATCATGTAGAGGTTTTGAGATGCTACTCAACAAACAAACCAAAAGTCATGTGAAGTTTGGTTTTGGTTTTGAAACCACTACTCCAGCTTTTGAAAACACTGACAAAAGGGATAAAAATTTAGTTGAGGTAGTACCAACTAATTTCAAGGGTCAAGAGATTAAAATCACTGAACCTAATGGCAAGAAAATTGTTCTTGAAAAACCTGAAGGTTCCTCATCATTCACTGAACTTGAAAATTATGAATTTAAACCTACTTGGTCTGAAGGTGTGTGGTACTCTTGAGAACGTCAAACCAGTTGATTTCAAAACTCCTAAGGGAAGACAGCACCACAGGCAAAGGTCATTCCCTTGAAAAACCTTCCAGCAGATGCTCAAACATCTGTTGAAAAGAAGGCTGAAAAAGGGAAAAAGAAAGAAAAGTCTGTCCACTTGTTCTGTGATTACTGTGAAAAGAAGAATCATGTTACTAAAAACTGTTTTCTTCTAAAAGCATATGATATAAACAAAGGAACAAGTGTGTGTGATTCCAAGGCCACATGCTCAATATGTGGCAAAAAGAATCACAAAACCAAAGAGTGTCTGTATCTCAAAAATTTTGATGTCAAAATACAAGAGTACAAGGCTAAAACTCTTGCAAGTCAAGTGGTGAGTACTTCAAAAGGAAAGCCCAAACAGACTTTTACACCAGTGCAAACATCTGTTACCAAAAGTCTTGAAACATCTGCTCCCAGGGATGTCCAAGTAACAGATGCTCCACCCACAAGCAAGTACCCAAGAGGATATGGACAACCACCATGTCATAGTCTGTCACATGTTTATGAGGAACCAAAAAGACCTTCTAAACCAAGAGTGAACAGAAATACCTATGGGTATTATCATCTGTCAAGAAGTGATCAAACAACTGTTGCCCCAAGTGTTGACATTCAAGCACTGGCAAATGGCCAGCAACAGTTGTTGAACTTGATTCAAAAACTAGTTCAAACCACTGATCACCTTCCCAAGCTTGAGACTGAAAAGTCTGTGGACCCATCCAAAGCCAACTTGGCTTTGGACACTAAACAAAACTAATTCATTACTGCTGTGCAGGGAGCTTCTGCTTGTTTAGATAGTCTATGGTATGTAGATAGTGGAGGCTCCAGGCACATGACAGGATGTAGAGCCCTTCTTCTGGACTTCTTAGCTCATGGAGGGGGTGATATATCCTTTGGTAATGATTCAAAAGGTAAGGTGTTGGGTTCAGGGACTGTTCAGGCTGGGAAACTCAAGTTTGAAAATGTCAATCTTATTGATAATTTAAATTTAATCTTCTTAGTGTTTCACAAATGAGTGACAAAGGTTATGGCTCATTATTCACTAAGAAAACTTGTAAGATTATTGGGCCAGAAGTGGTGAAAAAGATTGATACCATCATTGCTGAGAGCAAAGCACAACTTGTTGCTCATAGGAGTGGCAATGTGTATGTAGTTGATATGTTAAAGGACAATCCTATGGCAAATGTCTATTTGTTTTCTGCTGCCTCCACAAAGGAGACAGAATTGTGGCATAGGAGACTGGGTCATACCAACCTTCAAACTATCAACTTACTCTCCAAACAAAGCCTTGTCAGAGGTTTACCATCAAAAGAATTCAAATGTGATGAGCATTGTGTTTCCTGTTTAAAAGCAAAACAACATAAAAGCTCTTACAAATCCATTGATGAGTCCAAAACAAGTCAATGTCTACAATTGTTGCACATGGACTTGTTTGGCCCAGTTAAAATCATGAGTCTAAGAAGAAAAAGATTTTGTCTTGTCATAGTTGATGATTTTTCTAGGTTTACATGGACTTACTTTTTACACTCTATGGATGAGACTGCAGGTATTTTGAAGGACTTTGTCACCAAAGTTGAAAAACAATACGACTTGCCAGTAAAAGTCTTTAGAAATGACAATGGAACAGAGTTTAAAAATCAAGAGTTGGATGACTTCTGTGTGTCAAAAGGGATTGTGAGGCAGTACAACATCCCAAGAACACCAGAGCAAAATGGGGTGGTTGAGAGGAAAAATAGAACTCTTATTGAAGCTGCAAGAACCATGCTAGCAGATTCTGGTTTGCCACTGTCCTTCTGGGCAGAAGCTGTAAACACTGCTTGCTATGTTCAAAACAGAGTTTTGATCAACCCAAGACATCAAAAGACTGCTTATGAAATTTTGTTCAAAATCAAACCATTAATCTCATTTTTCAAAATCTTTGGCTGCCCATGTTTCATTTTAAATCTTAAAGATTCCATTTCAAAATTTGCAGCCAAAGTAGATTGTGGATATTTTCTAGGATATTCTTCTACTGCCAAGGCCTATAAAGTGTTTAACACAAGGACCAGGACAATATAAGAAACTCTGAATGTAAAGTTCAATGAACTTTCATCCCTAAAAATCCCAGCAAATCCTGCTGAGTTGTTTGATTTAGATAAATTCAAATTTGAAGATATTACTGTCAAAACTAACAATGCAGGTACTCCACAATCTCCACAACAAGATTACAGAACAGATGTTGTGATTCCAAGTCACTATAAAGTCTATTCTGCTCAGAGGAAGCAGCTGTTCAAAACAACTGTTAAAACTCTGTCACAGCTCAGTCAGCCACTGTTGGCCAGTCTTACCCTCAAACCACTGCTTCACCCTTTACATCCACTGCTCAATCATCTGTTGACAAAAGTCAAACATCTGTTGACAAAAGTCAGTCCAGTTTTATACCACTTAGACCCATTCCCCCACCTCCATCTGTTGGCACTACAGAAGTGCAAACAGATGTTACATCAACAGAGTCACCAAACCTCTGTCCTTCACCTCAAAATGCCATCATACCATATCAGGGAGATCTAATCTACCTAAGAGCTCATCCACCAGATCAAATCATTGGCAACATCAGAGAGGGTGTGCTAACAAGAAGCCAATCCTCAAATATCTGTCTTTTTGCAGGTTTTCTATCTCTCACACAACGTGTCAAGTACCAAGAGGCACTAAAAGACAATAGTTGGGTAGAAGCTATGCAGGAAGAGCTCCTCCAGTTTAAAAGACAACAAGTATGGGAACTTGTACCACTGCCTAAGGATGTTTGTCCAATAGGCATAAAGTGGGTCTTTAACAACAAAACTGATGAAAGGGGTATAGTTGTCAAGAATAAAGCCAGGCTTGTGGTTCAAGGCTTCAGACAAGAAGAAGGGATAGACTATGATGAAACCTTTGCTCCTATAGCAAGGTTAGAAGCTATCAGACTCTTTCTAACCTTTGCTGTCAACCACAACATCAAGGTATATCAGATGGAGATCAAATGTGCTTTCCTATATGGCAAAATTCAGGAGGAGGTCTATGTATGTCAACCACCTGGTTTTGAAGACACATTCCATCCTGATCATGTCTACAAGCTTAATAAAGCTTTGTATGGACTCAAGCAAGCACCTAGGGCCTGGTATGAAACTCTTTCCACCTTTCTCTTATCCATTGGTTTCACAAGAGGTAAAATTGATAAAACCTTAGTTTTGAAATGGAGAGGGAAAGATTTAATGATTGTTCAAATATATGTGGATGACATCATTTTTGGATCCACATGTAACAAAATGTGTGAAGAGTTTAGGGAACTCATGACAGCAGAGTTTGAAATGAGTGCTATGGGTGAACTTCAGTGTTTCCTTGGTCTCCAAGTGAAGCAGCTGCAAAATGGCACATTCATTCATCAAAATAAATATGTGAAAAATTTGTTAACTAGATTTGAGATGAATGACTGTAAGCCGTGTAGTACACCCATGAGTACAGTCAAGCTATTCACTATTGATGACAAGGATGAAATGGTTGACCAAACACATTACAGATGCATGATTGGGTCTTTATTGTACTTAACTGCATCTAGGCCAGACATTATGTTTGCCACTTCTGTTTGTGCAAGATCCCAGGCTTCACCCAGAAAGTCAAACCTTATTGCTGTGAAAAGGATATTCAGATACCTAAAAGGTGTTCCCACACTTGGTATCTGGTATCCTGCTAATGGAAACATTAAGCTTTCAGGTTATTCAGATAGTGATTTTGCTGGCTGCCACACCACAAGGAAGTCTACATCAGGAGGGTGCCAGTTTCTAGGGAATGCCTTAGTCTCTTGGCAAAGCAAAAAGCAAGCAGCTGTTTCAACTTCAACAGCTGAGGCTGAATACATTGCTGCTGCAAGCTGCACAGTCTAAGTCATGTGGCTTCAAAATCAATTGCTGGATTTTGGGATAACTGCACTAAGAACTCCACTCGTGTTGGACAGTCAAGCTGCTGAAAATATCATCAAGAATCCAGTTTCTCACTCAACCACAAAGCACATAGACATCAGACATCATTTTGTCAAAGATAGCTATGAAAAAGGTTTGATTTCTCTGCACCATGTTCCAACAGAGGATCAGTTGGCAGATGTGTTGACAAAAGCTTTAGATACATCTACCTTTACAAATCTGATTTCTAGAATTGGTATGCTAAACATGGACTAAACAACACAAATGTTTTAAATAAAAACATTAAAATGTTTCAGAAAATCAAAATCCATCCTTAAAAATAGCTTTTTGGTTGAAAAATCTGTTAAGGATAAAACAACTACGGTTTCATCCATTCTATCCACTGTTAAGTTGAAAAATCTGTTTCAAACATCTGATCAATAAAACAATCTGTTTCAAACCTCTAATCAGATAAAACAATTGTTTCATTATATATATATATATATATATATATCAAGTAATGTTAGCATCAGCACTTTGGTAAAACAACAACTGTTTGCATCAGATCTTTGGCAACAGCTGTATACCACCAGATGTTTAGCCATCAGATGTTTGCCACGTCTGCTCCTAAAAGCAGAGTTTTGGCCACATCAGCGGTTTCACCAGAGCCTATAAAAACCCTGTTTTACCACAACAATCCTTACACTGTCTCATTGTATTCAAAATACTGAAACCGCCTTCTTCTTCGTCAAACCCTTACTTCAATTCCACTTACTCTCACACTCAGAATCCATTACAATGGATCTTCAAGCAAAAGACACCCACAATTATCTCCCATATCTGGTAAAAACAGATGAAAACACTCCATTCCATTCCACCATCAACATCATCTTACAATCCAAATACCTGACAATCTTAACCGCTGATGCCCCTATCTATCTTGATACCCTCCAAGAATTTTGGTTGAATGCTGAGTTTCTTCTTCAAGACAAAAAGCCTACATCCATTATCTCAAAAATTGGAGAGACAAGTATCATCATTACCCCTGAACTAAATCCACAACCTTCTCACTCAATGACCAGTCATGAAATTATTCTTTCATACCCTCCTTCTCTGTGTCTCTGCTAAGTCCACTTCCTTTAATGAAATCCCATTGAGGATTCAGTACTTGGGCTATGCTATGTTGTCAGATTCTGACTTCAATCTATCCCAGGGACTATTTATGGACTTAGTATCAAATGTGAAAGCCATAAAGTCTGGGTCTAATAATGCTTTTTTGATTTACCCAAGAATTTTGAGTGTAGTCCTTCAAAAGGTTTTACCTGAAAAAGATTTCAAAAAGGGTGAGTCTATTCAAATGAAGAGTCTAACTGATGAAACTTTCACAAGAATGCTGGGTTCAACCACCCAAGAAAAAGTATTAAAAGTGTCAAAAGTTTCCAAAACACAAACAAAGAGGACTAAGACAACAACTGTTGTCCAAACCTCTATTGTTGAGCCTACTGCTCCTGGTGATCATGGCACTACATCCAGGCTGTGAAACCCACACCAGCCACCTCCAAAAGAAAACGTCCATCCACAAAAACCACCACTAAACTAAAAAGGGGACTTTCGGAAGATGAGATACCAGAAGAAAACCCCGTTGCAACACAAAAGCAACAAGAAACCACTGTTGTTACTTCCTCACAATAGTTGGATATATCTCAACCTGACCAAACTCCTCATGCATCCTCACAAAAGGATCATGTTGTAAGCCAAGGGGAAACACATCATGATACATTTGAGTCACTTGGCCATATGTTCACAAGCCCCTCTCCCAGGGCTAATTCTCTTTTCACTCCTCCACGCTCACCAAAACATGCTCCTCAAACCATGCAACCTCTGTTTGAGGCTATTGATAAAACTTAGGAAAATCCCAGTTCCTCTCCTTCACCCATCAATGAGAGTATACATCCAGAAGTGACTGGGACTGAGGAAAATCAATCAGCCATCCCACAAACAGAAGAGGAGGCTACACCCCTAGAGTTCAATGAAACTCTAGGTGAGTTTTCAAGTGAAGCAACCACTACTGATGTAGAGACCATTGTCTCACAACAGGACAGTGGTTACATAGCTAAGACTTCCTTGAAGGCAACAACTGATGAGGCCACTATAGTGTACCCAAAATCAGTTGGAAGTCCCCAGAACCAAGAAAAAGGGGCATCTGGTTCTCATCCTTTGGACTCACCTCCTAGGATTGAACCAGTTACAACTACCACTGGTAGGAATTCAGATGATCCTATTAACTTAGGTGATGGGTTAAAATACCAAGAATTGACGGCCAGAGTACAGTCCATTGAAACCTCTGTTGCTGATATCAAATCAGATATCAAGACAATATTGGGATCATTGGCTACTCTCATCAAGAGTCAACCATCCACAGCTGATATTGCTAGTGAGCTATGGAAATCTGTTTCTCCCATCATCATAGCTCACAGAAAACTAGCAGATTAGACTCATGAAACCTACATGGCTGAAATCCGAAATATGGTAGATGCTAGGTACAAAGATACCCATGCTGACATTCAAGCCATTAAAGACCATCTGCTAAAGACCACTGGCTCTGCCCCTACCACAATTCTCAGAGATGAAGATAATGATGACTTCACAGCTGATGATGCCAAAAAGGGGGAGAATGGCAGAGATAGATTGCCAAAGCTAGATCCCTTTGGTTGTCCACCTTCACAAAAAGGTCAATCAAAGTCTGTCAACAAACCAGGGTCTACCCAAACAGCACCACAACAACAATAATCCAATGTTCAAACCAGCAAAGCTAAAGAAGTGGACACCTCTGCTAATGAAGAAGCTGAAAAAGCTGTTGAAGAAAAGCAAAAGAGGGCTAACACTTTGGAAGTCAAGGCAGAGACTTTGGTACAAAAGAAAAGGGAACAACAGCAGGAAGTTGAAGATGTGGGTTCCTTTAAAAGGAAGAAAATGCCTGCCAAACATGTCAGAAAACCACCATCTAAACTTGCTGCTAAAACCACTGCTATCAAAACCACTGCTGACACCAAAACCACTGATACCA
This sequence comes from Ambrosia x helenae, assembly GCA_030844895.1. Classification (NCBI taxonomy): domain Eukaryota; kingdom Viridiplantae; phylum Streptophyta; class Magnoliopsida; order Asterales; family Asteraceae; genus Ambrosia; species Ambrosia x helenae. The sequence continues at coordinate 42,690,096 of CM061233.1, forward strand.
CCACAACATCTGAGCCTATCACCACAACCACCAAACCAACATCTGAACCTATCACCACAACCACCAAACCAATCACTGAACCTACAACCACTCCACCACCTAAATCCCAAACATCTGCTGGTCCTACAAAAGTGCCAACAGATGTTAACACAACCACTGCTTCTACACCACCATCACCAAAAATCTTGTACAGAAGGAAGAGAAAATTTACCTTTGTTGTACAAGATGAAAACATTCATACATCACCACCTACTACTTCAACCACACAATCTACACCCATATCTGCCATTCCACTTTCATCATTCTCACCACACACATCACAATTCACATCCCATAGAACACCACCAACCATCACACCATTGGATGTTCAGTATCCCCTTGAACTTGATCTACTCAAGGGGAAAATGCAATCCTTCTATAATGCTGAACAACCATCTGAAAGATCTTTCCCATCTCTTCCACATTTTCCTGTTCCCCTAAACATAGACAAATATCTAAAATACAAGGCTGAACAGGCAGATGCCATCATAAAAGAGAAATGCAAAGTGAAAGATGACAGGACTGCTCAGGGCATCCATTCAGCAGAGCTTAGCAAACTGAGAAGGATTGAAGATTTTGCTAAGACCCTAAGCAACTCTATGTCTACCATGCCTCTCAGTAGTGACATGGAAAGGGAGGTTAGGGAATCTCTTCTTGAACAGATCTTGGCAACCATGCCTTATAAAGCAAACAAGAAACAGTTTACAGGTTGGACCACTCATGCTCTCAGAGAAGAACTCTTAAGAATTGAGGAGATGGCCAAGAATCCCCCAGCTAAGGTCTCTGCCCCTGATTTCAGTAAAGGCAGAGATCTAGCCAGAGCCTTGAAATTCAAAAGAATGAGACAAAAAATTGTGGCTGCTGACTATGGGGAGATGAAGTCTGTTGCAAGATGGTCAGAGCTGAGGTTGGTTGAAACCTACAAGAAACTGGAAGAAAACAGGAAGAAAGACCCTAACTTGCCCAGAAAACCTGTCTACCCAGATGAACCCCTGATGAAGAGACCTCAACAGGCTTTTACATTAGACAGCCTACTTGATACTTCTGATCTATCAGCTGCGGCAAGAAGACAATTCAAGAAGTAGAAAGAAATGTCTGAAAAGGATCAAAAGAAGTTTGCTGATACTTTTATAAAGGAGGGCCTCTACAATCAAGTACACTTTTTCTCAGATCCCACTACTGAAAGACTCAGAGAACTCATTGGGAGACCTCTATCACCAAACTCATCCAGAATAAAAATGCATCTAAGCAAATCCTCTGATTCAAAAATTCTAAAATGGAAGGTCAACAAAGACACCCATGAATTGACTTTGCCCAGATCAGATGGGGAGGCTCAAAAGCTAAGCATGGATGATGCATATAGCCTGTGGGCAGATGACCTCCAAACACTGCTGAACCTTGAGCTTGAAAGAGATGCAGAAGACCTCTACTCTTTGAACTTTGAGTTACAATTCAAAGGTCAAATCAGAGAAAGTCTGATAAGGAATAAAGATTAAGAATAATTTCTAGTTTTGGCATCATCTGTTCTAGGGGGAGATTGTTGGGTCTGCCGACCTGAAGAAGAACAGATGATTGAAAAGCCAAAATATATTAACAGTTGATCCATATAAATAAACAACATTTACAACATACTCCTCCCAAAAGACTGTTGACCCTAACAACTGTTCTACCCAAACAACTACTATGACAACTGCTGCTACAAAGGACTGTTGGATAACAACTGATAGAGAACAACTGCTGACTAAAGGTCTGATAGAGAACAACTGCTGATCAAGTGCTGAAGACTAAAGGTCTGTTGGAGCCAACAACACTTAGGCTCCAACAGATGATACAAGACCATCAAAGTTTTCCTCAACAGTAGTTTACCTTACAGTGTTTTTCAATGTAACAGTAGTTTGTATAGGGCAGATGTTTTATGTTGTTATTCTGTTAGAGGTCACTGTCTTAGGTGACGTCAGCTTAGATCATCAGTGGTTTAGATTTGTCTATAAATAGAACAGTGCTTGTACTGTTCTATTGGTCACTCACAACATTCTCTCAGACAAACAATCACAGAGTGATCAGGCTGAGGGGGAGTACTTGTAATTGATTTTAATCTTTCAATATAATGAAAGCATTCGATTAGAAAATATTTACTCTTTTGTTTTGATTATAGTTTATTATTCCGCTGCACCTTCCATTTATATTTACTTCATTTATTTCTCATTTTACTTAAACAAATCAAAGCAATCAAACTCAGATCCTAACACCAGCTCTTGGACTTTTCCATACAGAAAGGCGCTTTTAACGTCTAACTAATAAACTTTAAATCCTTTATGAGACGCAAAGGCCAGAAACAAGCGAATTGCCTCTAGCCTAGCAACTGGTGCAAACACTTCATTGAAGTCTATCCCTTCCAGTTGATTAAACCCCTTGACCACTAGTCGAGCCTTACTCCTGACCACAACACCATTATCATCTTTCTTGTTCCGAAAAACCCATTTGGTGCCAATTTCCTGTGCACCCCGAGGGAGATCGACCAACTCCTAGACTTTGAGCTTCCTAAACTGAGCCAACTCCTCCTGCATTGCCTCTACCCACGAGTTATCACGAAGAGCCAATTGATACGTCTTCGGTTCGATCTGCGAGATAAAGCATTTAATACATTTGTTTACAATCCCTGAGTCTTTAATTCTTGCGTACATGCAGTTGGCAGTCGCAAAGCTTCTTCTTGTCTGAATTCCCGCAGTAGGATCTCCCAGTATATAGTCAACTCGATGATCTATATTTGCACGTGTTGATGTCACTGTGTCAACTGTTAATTCATCATCTAAGTTGGAGCCAATTGCTCCTGTAGCCACTTCATCATCAGTAGAATCTGTCCCGAACGGGTTCGTGAACGGTTCTTCTTCAGGTTCGGTGGCAGGTTCGGTAGATGTAAATTGATTGTTTCCCGAAGAACTTGCTTGAGCATCTGTCTTGTCCTTTTCTGCAGAAATTGGGACTATTGAACGAGGTGAAACAAAGTCGTCGTCATCCTCAGCAACAATCACTGGTTCTTCATCTGGTTCTGCATTAAAGGTGTGAGGAACATTAAAGGATTTAAAAACAGAATCATAATCGAACATCCAATTGGGTTCCTGTGCACTATCCTTTGGTAAGTAACTAGTTATCTCAATGTTGAAAGCAATTTCTACTACACCATTAGATTTATTAAAAACGCGTTTATTTGGTGATCCATGTACATAACCAAGGAAAAATCCCTCGTCAGAAACCCCACCAAATTTTGGTTGGTTTTTTTTTTTAAAAATAGTGCAAGGCGTCCCAAATGGTTCAAAATATTTGATATTGGTATTCAACCGTTCAAGAGTTCATAACACGTTTTATTGTGTTTCTTGACGGTCAAAACCCTATTCAGAACATAGCAAGCTGTATTCACAGTGTAACACCCCAACCGATGGCGGAAACATCGGGGTGCCACGTATTGATGATTGTTTTCAGTAGCACATGGTATAATATAAATTTTAAATAATTTATTCAAACATAATATCCAAAATGTGAAATGATGTCTAAGAATTCAAATACATAATATCAAATAACAACTTCAATAACTTCAAATAAACTTCAAGTAAAATCCTCATGCTAACTTAAGCCTCAGCTTCATTGTTACCTGAAACATGTTAATTTTGAAAGTATGTTGGGTCAACATAAGTTGGTGAGAATTACATAGGTTTTTGATAATAAAATGAATAAAATGTTGTGCAATTCATGTGTCATGTTAATCTAGCCCATATGTGAGAACATACTAGAAATAAATCGAGTGCATAATCAACCCTGTTGACTGTTATAAAATGATACATACCATACACTTATGGTCCAATTGAATATGTTATGTGATAACAAACACCCACGTAACCTTTGTAGGAGGCACGTATCCGGGTGGGATTGTCAGTCCAATAGATCTATCAATGTATACCGTCGGCTGATCAATGTTAATGATTATGCTAGAATGGTGCTTACTCTAATCATGCTCAAGACATAATGCAACATAGAAAACACATAGACACATTGATGATTGAATTGCAATGATAATGTTATAACATGTTTCACCCCAAAAATGGTGATAAATAAAAGGGGCTATGTAAAACTCACCTTAGCAAATGTTAAACTTGTTGAAAAGATGAAATAATTGTGTTGCCCAAAATGATTCCAAATATCACCCTATAATAAGGTAATATATAATAAGTCTAAGTCTAATTAACTTATATGTGTATCCTAGGGTTTCGATTTGGGGATAATCATTTGTTGAATTTAAATTAAAATGTAATTAATAAAGGAAAATTTGATAATTAATAAAAGAAAGTCTTTTTATAAAATTTGAATTTTTGAATGTACACATTAAAGTGTTTGAAGCATAAAAATAATTTTTATAAAATTATTTAATTTAAAATAGATTTTTAAATCTATTTATTACAAATTGCCAACAATTAACTTTAATATTCAAAAATACTAAAATAAAGAATTTCTATTTTAAAAATCATATTTCTGTTCTAAATAATTAAAAATAATTTGTATAAAATTTTGGTGCAAAAATGATGAAAATTGGATTTATTATGATTTAATTATGATTAAATCTAACAAAAATTGATTAAAAATATGAAATAAATGATTTTACTGAATTAAAAATTATTTCAGTAAAGTTTATCTTTATAAAAAGTCAGGATAATTTTTGGAGAATTTAATAAAATTGTTTTGATATATAAATGGATTTTTATAAATATAATAGTATAAAAATGATTTAATTATTATAAATATTAAATAAATGAATTTCTGAAAAATAAAAATTGTAAATAAAACTTTTATCTCAGATTAAACAAATATAATTTTTTTAGAATTTATAAAATAGTTTTGGTATTTAAAAATGAATTTATAAGTTTTAAATATAATATATATATATATATATATATAATTGTTGTTTAAAAAGAAAAGAAAAGAACAAAAAAGAGGTCAGAGCCGGGACTCGAACCGGGTGACTGCTGTGGCAGGCCTTGGTCACAACCACTTGGCCTAGGCCAGTGGTTGTGATGTAAACCGTTTATAATTAAATAAATACACATGTCATTTTCAGTTTATCCCCAATTATATAACGAACGAACCCTAGAATTGACAATTGGACAAATCAGACAACTTGAGCCCGATTAATGTTGGGGCTTTTGTTGTTTGATCGCCGACTAATAAAACCCACAGAAAATCAAGGACTCACAGTGATGAATTGAGTATAATTGCCGGGTCAAAGCAAAAGTCAAACAGCGAACAAGATAATAATAATTAGAGTGTTTCAGAGAGAATTGGAGGTTGAGAGAGAGTTGTGAGCGAGTAATCAAGGATCGTAGGTGGTCTATTTATACAGAGGATCAAAGGGTAAGGTTAATTGGAAAGTTTGACCTCGATTAATATCATACGCGTATAATAATAGAATTAGTCAACGATTGATTGTATATAGACGTGTAATCGTGCAATACAAGGCCGGTAATCAACTAGGGTTGCCATAATTAGATCAATCACGAGTTATTGTTGATGGATTAGGCAAGGCTTTCATTACAGTTGACTTTGAGAGTCAACTGTGAGAACTTGAAATCCCTTTATAATTAAAGCGCGATGGATATAAACCAAGGGTGAAGCCAGCCTAGTTGGTTGTGTGTTGTGTGTGCTTGGGCTTTGGCGCGGGTTCGAACCCCGGCCAAAGCATTTTATTATTTTTGACATATTTACAATACAACACACATATATTATATTATATATATAGTATTAGGGTTTTAATAACGCGACAAAATAATAAATGCGAATATAAGACAAAACTTGACGTTTTATTAATGACGAACGTGTAACGTACAAGTTTTTAATGCGTAATGTTACACACAGCCTCCCCCCAGAATTGAACATGAAGCTTAGAGTCAGCTAGCATTGTTCGCGCTGATTCAATCAAAGTCCTATTTTTCTTCTCCGCGACTCCATTCTGATGTGGCTCATAAGGAGCACTAAATTGATGTTCAATTCCCCTGCGAATGCAAAAGATTGAAAACATGTTGTTCTTGAAATCCGAGCCGTTGTCGCTTCTGATTCTCTTGAGAGTGGTGTTGAATAGATTCTCTGCTTGAAGAATGAATTTTGTTAAGACTTCTCCTGTCTCATCCTTCGAACCTAAGAAAAACACCCACGAGAATCTGGAAAAATCATCAGTAATCACAAGGCAATAGAATTTACCACCAACGCTTCTAACATTCACTGGACCGAATAGGTCCATGTGAAGTAGTTTGAAAGGAGCAGAGATGGTGTTGATAGCTTTAGGGTGATGAGGTGTCTTGTTTTGCTTTCCCTTTTTACAAGGGACACATTTATCCTCAACCCCAAAGCTTTTTAAAGGAACACCTGTCACCAAACCGTTTTTCACAATGTAGTTCAGCTTTCTGAAGTGAATGTGCCCCATTTTCCTGTGCCATAATAGTGAGTCTGATTCAGATGCTCTTGAAAGAAGGCATGTGGTCTCCTCTAAAGTATCATCAGGTATACTCATGTCCACGATGTATGTGTCGTTTCTTCTAGGAACTCTCATGATTATCCACTCTTTAGGAATTACCACCCCTGGTTTAAACACTAAAGCTTCAGTCTTGGTGAAGTGAACCGAATGCCCCTTGTCGCAAATTTGTGAGACACTCATGAGATTGTGTTTGAGCTCCTCAACATAGGTCACTCCTAGGAAGATCTTGCCATTAGTGACCTTCCCCTTTCCTGAGATGCGACTGCCTTTGGCGCCAGCAAAGTTCACATAACCTCCATCACATTTCATAAATTCAATCAACAATCTCAACTCCCCTGTCATATGCCTAGAGCAGCCGCTATCAACATACCACTAGTTGATAACCCTCCTCAGCAGCTCCTGCATTCACAAAGAAGATTAGTTAGAGTAGGGGACCCAAGCTGTAAAAGTCTTGGGTCGTCCCATTTCATCGACAATAGTAAACTCCCTCTAGTATCCATCACTCCCCACTGGAGTCCTGGATCTAGGTGGACAGTTTCTGTTCATTTGGTTATAATGTCTGTAGGGACTTTGATTATGAGGATTTTAATATCCCCCGTGATTCACTGGCCCATTACTGTTACTTTGAGGATATCTCCCTCTGTTGGAGTATCCATGATTGTAGTTATTTCTAGAAAATTGTTGGTTATTTGAATAGTGTCTATCCCTATAACCATTTTGATTATTAACAAAATTAAATTTTTCACCTTGTGGACTTTGGTGACGTTGTTGCCTATGTGGTGGTTGGTATTTGTTGGCATTAGCAGGAGTTGCCTGCTTTAGAGGAACAGCACCAGAAGTGCTTGCCTGGCCAACACTCACCTGTCTAGGGACAAACGCAGGCTTTTCAAAATTTTTGTTTAGTGGTCGTTTACCTGGATCCCTAGACCAACCATCAGATTCTTTTTCTAATTGCCTTTGCAAAGATTTCTTTGCAGAGTTACTTACCTCTTTCCTGCTTTCAGACTTAGCAGGAGTCTCACCTTTCTTTGTGTCAGTTGATGTAGTGTTGTCCTTCTCTTTGACAGTACACATGCTAGCTACATGACCTTTTTGATGACATTGAAAATAAGATCGCTTCTCAAGGGGCTTTTTGTACTGTTCCCTTGAGGTCGATCCCTCATTGCTAGCAGATTTGGGTGAAGTGTTACCAGAACATTCATCATTACCCTGTTTGATTTCTTCAGTTTTGGCTTCACCTTGTTTAACAAATTTAGGATTTTTCAAAATAATTTTTGGTTCAGCCTTTCTGGTTTGAGTTTTTGAAATCACTGGGTTTTCTTTCTTTGATTCAGTTGGGTTAGTTTTAACTGTATTACCTTTATTAACCTCTGGCCCTTTAGTGTTCTTGAACACTTCACTTGTTTCTTCATCCATTGACACATTGGATGAACTACCATTCTCAACACTATCTTCACTCTCACTAACATCAACTTCCATTTCATTTAACTTAGGCTTACATATATCCTCAGTTACTTCCTTCTCAGTTGGTAAAAACGAATAGTTACCAGTCGCAGGAGGAGGCTCATCTTGGTAACCTAATTCACTGTTATCATCTTTATGCTTCTTAGTGTCCTTTCTAGAGTCTATTAAGGCATTAATAAGATACTTAGAGCTGCGAACTTGATCTATTTGCCTATTCAGATCGGCTACCTTAACCTTAAGTTGGTCTATTTAAGCATTTTTCTTAGCAATCTCTTCTTGTTAATCAACTAAGGCCAACTGTGTTAGATTAAGGTAATCTGTCTTTTCCCTGAGGGCATAGTTAAGTTCTTTTAGATCTTTCTTCGTAGCATTAAGGGAGGTTTTCAGGTTCCCTTCTCTAATCTTATTACCTATGTTAAACTCTTTCTCTTTATCCAGAAGCACAACTAAGTCAGTGTTATGCTCAGCTACTTTATCATTTTCTTTCACAAGTAACAAAATACGCTCAACATAATCGACACACTTATTACAAGCTTCTACGACTAGAGGTAAAGGAAGGAGTACCTTTTTCTCATTGGATGATAAGTCTGCCATGTATGCCATGAATTCTTTAGCAGATATCCCTTTAGTTGATGCTGTCAGATCCAGCACCTGGGTAGATACCTCCTTGTTTGCTTCACTCTCAATTGCAGCTGCTTCAGCTTCATTCTCCTTACACTCATTCACTTCTGTTTCTGTCTCATTAACCTGTTTCTCAGTCACTTGCTCAACAGGTTTCTCAGCATTCTCAGATCCCTCTTCAATAATTTCTGCCATGAGAGCTTGATTTCCTGATCCATCAGATCCATCTAAAACACTGCTCCAGTCATATGTATCGTCAGGCTTAGCCACCATTAGTGCCTTAGAGCTAAAGTTACTCTAAGAAGGCGCCACTGATGAGCTTTGCCTTGTGGTGTTTCCCTGATTTTGGCTCTTTGGTCTCGCACATTCTCTGGAAAAGTGCCCGTACCCGTAGCAGTTGTAACACTTGACCTTTGACTTATCAAAACCAGGTCTGCCTCCAACTAGTTTCTTTCCTGTCCTCTCCATGAACTTTCTTGCTCTTCTCGCAATCATAGCAAGATTCCATTGAAGATCCATTTCCTCCAAGTCATCCGGATCTATCTGATCGTAGTCATTATCGAACATTTCCGGATCATTCATCTTCCCTTGTATGTAGTTCTCATAAGATGCTACAAAGGAAGACAAAACAACAGCTGCTCTTCTGCTGATTTTACACTCATGGCATTGACTTGCATGACTTGTAGTCGCATGTGGAGTCAGATTTGTTGGACTCAACTATGCTCTTTCCCTTGGCTTTTCCTAAGAGAATGTCCTTCACTTTTGTTGACCCACCTGAAACAGACACAAAACAAACTTCACCATCAGAATCTAACACAATGTTACCAGAATTATCTCCTGAGAAGAATGCAGTTGCATTCCCACTGCTTCTTGAAGTGCCACCAGATGAGGATTTGGATGATGATTTCCCATAATACACTCCCGGATCTTGAACCTGATCAGAACCTTCATCCTTCCTCTTCATAGACAAATCATATCCTCTTAGCTTTCCTATAACATCATCAAGCGTGTAGGTGGCGAATTCTGGATTCTCTTTAATGAGAAGAGTATAAACTTCCCCTTTTGAAAGCAAGGCATCCAGAATCTTGGTGATCATATCTACAGTGGTGTGCTCAATCTTGTAGTTCTCTAGTTCCGTAACAAGATGGTAGTATCTCGTGATGATCTCTTCTAGGGTTTCACCTGTGAATGCCCTAAAGACAGCAAATTGTTTCTTGAGTAAGTCAATTCTATTTTTCTTAACATTGTCATTTCCCTGAAAATGTTTCTCAAGAGCTACCCACAAATCTTGTGCATTTTGAAAATTTCTAAACGTGTGCAATATCTCTTGTGGCATGCTCATTGTGATAGCAGCATGTGCCTTGTTCTCAGCTTCGAACATAAGCTTCTCTTCTTCATCCATATTTTTGAAGTCAACCTTAACAATTCGACCATCAACATCTCTGAATGGTGGTATGTAACCATCTCTTATGCAAATACATCCTCTCATCATATAGAACCTAGCCCATTCTTCAAACCTGTCCTTCCACCAATAATAATCATTAACAGAAATCATTTTAGGTGGTGAGTTTGACTTGCCTACTTCATGGTCCATTTCCAACATCTTGTTTAGAGTTGACATTTTAATTGTTGTTTGATAGGATTTAAATTAATTTTAAATGTCCAAGATATGAATGTAGGTCCAAAGTCCAAGTCCAAGTCCAAGACAAATTGGGTCCAAATGTTTTCGAGGCCCAAATTATAGTCCAAGTCCAATAACCGAGAACTTATAGTCCGAGAACAATTTCCAAGAACCACAATCTATCCGAGAACCAAACTTAGTCCAAGTCCGAGAACTAAGATGTGATCCGAGAACTAGAGTGACTTCGAGAACTCTTATGGAGTATCCGAGAACTAATGTGGTTGTTCGAGAACAAAATCAGTCCATGTACTAGTGTTCGAGAACCGACTCTTGTTATGTCCAAGAATTAAAGGTGTCTGAGATTGAGTGGTGTGTCCGAGAATCCTTGTGTTCGAATACTTGAGTCGAGAACTCCTATGTAGCCGAGAACTAGAGTCTATGTCCGAGAACCCTTTTAACTTGTTCCCTAAGTTGTTGACAACTAAGAGATCCCGAAAAATTAGGAATTGATTGAGATAGATTTGAATTTCAAAATCTTCCAATCCTTTCCTGATCTTTTCCTTCCTTTCCTAATTTCAAAAATCCTGCACAAACACAAATCAAAAACCACAAAACAAGATCAAACTAACAAAATATTATTAAAATTTTAGTGTTCTTGATGTTCTTCAATGTTCTTAATGATCTTGAATAATCCTTCAAACCCAAAACCTTCTTAAAAATTGCAAAAACTCAAATAAACCGTAAGATGTAGAACAAAAATTAATATTATGACTCAAAAATAACTAAAGCATTATAAATCCAAATAATAAAAAAACGGAACTTCAAAAAAAAAAAAAATTCATATCGAGGCACTATCACGGAACTTCAAAAAAAAAAGGAAAGTTTTTAAATGTCACTATCACCTAAATGCTGATTAAACAAAAAATTAATAGTATTAACTCTTGAAACGAAACAAGGCACTATCACGTAAGTTTTTAAATGTCACTATCACCGATTTTTTTTGATTAAACAAAACAAAAGTTTTAGAAATAATAAATCAAAAGCTAAAACAAATCAAGATGTGCAAACCGGGTTTTTATCAATCACCACAAACTTGTTCCTTGAATGATATCTAGCCCGAATGGCTCTGATACTACTTGTAGATCCCTTTCCCTTGAGATCTTCTCTGCAATCAAACCAAACACGAATCCTAGACGCGGAATATCTTTGATCCGTGGATATCACACAAAGAACAATCACAAGATTACTTTTAACGTTTTATCTTATTGCACAAATCACTGATAACATACAATAAGACCTAACTATGAATCTTGTAAACTAGCTTGCACAAGAACTCTCTCAATCTCTCTCTACCACTCAAGACCCACCAACTAACCAACCCCTAAAACCCCACGCATCATTTGCTTATATACATGCATCCTCATGGGCTTTTATCTGGGCTTCTGTTGGGCTTTTACAATGCAAGCTTAATTACATATTCACGAACTAACTTAGAAAGTTCTTCTAATGACACGAACAATATAAAGTCTTCTGTCAATAATCCTGAGCGTTTGTTTATCCGTTTGAGTATCTGTCACAAACTTGCACCAACAACGTACCATCCAAACATTGGAAGATCTACTACGAGCGTGAGTGGTGGACTTTGGCAACAGTTGGGATAAGCACTTGCCTTTAATCGAATTCTCGTATTACAACAGTTACCACACTTTTATTCAGTGTGCGCCTTTTAAGGCACTATATGGATGCATGTGTAGGTCTCCCATCTGCTGGACTGAAGTTGGGGATAGCCAGCTGACAGGTCCTGAACTCGTGCACAAAACTTCTGAGAAGATAGTGCAAATCAGAAACCGGATGGATGCTGCTCGAGACCTACAGAAAAGCTACGCTGATAAGCGTAGGAAACCTTTGGAGTTCCAGATTGGGGACAAGGTACTATTAAAGGTGTCACCTTGGAAGGGGGTGATTCGCTTTGCGAAAAGGGGAAAGTTGAACCCACGATACGTTATACTATTCGAGATCGTTGAAAGGATTGGTCCAGTATCTTACAGGTTAAACCTGCCTGATGAACTTAGTGGAATGCACAATGTATTCCACGTATCAAATCTAAAGAAATGTCTATCTGATACGACACTGGTAGTGCCACTGGAGGAGATCCAGGTGGACGACCAACTACGGTTCGTGGAAGAACTAGTGGAGATTCTTGAGCAGGGCGTCAAGAAACTCAGACAGAGCACCATACCTATTGTTAAGGTGCGATGGAATTCCTGTCTAGGACCAGAATATATGTGGGAACACAGAGATCAAATGCGGCTCAAATACCTACATCTCTTTATTAAACCTGAACCTGTGCATAGATCAAACACTGAACATAAAGCAACTCACTCAAAGTGAATTTCGGGGCGAAATTCCTTTCAACTTGGGGATGATGTGACATCCACGAACCAAGTACACACTTTTAAGCTGGCTTTACTGTTTACTTACTGAATTTCGGGAGGAAATTCTTTTCAACTTGGGGAAGATGTGATACCCCGCAATTTCAGGTTCTTACTTTGACTAAACTTTAGTTACTTGTACTTATATTCCATGCATTCTACTTAACTAGGGTTAGTTAGTGGAGTCATTCGTTGCACAGTTATAGGTTAATAACTGCATGAAACGGTAATTCGGAGAATTACTGGACTACGTATACAAGTAGGGAACCCCAAACGTTGGTGACTTGGTGAAATACAACTATTGTGAAGTTACGTGTTAATATTATGTGTTAATACGTGAGTAGGTGAATTTACGTGATTAAACGTTAACGGGTCATTAACTGGGATGGGACGGATCGGGATCCAAATATGTATGATGAACGTTCATGTGCATTTTGAATATTAGTATAAGGGATATAAGGGATATGTTCACCATAGGTTCGTAGGGTCTACTTGTGCATTTAGAATCATTAGGTGTCACTTACACGGTTTTGAACTTTTTAAACGTTTGGAAAAACGGTTATATGGTGTATTTTATACACATAACTCATTTAGTGACACATGTAATATGGAGTCGGTAGCACATCCTATTTGTGGAGTTTAGATTAAATGCTTGCAACCTAAGGTGAGTTTCAAAACTTTAACCATAGGTGAGTTTGAGACAAAAGCATAAACGTTTTCTAGTCTGGTTTGGGACTACTTTTAAATCTCAGGTTTTGCGATGCTTTGACTCCTTGTTTGGGTCGGGTTTTCAATTCCTTGTGTGGATCGCGTTTTTATCAGTTTACAACTTTAACTGTCCTTTGTGAACTAAACACATTCTATCACATTAAGTCCTTACATATTATTGGGTTAATCGCTGGAGGCGAACGGGGTATTAGTTGATAGCGCTATTAGGTTGTGCAACAACCTCATGCTTGAGGTGCTTGGGTCACGGGCATGAACTTTTGACCACGCTCTTGAGGAGCTGAACTTACTAGTGTTGATAGACACTAGTACTAAGGCAAAATTTATAACTTCTGCATGTTCCCAATAATCACCTGTTTAGTTACAATGAGTGGGCTATCTACCCCTGAAGAGTTTAAACTGATGATACTTACTCATTTGGGTTTTTGACAACTTTACACCTGTTAGCTAAACTGTGAACTCACCGACTTTATGTTGACATACGCTAGCATGCTTTTGCAGATCGCTAGGTACGGAGCACGTGTAGGACATGCATCATATAGTGTCATTGGGATATGAACACTTAACTATTTTTGAATATTTAAACATATACTTTTGGTTTTGGGCGCGTTGTTTTGCGCATACTAGTACTTAACTGCTTTCGATTTCGCTTCCGCAATTACTTAAATGTTTTGGTTAACTTTTAAACTTGGTTTTTCAATAACGAACTAAATGGTTTGGGCATTTAGAGTCGTTCATGTGACTTATGGCTATGGGATCCTGGTATGTCACGCGCCTCGCGGTATAAACCCCGCAGTGGAAATTTGAGGGTGTGACACCCTCGGTGACAAAGCCCACTCAAGAACATAAGAATTCACATTCCTTGTGATTCCAACAAGATCAAAATACGACATCATCTTGGGGCGCGAGTCCATGGCATCTTATAACATGGTAACCTCTACAGTCCACGGCGCCATCCGTTTCCCCACTCCAACAGGTGTGGCAATCGTGTGGGCCAACAGGAGAATGCGCCATAATAGAGGAACCGCACCCAGCCAAGATGATCAAAGCTAGCCTACGCACAGAGCCAGAAAAGTGGATCCTAAATCCAAAATTCCCAGAGCAAACAATCACGCTGGGGCCAGCTATCTCTGACAACATCCGGATCACTTGGAATAGCTGCACAGAAGGAATATGGACATCTTCGCGTGGCAACCATCAGACATGGTGGGAGTCCCACGGGATCTAGCACAACACAAGCTCAATACCTACCGTTCTGTAGAGCCCATTTCACAGAAGCGCCGAAGCATGGGCGCAGAAAAAACAAAAGCAATGAACGAACAAGTGAATGAGTTGTTAAAAGCAGGGATCTTGCAGGAAACAAGATACCAGGCCTGGGTTGCAAACCCAGTAATGGTTAAGAAAAGCAATGGTGGGTGGCGGATGTGTGTAGATTACACAGATCTTAACAAGGCCTGCCCCAGAGACTGCTATCCGCTTCCCGAGATCGATCTCAAGATTGACTCCCTAGCGCCCTTCAGATTCAAATGCTTCAAAGACGCTTACAAAGGCTATCACCAGATCCAAATGGCGCTAGAGGATGAAGATAAAACAACTTTTAGAAAGGACAAAAGCGTCTACTACTACACCAAGATGCCTTTTGGTTTGAAAAATGCAGGCGCCACATATCAACGGTTGATGGACCGCGTATTTGCGCAACAGATTGGTAAGAATCTGGAAGTATATGTGGATGACCTGGTCATAAAAAGCAAAGAGGAGGATAAAATGTTGAAGGACATTGAAGAAACGTTCGAGCACTTGAGGGAGATTCACATGAAGCTAAACCTAAGCAAGTGCGCGTTTGGCATGGAAGAAGGAAAATTCTTAGTGGTGATTGTCACCAAAGACGGGTTCCGCCCAAACCCAGAAAAGGTCCAAGCTATTACGCAGATGCCCCCCCCCCCCCTCAACATTGAAAGAGGTGCATACACTAAACAGACGGCTGGTGGCAATCAACCATTTCCTATCACATCATGCAAGCAAATCAATTCCCTTCATCGAGACTCTAAAAAACTGTCTGAAGAAAAATCAATTCAAGTGGACCACTGAAGCAGAGGGATCATTCCAAGAAATGAAGAAATGCTTGATGGACCTACCAACACTAACTGCTCCACTCCCAAAAGAGCCTCTTACAATGTACTTATGCGCAACGGAGAAGGCAGTTAGCGTAGTGTTGATGGTTGACAGAAAGCTAGTCCAGACCCCGATCTATTACGTCAGTCGGGTCCTGACAGATGCTGAGACAAGATACTCCACCATGGAGAAATTGGTTCTAGCCTTAGTCCATGCCTCGCACAGACTACATAGGTACTTTCAAGGCCATCCGATTAACGTCCTCAGCGACTATCAGGCAGACTAGCAAAATGGGCCATTGAGCTGGGCGAGCACACCATCTTTTACAAGACCCGTCCAGCCATAAAAGGCCACGTCCTAGCTGATTTTATATCTGAAGTACCACAAGAAAAAATTGAAGAATGTAAAGCTGAGCAAGAGGTGCAAGTGACATGCGATGAGAAGCCCGTCTGGGATCTCTACACCGACGGAGCATCAAATGAAGACGGCGCAGGCGCAGGCTTGCGGATCATAAGTATAGAAGGTGCATAATTCAATTATGCAATCTGGCTAGAATTCAAAACCACAAACAACGAAGCCGAGTATGAAGCCTTTCTGGCAGGACTGCGCATGACACAAAAGCTAGGCGCCAAGCACGTCGTTGCATACATTAACTCTATACTGGTAGCAGGACATATCACAGGAAAGTATGAAGACAAAGACCCGTTAATGATCATGTACCTCCATCGAGCAAAAGAATTGATGAACAACTTCACAACTTGCACCATCGTCCACATCAGCCGTAGTCAAAACAAGCCGGCGGACGCTCTAAGCAAAATGCCATCAACAAGCTTTGGCCATTTAGCAAAAGAGGTCTGAGTGGAAGTCATGAGCGAGCCGTCAGTTCCACACAAGGAGGTCCATATCGTTCAAACAAGTGTTGACAGCTGGATGAGACTGATTGTGTCATACCTCACCACAGGCGCACAGCCAGATAAACACGCATAAGCTAAGAAAATACAACACAAATCTCCCCAATACCAAATGCAAGAAGGAGTGTTGTATAGAAAATCTTATCTAGGGCTACTGTTGAGGTGTGTTGATACGGATGATGCAGATTACTTAATTCGGGAGATCCATGAGGGAATTTGTGGAATTCATGCAGGACCGCGCATTGTGACTCATGCCAACGCTATGTGCCCAACACCCTGCACCCAAAAAACGATCTGATACCAGTAACCTCTGTCTGGTTATTTCAAAAGTAGGCGATCGACATGGTAGGGCCATTTCCGATGACGACCGGAAAAAGAACATACCTGATAGTCACCATCGACTATTTTACAAAGTGGGTAGAGGCCAAGCCACTCACAGAAATCACAGCAAAACAGGTGAAAAAATTCATATGGGAATTTATCATCTGCCACTTCGGCCTACCCATGACAATCGTCACGGACAATGGTACCCAACTTGCGGACAAAGGGTTACTAAAGTGGTATAACGATCTGCATATACAGCCAGTCTTCACCTCTGTTGCGCACCCACAAGGTAACGGCCAAGTGGAACGCGCCAATCGCAGCTTAGTTGAAGGAATCAAATCTAGGCTTGGGATCAAAGGGAAAGCATGGGCGGAGAGTTGCCCAATGTGCTATGGGCGAACTGCACACTCACAAAAACCAGCACAGGTGAAACTCCCTTTTGTCTAACATATGGCTCGGAAGCCATGATACCAGCAGAAATTGGTCTCCCCTCTGCTAGAGTCCTCTCCACAATGCGCACAGACAACGAAGCAAAATTGCGCCTCAACCTGGACCTACTGGAAGCGCGCAGAGAATGGCGGCTGTAAAAGAAGCAAATTATAAGAAACGACTTGAAAGATATTACAACGCCGAGGTCAATCTCAATGCCTTCCAGGAAGGGGATTTCGTATTCAGAAACAATGAGGCCAGTAGCGCAGTCCCACAGGGGAAGCTCACACACAACTGGGAGGGACATACCGCATTGCGGAAGTCCTAGGAAAGGGAGTGTATAAGTTGGTGACGTTGGAGGAGAAAGTTGTACCGCGCACGTGGAACGTGGCACAATTGAGGAAATGCTATATGTAATTTACTATATTTTATTGTAATGAAGGCTACTCAGCCAACAAACATGAATGAATGCAGTTAGCCTTTCGTTTTTAAACATGTGTATTATTGTCATTCATCTAGTCATAATAACCAAACCAACAGCGCCCAACGCAAAACAATATTAAATTTAGGTTGCATAGTAAAATGCAACTCTAAAACTAAGTTGCGTAGTAAAATGCAACTCTAAACTAAGTTGCGTAGTAAAATGCAACTCTAAACTAAGTTTCATAGCAAAATGCAACTCTAAACTAAGTTACGTAGTAAAATGCAACTTTAAACTAAGTTGTATAGTAAAATGCAACTCTAAACTAAGTTGCATAGTAAAATGCAACTCCAAAACTAAGTTGCTTAGTCAAATGCAACCCTAAACTAAGCTGCATAGTAAAATGCAACTCCAAACTAGGTCGCATAGTAACATGCAACTCGAAACCAGGTTACATTAATAAGCTACAACATTCAAATGGCGCATGATAATATGCTCTCAACATTCTGTTGTATACTCAACTATAACCTTGCGCGATAGCTGCCCAACAAATTACAACCCGTTCAAACAATTGCCATGCAGCTCCGCACCAACAAACTACAATGTTGACAACTTGAAAGGCATTCAAGCGCATCCCTGTCAACATCACATTTACACACATCATTGCAAACACACATGCGTAGCAAAATTAAAAAGGCACAAACATAACAAGGAAAGTTAACTGTTTTACAAAGCCTTAAAATTCAAACATGTCAACATGGAACTTCGATAATTGTTTTCAAACACAAACAGGACATGAAACAACAAATTGCTACTCAACTTTATCATCGGAAGAAGAGCCGTCGAAATCATCATCATCATCATCGGACCCGGACAGGTCAAGTTTCTCACTTGCCTCCGGATGACTCCCCTCCGCCATATCTTTCGTCCTGCGACCCAACAATCTTGTTGACATGCTTCATATGTGTTAGCCCCTACTTTTCAAAGGACTCTCTCAGCTCATACACGGTTTGGCGAGACTCATGACTAACAATGAATTCGACCAAACCGAACTTCAGCTCGGCACACTCCGCAGCCTTCTTGGCGAAAACAACGTCCAAGTCTTTCCGATGCAGCGAGAAATCCTCAAGGGCTTTGCCGTCCCTGGCATGCTGGTACCCTTCCACGAACCTGGCCTTCCGCCCAACAAGTTTGGCCGCCACGTTCACACCAGCAGCTGCCTTTCGGACCTCGTCACTGTTCTTACAGTAATGCTCAACCTGCAAGAAAGAACACTCACACATAAGGAACAAAAGAGAAGAGAAAAGTCAAAAGAAAGTTGACAAGGTAAAACCAAACCTCGGGGATACAAGTAGTGAACAACCAGTTTCGGTCATCCTGGAGCATGCGGACCTCATCCCGCACGTCCAAAAGTTAACCATAAACCTCCTCCTTCGCCTAAGTAAGCTTGGTCTGAGCAGTCTCCAAATTCGCCACCTTCTGCTTCAAAGCAGCAACCTCCTCATCCTTTTTAATCAACGCATCTTGAGCAGACTTCACGGCCGCGTCCTGCTTCTCAACAATTCGCCCAAGGCGCAACTGCTCCTTTGACGCTTCACTAAAACAGAGCTGTGCCACGCGCTCGCGCTCAGCCGCGGCCTCCGGCTTTCGGTTCGTCATAGCGCACGCTTGGGCCCATTGTGCCTCCCTATTAGACAGTTTCTTCTTGTACTTGTCTCTCTCCTCCCTGAATGTTACTGCATCCCACTAAGCCCGCTTCAAGGCACGGTTTTGCTCTTCACATTCCTTCAAAAATGAACTTTTCTGCCGACATACTCAAAAAATTAGCCAAACTGGCTATATTGTCGTCCAGCAACTCATTGCGGGAGCGCGAACTCTGAAAAGCACGCTCAGCAGGAGGGATATTGTTGCGCAGAAAACCTCGGCAACTATCAAGATCAATAAAGGCTACCATGTGTGAGGGTCCAGCCAGGCACAAACGCCTCCCCCACACCCCCAAGCCGTCCATAAGCTTCACCAACTCTCTCAAAACTAGCTGACCTGCCACCAGCGGAATAACCTATGTCTTGTTCAGACAGGACCCTTTTCTCTACATCGTCATCCTCCACATAACTTGTCTGCCGCCCATCACCTTCACTTATGTCTTCCGGCGTCACACGCTCCGCAACATTGACCATCTCCAAACCCCGCAACCCTCCAACATTTTCCACGGGAGTGGGGTGAGTCGAAGATGGCACGAGCATAGGCTGCCACAGAGACACCACAGGAGTGGGTTGAAGAGGAGGAGGAGATTCCGTCGGCGGAGGATCATGCGGCGGAGACCCAACGGGCGGCGTGGGCACCCGCACCCGCACCGGAGGAGATGGCAACTTCTCCTTCTTCGAAGGGCCAACAGTGAACCCCTCAGCAAACTGTGCGGTCACCACCGAGGCTTGACCCCCTCACCTCCTCCGCCTGCAGTGCCCCTAATCAGATCAGCTGTGACAAAAGCAAGATAATTAAACACAAGATTATTAAAGCGACAAGAGTAACGAAAAAAGGAGACACTCACCTAACAAGTCGTCTTCATTACTGCGGACCAAGTCGTCCAAATGCACATTTTTTCCAACTACCTCTTTCCCAACAGATGAACGCTTAGACCTTGAGTGCCTAGATCTCTTTTTCTTGGGCTCATGCGCCTCACATATAACCCCTGTCAAGTCAGGGATAGGCGCAGACTTGGACGGCTCCGCAAAAATAGGTATCTCCACCAACACAACCTCCAACGTCTCGGTCAAATTAATGGTGGACGGTTCCTCCTGGGTGAATGCATCTGAAAGTTCAACGTAACCACGTTCAATGAGGTTATAATTCTGAAAGTAGCGACTCACCACAAAGCGGTTCAAAACAAAGCAGAAATCTTCACCTTCTGTGTCATCGCTATTAACACTCTTCCTTTGACGCGAAACCCTCTTTACAATGTAGGTGTCGTCCTTGGTCTCCTCATCTTCGCTGTCCTCAATCGCAAAAACATGCGACGGCACTCTGCCACTGCCACCTTCAGGCGAAACATAGGCGGATGAGGATTCACGCGAGCTAGACGACTCGTCACTTGATATGACAATAAGAGGATACCCCGTACGCATAAACATATTAACGGGAGACGGGTTAAAGAAAGGAGAAGAAGACACACCTGCGTCCTGTACCAGCAATTGGGGCCCTCCTTGTTCTGCGCAGGCGCGTTAATCTTAGGTCCAACAGAGTGTCCCAAGACTTCTCCAAGATATACAACTCTCCCTCCGCTAACTCCCTAAAAGCAAAGCCCATATTATCCTCACCAAGAAACACATGGTACAAGCTCCCAACATCTGTGCATAGCAACATAACACAGTAGTGAGTGCAATAAACTTACAAAAATGAAAAAGAATAAAGGTACGAAGTAACACTCACCTTTGCCATCCTCAGTTAGGTGGGGGTTGCGCCCCTCAACCTTGTACTACCTGCTCATACCGACCATCACCAAGGCCTTCTCAGGAATAGGAAACACATTCATCGGATGGCTAGTTAACGCCTTAAACCACGCTTTATCCTCATAATCGATAAGCTCCACCTTCTCAAAATCCACGTGAGGATCCATGCACTGCATCTCAAAAGGCACACCGCCATCTGTGACCCAAAAAAACTTGGGCTTCCACTCCCTGAAACTTTTAACCCCAGCCCTCGCGCATGGCGGCACACCATGGTGCGGGCGGCAGGAGACCCAGCTCTCCACAAAACAGAGGCTACAAAAAACATAAAACATGTCAACATCTGGTTCAATGTCCTAAGCACGACAGCAAAATTCGAAGAACATCAACCGGGTCATCAAACCCGGGTGAACCTGACTCAAATGGATACCCACCGCCTAAAGAAAAGTACCCAAAAACCTAGTCACTGGCAACCTAAAGTTGCAATCTTTGAAATAAGCAGAATATATCCTTATCTTTCCGACATGTGGCTGCAAAATGGTCTTCTCCTCACCAGGCATCTCAGCTCCATAAGACGAAGAGATCCCATACAACTTGCAAAATTTGCGAAACTCCTCCTTAGTCCAAGTCGCTGTCACGTCTCCGACGAGCGGCGACCCTTTCCTGGAGCCGTCGTCGCCTTTCTTGACTCCTTTTTTCTTTTTACCCTTCGTTAAAGCAATGTTGGAAGGACCCTCCATCATAAGAATACAGAAAAATCACGGAAAGGAAAAGATCGGAAGATGAAAGACAAAGATTCAAGGGAGATAAGAATTTTCTGGATGGAAAATGGAGGATGAAAATTTTCGAAATTCAAATAAGTGTGATAAACAGTGAAGGAAAGAAGGCTTTTATAGGATGGTTGGTGGTGATCGTGGAAGACGTACAATTGTGTTGCACGTCCAACCAATCAGGACGTGACACGTCAGGGAGAGAGGGACCCATGCGAAACGACACGACAGCTGGGTCCCACCACGTCCTAACACAGCAGAACCGTCAGAGACTTTTTAGCTACCAACCTGTCTTTTTCACCTGCACGCCCTGACCGCTTTGATGTGAGCATTAATTAGTGACATGCGCCTCCATGCAGTCCACTGCCACACTCCGCACCTGGCGCACAGGATTCAACAAAGAGCACAGTTAACCCCCACAATTAAACCTAAGATGTTTTCTTCTTATTTTCTAAGTCCAGCGTCCCGTATGCTACGCATACAGAATACTAGACTAGGGGGACTTGAAGAGATATGTACCTGCGTGTACGCACGACCCCACAACTACACAACACGTCAGCAGGAGCGCTGACCAGATCTTCTAGAAGCCTGCGCACGTAACCTCGTACATGCCAGTTGTAATCTGACAAAGAAAGGGACGTGTAACCAATCAGAGGCTGTTATTCCCTACTCCATGATCACCTGTAGGTACGAGGTACATAATAGGACAGAAAGGATGACTACAGGACACGTGGACCAATCGCAGGGCGCCAGCGTCGACAGTACTAACGGCCTGCGATCGTACAATACAACTGTCATTCTCAATCCAACCAATTACAAGACATTTCGAAGGCCTATAAATACCCCTTCTCCCCTAGGACAGAAAGGATGACTACAGGACACGTGGACCAATCTAACTGCTACCACCACAACAACAACATTGTAACCACCACCAGAAAGTAGGCAACAATTGGTTTTTTGTACCTTTAGTTAACCAAACTAACCAAATCATTCATATATTTATACATTTTTAACTTTTATACCTTTATTTCATATATTTATATCCCGATTTCATATCATTGTAAGAAAAAAAAATTAGTTGAACCAAACTGAAACCGGCAACCTAAAAAAAATAAGCTGAACCAATTAGTCGATTGGTTAATAAGATCGATTAAGTGATGGTATTGGGAAGTGTTTTAAGGCTAATAATCGAGCAGAACCAAACCATGCATACCCTTAGAAGTGTCCCGCCGTATCTCCGAGCAACTTGCTAGTCTTTGTAATATGTTTTTCATTCTTTAAAGCATATAAGTTTCGGACCATGTATGACAACCGTCGTTTCCAGATCAAAATCAATGCAACTTCATTTAGTTGTCTTATTTTGACTTCTCTTAAGTAGAGACATCAAGAGAAAGTGACATGAGTAAGCGTTATAAGATTTTTTTGCCTCAAAGAAGACATAAGACAATAAAAGAACATAATATAAAGAGAGACATCCTAAAACTTTCCATTTAAATGTTGTCAACAGGATCTTTAGATACCTGAAGGGGAAACCCAGATTCGGTCTTTGGTATCCTAGAGATTCTCTCTTTGAATTAATCGCTTTTTCTAACAACGACTTTGGAGGTTGTGATATTGACAGAAAATCAACTTCGACGGGACATCAATTTCTAGGTGATCGGCTCATTGTTTGGCAATGTAAAAAGCAGAAGACAGTCTCTATCTCAACAGCGGAGGCCGAATATGTTGCCGCTTCAGCGTGCTACTCCCAGGTGATATGGATGCAACACCAACTGGTGGATTACGGTTTGGATTTCTCTCATACTCCCATTAACACGCAATGCACATGTTAACTAAATGTTGTTTCCCGCTAGGGGTGTGCAACAGTTCAAACCGGACCGAACAGACCCGAACCGGAACCGAACCGAAACCGTTTAGTGCTAAATATAAGAACCGAACCGAACCATATAAAATCCTAGCGGTTCGGTTCAGAACCGGGTTAAACGGTTCTCGTGTAAATGGTTCATGCCGGAACCGGTTATCAATTAAAATCTAAAATTAACAATTAAATAAAGGATTATTTATGGCCCGTTTACCCGCCTCCCACTTGTAAGAATTATTTGTTTATCTTTTAATTCAAGCCTAATTTATCGTCAAAAAAATAAAATAAATAAAGGACAAATTTAGTAAACTAAAGTTTCGGTGTCGTAGTCACATTAAGGACTTATGATACATTTTTAGAGGTGCACGGTACAAACCGCATATATGCAATGATTGTAATTTTGACACTACAAATATTATGTGTCATGCATTACTAATGTGACATGTTACATTACATTATTATACGATACACATTATAAGCCAACCCGTGCACCTTATGTATGATTTTTTTAGCATTGGCTCTCACTTTAAAATATTTTCTTTCCTTTTACACTCTATATGTTTTATAAAAGTTTCATAATTCGAATGTAACTCCTATCTCAACAAGTTTGTTAGAAGTTATATAGTTAACATGACCTTGAACAATATTCTATAGATTAAATCTACTGAAAATGTGGATAGTCGGTCAACAAACTATTTGGAAAAGCTCATTAACTTAATAGGGTTTGTAAATATAATATTTAAAGTTTTAACTTAATTCGGTTCTAATGGTTCTTTAAACGGAACTGCGGTTTTGAACCAAACCGTGAATCGTTTTCACCAAAATTTAAGAACTAGAACCGAACCTTAAATAGAAGAAAACGGTTCGGTTTTGGTGGTTTTGTCTCGGTTCCTTGGTTCTGGCGGTTCGGAACCGTGAATTGCTCAGCCCTATTTCCCGTAGCAATGCGCGGCCACCTGACTAAAAATGGGGATCAGCTAATAAAACAAAAGGTTTAAATAAAAAAAATATATATTAAGTCAAAAATAAAAAAAAGGTACGATTATCAGCACGGTAAGTACAACCAGGGCCGTCTCTGAGAATTCAGGTGCCCAAGCCGAGTCATGATAAAAGGTGCCCTCTTAGGTGTTAACGAAATAAATAAACATGAACTATTTTTTAAACGACGGGTAAAGTAATATCAAATCGATAGATCCACTTTTCACAGTTTATATTATCCAGCATTTCGTTCTCGATAACTATCATTGCCAATCCGTAAAGTTTTTTTTACTTAAGTGGGATAACGCTTCATGATTATTGCCTAATGAACTAATGGTTAAGTTACTTTAGTGCAATGGCGAATATATAATTTTCTTTGACGGGCACAATACGGACCGACTAACAACAAACGATTAGTTTTATGGTTTTTTTAGGAGAAATGCCACACAAATGTAACCAAGTTTTCTTGGTGTTCTAATTAAGTCACTCAAACTTTTTTTGTCTCTCTAAAGTCATTCAAGTTTCATTTGTTGTTCTAATACTATGTAATTACCAGGTCATCAGGTCACCTTCTTTTTTTATTTTTATTTTTTCTTTCATTTTTATGCTTACGTGAATATTATTTTTATTAGGTGAGTTTTATAAAATGAAGATTTAAAAAAATAATTTTTTTTAAATTTTACATGTTTAAAAAATTTATTAAAAATATTAAAGCCTGACACATCATCACTTTTACCTGAAAACCTGATAATTACATAGTATTGGAACACTAAATGAAACTGAGTGACTTTAGAGAGACAAAAAAAGTTTGAGTGACTTAATTGGAACAGTTAGCAAACTTGGTTACGTTTCTATAAAGTTACCCCTTTTTTTATTATCAAATGAAATAAACTAGATATTTTTAAAATCAAATGAAATAAGCTAACAATAATAAGAGTAAAAAAATTGTGGTAAACACAAATCATTAGTTTTAAGGTCTTTTTATCATTTGTTTTGAACGACGTTTTTTTATCATTTTTTATTTTGAAAATAATAGGGTGACAGACAATACAATGATAATGACAGGTTTAACCGACAATCACAGACAAGTTTTACCCACATATATCTTTTTCAAGTACTCATAAAGTCACTTTCAAAAAAAAAAAAAAAAAACCCTCATAAATTCGTAACTTTACTAAAATTACCCTATCATCTTTGAGTATTTACGCATTTAACATCGTCTTCCTCACTAAACCCTTACCCTGTAAATTTTTTGGCAGATCTGTAA
The DNA here is from genome assembly GCA_030844895.1 of Ambrosia x helenae. Classification (NCBI taxonomy): domain Eukaryota; kingdom Viridiplantae; phylum Streptophyta; class Magnoliopsida; order Asterales; family Asteraceae; genus Ambrosia; species Ambrosia x helenae. The sequence goes on from CM061233.1 coordinate 42,716,035, forward strand.
ATTTGCGCAGATCCGATATGAACCATTTCCAACCGGTTCAATAAGGTTATTGTCAACCCTGCAATACGTGTAAATCCGCCATTATGACCGGCCGGATGTGCCCCACTAGAAATTGGCCCCGGGCCGTGAGTCCTCCCCGCATCGCACCATGGCTGGCCATGAGTAGAACCAGAATTTGGTTCACGGGATCACTACCAGCACGGGTGGTGATGGTGTTACCGTGCTGGTAGCGGGGTACCCGTGACCAATTCGGATAGTGCCCCGTCCCTCTAAAATGAGATTTGATGTTTTTAAATTTAAATGCGATATCTATCAGATTATTTGATTAGTATAAAATAGACGAGTTACTTTCTAGAATCCTTTGCAGAAATGGTAGTTTTATTTTTTAACAAATTAAAAGTGGTAGGCTTGAGGGAAAAAAACAAAAAGTGGGAATGCCTCATTCCCAATCCGCGGAATCACCATTATGTCTCGTGCCAATGATTGGCAGCCCTGCAAGCTCCAGAATTTTTCCCTTAATGCCGTTGAATTGAACCAAGGCATCAAAGATGCCGTTGATTCAGTCCAAGGCATCAGTGATGCCGCTGTATCAATGCAAGGGATTAAAGTTGGATGCCGCTGAATCAATTTAAGGCGTCATTGAAGCCGCCTAATCAATGCAAGGCATCAACCAGACTTCTGCCCACTTTCTCAGTCGCATATTAACACACCCACCACTAACACTCTATGCATTCATGCTATTGCTTTGGTTTTTAAATTTTTTTTGTAAGATATGCAGATTGATAGGATAGGTAAATAGTGAATGTGTAAGATTGTAAGAGACTATCTTTAAGGGGTTATGAAATGGAGGGTGAGGTGAAAAATATTAACCATCCACCACACCATCACCATTACAATCACAAACCTACAAATTCATAAGAAATCCTACCATAAAAAATCCTACCACCATGAATCCAAACATAAACTTACACCCTGGTCCCCTAATGAACGATGTGTTGTACCTACGTGATCGACATCGTTCCTTTCACACTTTCATAAATGATGAAAACTTTAATGAGCCCCTTAATATAAAACGTAGTGATAGAAACATATGGCGGATACTTCGTAACAACCCTCTTGTAGGACGGGTTCGTAACCTTGTCGATACCTCAGGGTTTGGTGGCATTATAGATTGTGGTTAGCGATACGTTGACCACTCCTTAATAACAGCTTTGGTGGAATGATGGAGGCCCGAAACTCACACGTTCCATCTACCATTTGGTGAAGCTACTATCACCTTACAAGATGTTAACGTCTTGTGGGGGTTACCTATCGAGGGAAGTGTTGTGTCTGGAGTAGATGAGGCACTGTCAACTGTCGAGGCAATAGGGTGGTGCCAAAACTGGTTAGGTGTTACGCCTGTAGAGAACCAAATGTCCGACAAATCTGTTTTGGGTACTGTTATTAGTAGTGAATTAATGAAACCGTTTGTTAAATCTGAGGCTACGGATGAAGAGTGCATTATCCGTGCTCGTTTAATAATTTTTTATCTGATCGGTTCCACTTTGTTCCTTGATCATTCCAACAATAGATTAAATGTTTTTTATTTAAAATTTTTACGAGACCTAAGCCTAACAGGATCTTATAATTGGGGCAGTGCGGTTCTCAGTTGTCTTTATAGGCGGCTTTGTGATATCACCCACCCGGATAGAAGAGCCGTGACCGGGCCCATGATGCTCTTTCAAATATGGGCATGGGAGAGGATTCGGTGTCTTGCACCACGACCACCCAAAACCGGTTTGATTATAGTTGTCTGCTAGCGGCTCGGTATATCACAAAGCCTAAACAAATATAATGTGTCTGTATGGCATCCCTTTGTATTTTTTTACTGAACACGTTTTTTAAAATGTTAATTTTGTAGGTGGCGAGACCGCAACTTGAACTTTAGAGAGGTATCCACACACTGCCTGAGGACATATCGTTCCCAGCTACAATCATTAAACGAAAACATGGTATGTTTATTAATCCCGTGTTAGTAATTAATTTTAATTTTTTGTATTAAGCATTTATTGTGTTGTGTAACTGACTTAAGTGTTTATTTTTATGTTTTTCGTTCAACTGGATCCCCTACACCTCGGTTTTGTATCAACTACCGGCTATCTGTTCAAGGGGAAGCGAAAGCAGGAGGAGTTGTTGTCCTCCTATATGCTTTGAGATTGTTGAGCATCATTACCCTCAACGGGTTATGAGGCAATTCAACATGGTCCAGTACATACCTCCGCAAATAAATCTAACCGTACACATGGCCGAGCTTGAAACATTGCATGGTTTGGGGCGGCAAGGACACAACGGGTGGACTGGATGTGTAGGCACGAAGCCTACGTGAATGCATGGAATAACCGTCGTAACACAGTTTACATGTCGAATCCCATAACGATGAATTCCACAGAGCCAGGTTATATGCAATGGTATTCGGGGCGTACCGTTGCATTTATTAGCAATCCATGTGTAGCACCGGTCCCAGTTGGCGGTTTCCAAGATGACGGTGCTAGAATACAGTTGATGGTAAAGCATTTTTACGTGTCTAATTCATAGATTAATTATTTGAGTTTACGGTTTCTAACTAATAATTTTGCTTGTAGAGGGATGCCATGGGTGATATTTACCAGTCTTCGCAGCAGGCATTTAATGATCCTAAGGGCTTCGGCAGGCAGCTTCAGCATATACAGAACACGGTGTTTCAAAGTATGATGATGTCAAACGATTTCGGACACTTACAAAATCCGACGCATCTTACAACGAACGCCGTCGACTTGTCAGCCCCTGCATGACCTCAAAGGGTACACCGGCGACACGCTCCCCATAACGTGCCGACAAATCTGGATGAAGCTGGTACTCCGTTTGACAATGCTGGGTTTGGCGCTTCTGTTGCGGGTAGTAACAATCAAAACCAGGGTGGGGGATATGTCCCGTAATTCTCAGACGTTGGAATGGGTCTTTCCCCGTCCATGTCCTTCCTACACGGAACTAGTGGTGTTGGTGAATCCGGTGGCAGTCAACTGGCGGTGACAGGTCCACTAGCTAACTGATTGCAAACAGAATTGGTTTCGGAAGTGGTTGGGCATTTCCCTCAACGGATTATGTGACGCCGATTGGACAGGTGTTGCCACGGGTTGATCCCGAACTTCTTAGTGATTTTCATTACCATCCCCCTCATAATTCATGTTATGAAGGACCTTCAAGCCGCCTAGGACCATCAATGTCAATGAATTTAAACCTCTTTCCCGATGATCAGTTGAGAATGAAGGACCACCACCCGCCGGTGAAACACAAACCCAAGACCAACCACCTAGAAGGCAATCTCAACGTGTTAGGAATCAGAATCCCACGAACTGGTTTAACATGTAAACATGTCTTGATTAGTTTTAATGTAACATTTCACTTGGTTTATGTATTTGAATATTCGACTTATGCAACATGTGATTCATTAGTAACGAGATGGAAGAAATAAAATACCAATATTAAACACTGACAGCAGATACAACAACTAAAATTAAAATTTAAATACAAGCGTTAAACACTAAAACAAGATTACATAATCATATAACATGACGAGAAGTTGCTTCACAACGCCATTTGTATAGCTCATCTGCCATGTGTCGTCGATAATTCACACAAGCATCTTCGACATCGATTTCTAACAACAACGATTTTTTTTCACAAGCCTCTCCATCATCATACAAATCAAGATACCTGCATTATTAACCTTTCCGTTGTCTTAGGGCACATCTAATTGAACTAAACCAACAGAAATTGGAGTTTTGTCGACACGATTAGACCTCAACCAGTAACGAATACGTTGTAGAAACCATTCGAAAAAAAGCCTTACCATCTCCATATAGTGAGAAACTTCGTGTCTCATTTCGTTTCTCCATCTCTTATCAGTCCAATACTGTGTAATTACCATGTTTCTCATATCAATTCGGACAAGCAGCCAGTCTCCCCACCCAATCGATAAAGGAAGGTAAACGCGGTCAACCTCCCAGAATGGCGGGTAGGGTTCCATTCTTCCAGCCATGTCGAGGGTAACTGAAGAATTTGGGTCCTTAATTTCATCATAGAAAGCATGGGGTAACACTATCCAACGTAGCTGTGAACCAGGATTTTTTAAAAGCTTTGCTTGTCTAAGTCGCATGAGTCTTACCGTCCACGCTTCAATGTGCTGAAATCATAATAATGCATAAGGTTCGTGATTGAGTTAAGCAAATCAATTTACTTTCAAGATAAGTTAACGTGAAAATTACCGTTGCTGATAGCGCCCTGTTAGGTTGGCACCCTAGAAGGGTACCCCAAAAATTTCTGTCTAGTTTGTTTGAAATGAAGCGAGTATAGCAAAATGGGGCATCCCCGTTTGTATAAAAGTTGACAACATCAGTAGACCAGTTGTTTCTGCATTGTTGGTTTTCTTGAGGGTTTTCTGAGGGATGCTATAAAGGCTTATCTTGTTCGTTTTCAGGTGGATTCAGTTGTGGGTTAATTGAAGACGAACCAGCCATGAATGTTGTTGATGGCTTGCGTAAACGCCTCCATATTTTCTCGGTAGATTTTGCCGTTTTAGGAGCTGGTTGTGAACAGTAAAAGCCTTCTCCATTGTTTTCCATTTTTAGAGTTTTCTAAGATGAGTGGGTAAGAGAGACAGAAGTTGAGTGAGTCATGTTTGTGAATCAACTACTTTTGAAGAGGTGAAGCCTCAAAATGGTTTGGCGGCTTCTAGATAAAGCCTCAGAATGATTTGGCGGCTTCTACGTGAAACCTCAGAATGGTTTGGCGGCTTCTACATGAAGCCTCAGAATGGTTCGGCGGCTTCTACATGTTGTCCGGGCCGTAATCGGGTCTCCAGGGCCTGATCCCGGTGGCCCGAAAACAGCTAGGAGGTCATTTTTCAAAATATTCACTATGCTATGCAAAACGTTATTCAAATTTAAACAATTACATAAAAACATTAATACATAAACACATAATACTTAAACACATACTGTAATCCTAATCCTAATCATCATCTGCTGGAGGAGGAGGAGTTGGTTGAGTAGGAGCAGGAGATGAAAAGCTTGGTTGTGCTGGAGGTGGAGGATACAATGAAGGTTGTGCAGGAGGAGGAGGAGATAAAAAGGTTGGTTGTGCAGGAGGAGGAGTATAGAACGAAGGTTGTGCAGGAGGAGGAGGAGATGAAAATGGTAGTTGCCGTCCCCGGCGAGATGAAAAGCTTGGTTGTGCTGGAGGCGGAGGATACAACGAAGGTTGTGCAGCAGGAGGAGGAGATGAAAAGGTTGGTTGTGCAGGAGGAGAGTATAGAACGAAGGTTGTGCAGGAGGAGGAGATGTAAATGGTAGTCGCCGTCCCCGGCGAGAGTATCGCCGTCCTCGGCGAGAGTATCGCCAGACATTTGAAGATCCATCACATTCGTGATAACCGCCACCAATAGTTTGTAAACCCTTTGAGGAGAGGCAGTTGTGATTGAGATTGAGTCTTGATATGGTATTTATAAAAGTTGAAGCCTCATAATGAGACATCGGCTTTATAAAAAGTTAATAATGAAGCCTCAGAATGAGACAGCGGCTTCATAAAAAGTTAATAATGAAGCCTCAGAATGAGACAGCGGCTTCATAAAAAGTTAATAATGAAGCCTCAGAATGAGACAGCGGCATCATAAAAAGTTAATAATGAAGCCTCAGAATGAGACAACGGCTTCATAAAAAGTTTTTCACCTATTTAAGAGATACTCCCCCCAAGCCATCCTCACACCAAACTTTCTTCCCAAACTCTCTCTATATCTCACAAACCTGCTTCCTCCCCCCCCCCCCCACCCAAAAAAAAAAAATAATAACCTTCAAAGCAATGGCTTCTTTCGTTCCTTACCTGGTTAGATTATACTGGGGGGGTCATTTTTCATACGTAAACGGGGTTGTTCAAGATGATAACTCCTTGGTATCATCCAACTTTGTCATGCGAGTGAAGATGTCATTTGAACAACTAGTTAAATGTGTATGTGCTCATGTTAATATTAACAAAGAAGCAGTTACCGTCAAACTCCTGCCCGGATACACTTATGCTGGGTACTCTCAAACTACCCAAATTTTCAACAATGACGGGGTTGATATGATGGATTATCTAGCCGTTGAGAGACGTGGTGATTTCGTTGCGGACATCTACGTTGAATGGCAACAAGACCCTCCGTTACAACAGCTTAGTTCTACTAACCTACTACGTGACATGTCGAACGTAAATGTTGTAGCAGCCTTCGGGTCTCAGCATGGTTTCCCCCCAGTCAGACATGCTGCCGATAACGAAGAAAATGACGAGGTAGGATCCCCTATGACGGACGAAGAATATTTCCAAGAACCTCAATATGTTGCCGGTAATGACAATAATGAAGGGTTTGATGAATCCAGAAGAGGAGACTCTGAAGACACGGGAGATAGTGATGACGAACAACCGCCATCAAAAGACTCTGCAAACGAGGCCGAGCACAGTCAGCCGATTACCCAACAGACACAACCAAATCACAACCTGGCTCTCCACTTAGGTCCACGTCAAGACTACGATCCTCAAGATGATGTGGAGCTAACAAATTACATGGTTCAAGAATACGAAGAGGATGACTTCATGTTATGGAACCCAAAAGCAGGGGACAATATCCGTCTTGGTATGTATTTCAAATAAAAAGAAGAGGTAGACCGTGCGGTTAGATAGTGGAACATCCATCGTGGGCGGGAGATGTATGTAAAGGCAAGCAAACCAAAGGTATACATGGTCGTATGTTACACCAGACACCCAAAGTTTGTAAATCCTTTCTCTAGTGGTCGCAAGTGTGAGTGGCATTGCACGGCATCTGTAACATTACGCATTTAAAACTTGTACGTACACGTTCGTCATTAATAAAAACGTCAAGTTTTATTTTATACGTTGCATTTATTATTTTTGTCGCGTTTGTGGAACCCTAATACTATATATATATATATTATATATATTATAACATTGAAATAATATCAAAAAAATATTATGTCTTGGCCGGAATCGAACCCGCGCCAAGACCGGGTCACACAAACACCACCATCCAACCAACTGGGCTAGCCATTCACTTGTTATAAACCCGGACCATTATTAATTATATACACGATTTAAAACCTTCACAGTTGACAAGGAAAGTCAACTGTGGGTTAGCTTGTGAATCAATCCAAGGAATTAACTCGTGATTGTTTTATAATTGGCAAATTCAATTGATTATCGGCCCAGTGTGACTCAATTACACGTCAATTACAACGAATCATTGACCTAATTTGAAAACCCTACGCGTATGATATTAAATCATGGTCAACTTTCCAATTAACCTAAACCTTTGATCCTCAGTATAAATAGATGACCTACGATCATTCACAACTCGCTCACAACTCTCTCTCAACCTCCAATTATTCTCTAACACTGATAATTAGCCTCTGTTGATCAAACGTTTGACTTTTTGCTTTGACCCGCAATTATACTCGATTCTTCACTGTGAGTCCTATTTCTTTTGTGGGTTATGTTCATCGGCCATCACACAGCAATAGCCCTATGGTTAATTAGGCTATTGATGTGTGATTTGTTCAATTGCAATTTCTAGGGTTCGTTCGTATAAAATTGGGGATAAACTGATTTGGGCACAGCGTATTTATTAAATTCTAATCAGAGAATATCACAACCACTGGCCTAGGCTAAGTGGTTGTGACCTGGGCTTGCTACACAAGGTACCGGGTTCGAGTCCCGGCTACTGCCCCCTTTTTGCTTCTTTTTATTCTTTTAAACAAAACTAATATATATATATTAAACCTTTTTAATTTTATAAATTCATTTTTAAATATTATAACTATTTTATAAATTCTAAAAAAATTACATTTATTAAATCTGAGTCAAAAGTTTTATTTACAATTTTTGTTTTTCAAAAATTCATTTATTTAATATTTATAATAATTAAATCATTTTTATACTATTATATTTATAAAAATCCATTTATATATCAAAACAATTTTATTAAATTCTCCAAAAATTATCCTGACTTTTTATAAAGCTAAACTTTACTGAAATAATTTTTAATTCAGTAAAATCATTTATTTCATATTTTTAATCAATTTTGTTAGATTTAATCATAATTAAATCATAATAAATCCAATTTTCATCATTTTTGCACCAAAATTTTATACAAATTATTTTTAATTATTTAGAACAGAAATATGATTTTTAAAATAGAAATTCTTTAATTTTAGTATTTTTGAATATTAAAGTTAAATATTGGCTATTTATAATAAATAGAGTTAAAAATCTATTTTAAATGAAATAATTTTATAAAAATTATTTTTATACTCCAAACACTTTAATGTGTACATTCAAAATTCAAATTTTATAAAAAGACTTTCTTTTATTAATTATCAAATTTTCCTTTATTAATTAACATTTTAATTTAAATTCAACAATTGGTTATCCCCAAATCGAAACCCTAGGATACACTTATAAGTTAATTAGACTTAGACTTATTATATATTACCTTATTATAGGGTGATATTTGGAATCATTTTGGGCAACACTATTATTTCATCTTTACAACAAGATTAACATTTGCTAAGGTGAGTTTTACATAGCCCCTTTTATTTATCACCATTTTTGGGGTGAAACATGTTATAACATTATCATTGCAATTCAATCATCAATGTGTCTATGTGTTTTCTATGTTGCATTATGTCTTGAGCATGATTAGAGTAAGCACCATTCTAGCATAATCATTAACTCCGTACAAGCCGACGGTATACATTGATAGATCTATTGGACTGACAATCCCACCCGGATACGTGCCTCCTACAAAGGTTACGTGGGTGTTTGTTATCGCATAACATATTCAATTGGACCATGAGTGTATGGTATGTATCATTTTATAACAGTCATCAGGGTTGATTATGCACTCGATTTATTTCTAGTATGTTCTCACATATGGGCTAGATTGACATGACACATGAATTGCACAACATTTTATTCATTTTATTATCAAAAACCTATGTAATTCTCACCAACTTATGTTGACCCAAAATACTTTCAAAATTAACATGTTTCAGGTAACAATGAAGCTGAGGCTTGAGTTAGCATGAGGATTTTACTTGAAGTTTTATTTGAAGTTATTGAAGTTTGTTATTTGATATCATGTATTTGAATTCTTAGACATCATTTCACATTTTGGATATTATGTTTGAATAAATTATTTAAAATTTATATTATACCATGTGCTACTGAAAACAATCATCAATACGTGGCACCCCGATGTTTCCGCCATCGGTTGGGGTGTTACAGATTGGTATCAGAGCCTTGGTTATAGGGAATTAGGTTATTAGAAATAATCTAGACTATAACCTTAGGGACTTAAACAGTACTTGCTTCTCCTACTTGTAACCCTAATTGCTTCCCTAATCCTATCCTTATCCTATGCCTTATAACCCTAAACCTACATATGATTACTCTTATTCGTCTGCTGCAATCCTGATCCACCATTAGATTAATAGGACAAAATCCTCAGGTTTAACCTAAACCCCCTTGAGATCTCGTCGAAGTTCTAGATTTTAATAACGAACACGTGCAATCTGGAAGGGTGAACGCCTGTATTCTGAGTCTTCTGTCTAGGCTGGCATTGCGCATATATCCCAATCAGACGAGGGACCCGGATGCCTACCTGGGAATTCTCGGGATGAGTGTTCACTTATAGGCTAAAGCATGTCTTCATATGTTATTAGAATTTAGAATCTTTGATAAGTCAACGTTTTCGTTTATTCGTTTTAATAAATGAATAAATGATTACATTCCTTATATAAACTCTCATTCATTTCATTGTGTCTATTACAGATCATGCCTCCTCGTCGCAGCACTCGCAACAACAATGGTGAGAATCACGAAGAAGGTGGTGATAACCACAACCACAACCATGACCAAGTTCCTAACCACAACAACAATGGGGTCGATGCTCAACTGGCTGCGATCATTTCTCAACAAATGGCGCAGCAAATCGCAACTCTGGTTCCCAATTTACTCGCTCAAGTCATCCAATTGAACGGCAACGGGAATGGTCACAACAACGGGAACGGGAACGGCAATGGCAATGGAAATGGACCCCAAGCCTGCACCCTTAAGCATTTCAACTCTTGTAACCCTCCAAAGTTCAGCGGTGAAGAAGGAGCTACTGGACTCCTCCAATGGTTTGAGGGTATTGAGAATACCTTCATCAACAGTGAGTGCCCCAACAACTTCAAGGTTCGTTACGCCATGAGTGTTCTCCATAAACGAGCACTCACATGGTGGAATGAAGAAAAGCGTACTCATGGGACCGAAGTTGCTCTTGCTATGACATGGGACCAAGTCAAAGAGATCATGAAGGAAGAATTTTGTCCTCGCAATGAAGTTAAGAAACTTGAGGATGAGCTACTGATAATCACGTGAAGAACGGTACTCTCGTTCGCAAGGGCACTAAGAAGACTACTGGCAAAGACACTCCACAGCCTGCAATTGACGTCAAGCCTGAGACCTCAAGCAACAAAAAGCGCAAGGCTAGAAACTATATGGTTGCTGCTACTCCACCTGCTGCCCAAAACCCAGCCAAGAAACCATACACCGGACCTCACCCTTTGTGCAACACTTGCAAGTACCATCATCCAACGCAGGTGCCATGTCGTTTTTGTACTAAGTGTCAAAGATATGGTCACCTGGTGAACGTCTGTCGATCTCCTGCTACCCAAGACAACAATAACCCAGCTCCCAACCAACAAAACAACAGGCCTACTCGTGGTCAATGCTACGAGTGTGGCAACCCTAATCACTACATCAACAACTGCCCTAATCGTAACCGTAACCAAAACCAAAATCAGAACCAAAACCAAAACCACAACCACAACCAAGGTGCTCGAGGTCGCGCCTACAATCTCAACGCTAACCAGGCTCGTGATAACAACGAAGTGGTGAATGGTACGTTTCTCATTAATAACCACTATGCATCCATATTATTTGATTCGGGAGCTGATAAGTCATTTGTGTCACTGAAGTTTAAACCATTACTTAACTTACCCCACACTAATCTAGAAGAACCTTTCGTGGTAGAGGTAGCTAACGGGAAGTCTATTTCGATCGACTTTATTATTCGTAACTGCTTGTTGAACCTCGACGATCATACCTTCCCTATCGATCTCATCCCCATGCATCTTGGTAGTTTTGATGTTATAGTAGGCATGGACTGGTTGTCAACTCATCGTGCCGAAATTCTGTGCTTCGAGAAAGTCATACGCATTCCTCTCGAATCTGGTGAGATTTTGAAGATCTATGGTGAGAAACCCTGTGGTGAGCTTAAGCTTATGTCTTGTACTACTGCCCAAAAGTACTTACGAAAGGGGTATACAGCCTTCTTAGCTAACGTGATAGAGAAGAAGGACAAAGGCAAAAGTATCCAAGACATTCCTATTATTCGGGACTATCCTGAAGTCTTTCCAGAGGATTTACCTGGTTTGCCTCCTGCTCGACAAGTGGAGTTTCGTATTGATCTTGTTCCTGGTGCTAATCCTGTCGCTAAAGCTCCTTATCGTCTTGCACCCTCTGAGATGCAAGAACTTGCCAGTCAATTACAGGAACTTTCTGATAAAGGGTTCATTCGCCCTAGTTCTTCTCCATGGGGAGCCCCTGTCTTGTTCGTTAAAAAGAAGGATGGTCCTCTTAGGATGTGTATTGACTACCGTGAACTCAACAAACTCACCATCAAGAATCGTTATCCGCTTCCTAGGATTGACGATCTCTTCGATCAACTTCAAGGAGCAACCCACTTCTCGAAGATTGATCTCCGTTCTGGTTATCATCAGCTTAGAGTCCACGAAGATGATATTCCCAAGACAGCTTTTCGCACTCGCTACGGTCACTATGAATTCATGGTTATGCCTTTTGGGTTGACCAATGCTCCCGCAGTATTTATGGATTTGATGAATCGGGTTTGTAGACCCTATCTCGACAAATTCGTGACGTTTTCATTGATGATATTTTGATTTACTCTAAATCAAAATCCGATCACGAGCAACATCTTCACTCTATCTTGAATCTCCTAAAGAAAGAACAACTGTACGCCAAGTTCTCAAAATGCGAATTTTGGTTTAAGGAAGTTCAATTTTTGGGACATGTCATTGATATGAACGGAATTCATGTTGATCCCGCAAAGATCGAAGCTGTGAAGAATTGGAGTGTTCCTACCACTCCAACAGAAGTCCGTTCTTTTCTTGGGTTGGCTGGTTATTATCGTCGATTCATCGCCAATTTCTCCAAGATCGCTGTTCCTCTCACTACCTTAACTCACAAGGGTAAACCCTATGAGTGGGGACCTAAGCAAGAGGAAGCATTCGAAACTCTTAAGCTGAAACTTTGTGAAGCTCCTATCTTGTCTCTACCTGATGGTAATGATGATTTCGTGGTCTACTGTGATGCATCGAACCAAGGTCTTGGTTGTGTTCTCATGCAACGAGGAAAGGTTATTGCTTATGCGTCTCGACAACTCAAGACTCACGAAAAGAATTATACCACCCATGATCTTGAATTGGGCGCTGTTGTCTTTGCACTCAAGATTTGGAGACATTATCTTTATGGGACCAAATGTGTGGTGTTCACGGACCACAAAAGTCTCCAACATGTCTTCGATCAAAAGAATCTTAACATGAGGCAACGACGTTGGGTTGAATTACTTAACGACTATGATTGCGAAATTCGCTACCATCCTGGCAAGGCGAATGTTGTGGCCGACGCACTTAGTCGTAAAGAGCGTGTCAAACTACAATGTGCGAGAGTTCGTACTGATCTTCAAGATCGCATTCTCCAGGCTCAACACACATCAGTCACCCAAGGTAACATGTACGATGAAATGTCTTGTGGTGCTGAAACTCAACTTGAAACCAAACCCGATGGTCTCCTTTATTTCCTTAATCGACTGTGGATTCCCGACCGTGATGATCTTCGTACTTTTCTCATGAACGAGGCTCATAAGTCTCGTTATTCTATTCATCCTGGAGCTGACAAGATGTACCAAGATCTTCGTTATTCTTATTGGTGGCCTGGTATGAAGAAAGACATTGCCCTATTCGTTGCAAAATGCCTCACTTGTTCCAAGGTCAAGGCTGAACATCAACGACCATCTGGTATGCTTGAACAACCAGAGATTCCTGTCTGGAAATGGGAGAGCATAGCTATGGATTTCATCACCAAACTCCCTCGTACACCCAAAGGTTTTGACAGTATTTGGGTTATCGTCGATCGTTTGACCAAGTCAGCTCACTTCCTACCTATTCGTGAGAAGTATTCTGTGGAAAGGTTGGCAAAGATGTACGTAAGTGAAATCGTATGTCGTCACGGTATACCTTTGGACATTATTTCTGATCGCGATGGTCGTTTCACCTCTCACTTTTGGGAATCTCTACAAGATGCTTTGGGTACCAAGTTGAACCTGAGCACTGCTTATCACCCTCAAACGGATGGTCAGACTGAACGAACCATCCAGACACTTGAGGACATGCTCAGGGCATGTGTCATCGATTTTGGTGGCGCATGGGATTCTCATCTTCCTTTGGTTGAGTTTTCATACAACAACAGTTATCACGCCAGCATTAACATGGCTCCTTTTGAGGCACTCTATGGTCGGAAATGTCGTTCACCTGTCTGTTGGACTGAGGTTGGTGAAGCTCGTATTACTGGACCCGAACTAATCCAGGAAACCACAGACAAAATTCAACTCATTCAGGATAATCTCCTCAAGGCTAGAAGTCGCCAAAAGAGTTATGCTGATAAACGTCGTAAACCCTTGGAATTTCAAGTTGGGGACCTTGTACTGCTTAAGGTATCCCCTTGGAAAGGAGTAATTCGTTTCGGTAGAAAGGGAAAACTAGCTCCTCGATACGTAGGCCCCTTCAAAATTCTTGACAGAGTTGGAAAAGTGGCTTACAAACTTGAACTTCCACCTGAGCTAAGCAATGTTCATCCGACCTTCCATGTTTCGAATCTCAAGAAATGCTTAGCAGATGAGAACCTTCATGTTCCTCTTGAGGATGTGCAAATTGATGAAAGCATGCACATTATCGAGAAACCCGTCGAGATTGTCGACACTGGAGTCAAGAAACTCAAGCGCAGTCGTATTCCGATCATTAAGGTTCGTTGGGAATCTAAACGAGGCCCAGAGTTCACTTGGGAACGTAAAGACCAGATGAAGTCGAAGTATCCACATCTTTTTCCACCAGACTCTCCAACTCCAACTTCGGGACGAAGTTCCTAAAAGTAGGGGAGACTGTAACATTACGCATTTAAAACTTGTACGTACACGTTCGTCATTAATAAAAACGTCAAGTTTTATTTTATACGTTGCATTTATTATTTTTGTCGCGTTTGTGGAACCCTAATACTATATATATATATATATTATATATATATTATAACATTGAAATAATATCAAAAAAATATTATGTCTTGGCCGGGAATCGAACCCGCGCCAAGACCGGGTCACACAAACACCACCATCCAACCAACTGGGCTAGCCATTCACTTGTTATAAACCCGGACCATTATTAATTATATACACGATTTAAAACCTTCACAGTTGACAAGGAAAGTCAACTGTGGGTTAGCTTGTGAATCAATCCAAGGAATTAACTCGTGATTGTTTTATAATTGGCAAATTCAATTGATTATCGGCCCAGTGTGACTCAATTACACGTCAATTACAACGAATCATTGACCTAATTTGAAAACCCTACGCGTATGATATTAAATCATGGTCAACTTTCCAATTAACCTAAACCTTTGATCCTCAGTATAAATAGATGACCTACGATCATTCACAACTCGCTCACAACTCTCTCTCAACCTCCAATTATTCTCTAACACTGATAATTAGCCTCTGTTGATCAAACGTTTGACTTTTTGCTTTGACCCGGCAATTATACTCGATTCTTCACTGTGAGTCCTATTTCTTTTGTGGGTTATGTTCATCGGCCATCACACAGCAATAGCCCTATGGTTAATTAGGCTATTGATGTGTGATTTGTTCAATTGCAATTTCTAGGGTTCGTTCGTATAAAATTGGGGATAAACTGATTTGGGCACAGCGTATTTATTAAATTCTAATCAGAGAATATCACAACCACTGGCCTAGGCTAAGTGGTTGTGACCTGGGCTTGCTACACAAGGTACCCGGGTTCGAGTCCCGGCTACTGCCCCCTTTTTGCTTCTTTTTATTCTTTTAAACAAAACTAATATATATATATATATATATTAAACCTTTTTAATTTTATAAATTCATTTTTAAATATTATAACTATTTTATAAATTCTAAAAAAATTACATTTATTAAATCTGAGTCAAAAGTTTTATTTACAATTTTTGTTTTTCAAAAATTCATTTATTTAATATTTATAATAATTAAATCATTTTTATACTATTATATTTATAAAAATCCATTTATATATCAAAACAATTTTATTAAATTCTCCAAAAATTATCCTGACTTTTTATAAAGCTAAACTTTACTGAAATAATTTTTAATTCAGTAAAATCATTTATTTCATATTTTTAATCAATTTTGTTAGATTTAATCATAATTAAATCATAATAAATCCAATTTTCATCATTTTTGCACCAAAATTTTATACAAATTATTTTTAATTATTTAGAACAGAAATATGATTTTTAAAATAGAAATTCTTTAATTTTAGTATTTTTGAATATTAAAGTTAAATATTGGCTATTTATAATAAATAGAGTTAAAAATCTATTTTAAATGAAATAATTTTATAAAAATTATTTTTATACTCCAAACACTTTAATGTGTACATTCAAAATTCAAATTTTATAAAAAGACTTTCTTTTATTAATTATCAAATTTTCCTTTATTAATTAACATTTTAATTTAAATTCAACAATTGGTTATCCCCAAATCGAAACCCTAGGATACACTTATAAGTTAATTAGACTTAGACTTATTATATATTACCTTATTATAGGGTGATATTTGGAATCATTTTGGGCAACACTATTATTTCATCTTTACAACAAGATTAACATTTGCTAAGGTGAGTTTTACATAGCCCCTTTTATTTATCACCATTTTTGGGGTGAAACATGTTATAACATTATCATTGCAATTCAATCATCAATGTGTCTATGTGTTTTCTATGTTGCATTATGTCTTGAGCATGATTAGAGTAAGCACCATTCTAGCATAATCATTAACTCCGTACAAGCCGACGGTATACATTGATAGATCTATTGGACTGACAATCCCACCCGGATACGTGCCTCCTACAAAGGTTACGTGGGTGTTTGTTATCGCATAACATATTCAATTGGACCATGAGTGTATGGTATGTATCATTTTATAACAGTCATCAGGGTTGATTATGCACTCGATTTATTTCTAGTATGTTCTCACATATGGGCTAGATTGACATGACACATGAATTGCACAACATTTTATTCATTTTATTATCAAAAACCTATGTAATTCTCACCAACTTATGTTGACCCAAAATACTTTCAAAATTAACATGTTTCAGGTAACAATGAAGCTGAGGCTTGAGTTAGCATGAGGATTTTACTTGAAGTTTTATTTGAAGTTATTGAAGTTTGTTATTTGATATCATGTATTTGAATTCTTAGACATCATTTCACATTTTGGATATTATGTTTGAATAAATTATTTAAAATTTATATTATACCATGTGCTACTGAAAACAATCATCAATACGTGGCACCCCGATGTTTCCGCCATCGGTTGGGGTGTTACAGATTGGTATCAGAGCCTTGGTTATAGGGAATTAGGTTATTAGAAATAATCTAGACTATAACCTTAGGGACTTAAACAGTACTTGCTTCTCCTACTTGTAACCCTAATTGCTTCCCTAATCCTATCCTTATCCTATGCCTTATAACCCTAAACCTACATATGATTACTCTTATTCGTCTGCTGCAATCCTGATCCACCATTAGATTAATAGGACAAAATCCTCAGGTTTAACCTAAACCCCCTTGAGATCTCGTCGAAGTTCTAGATTTTAATAACGAACACGTGCAATCTGGAAGGGTGAACGCCTGTATTCTGAGTCTTCTGTCTAGGCTGGCATTGCGCATATATCCCAATCAGACGAGGGACCCGGATGCCTACCTGGGAATTCTCGGGATGAGTGTTCACTTATAGGCTAAAGCATGTCTTCATATGTTATTAGAATTTAGAATCTTTGATAAGTCAACGTTTTCGTTTATTCGTTTTAATAAATGAATAAATGATTACATTCCTTATATAAACTCTCATTCATTTCATTGTGTCTATTACAGATCATGCCTCCTCGTCGCAGCACTCGCAACAACAATGGTGAGAATCACGAAGAAGGTGGTGATAACCACAACCACAACCATGACCAAGTTCCTAACCACAACAACAATGGGGTCGATGCTCAACTGGCTGCGATCATTTCTCAACAAATGGCGCAGCAAATCGCAACTCTGGTTCCCAATTTACTCGCTCAAGTCATCCAATTGAACGGCAACGGGAATGGTCACAACAACGGGAACGGGAACGGCAATGGCAATGGAAATGGACCCCAAGCCTGCACCCTTAAGCATTTCAACTCTTGTAACCCTCCAAAGTTCAGCGGTGAAGAAGGAGCTACTGGACTCCTCCAATGGTTTGAGGGTATTGAGAATACCTTCATCAACAGTGAGTGCCCCAACAACTTCAAGGTTCGTTACGCCATGAGTGTTCTCCATAAACGAGCACTCACATGGTGGAATGAAGAAAAGCGTACTCATGGGACCGAAGTTGCTCTTGCTATGACATGGGACCAAGTCAAAGAGATCATGAAGGAAGAATTTTGTCCTCGCAATGAAGTTAAGAAACTTGAGGATGAGCTACTGATAATCACGTGAAGAACGGTACTCTCGTTCGCAAGGGCACTAAGAAGACTACTGGCAAAGACACTCCACAGCCTGCAATTGACGTCAAGCCTGAGACCTCAAGCAACAAAAAGCGCAAGGCTAGAAACTATATGGTTGCTGCTACTCCACCTGCTGCCCAAAACCCAGCCAAGAAACCATACACCGGACCTCACCCTTTGTGCAACACTTGCAAGTACCATCATCCAACGCAGGTGCCATGTCGTTTTTGTACTAAGTGTCAAAGATATGGTCACCTGGTGAACGTCTGTCGATCTCCTGCTACCCAAGACAACAATAACCCAGCTCCCAACCAACAAAACAACAGGCCTACTCGTGGTCAATGCTACGAGTGTGGCAACCCTAATCACTACATCAACAACTGCCCTAATCGTAACCGTAACCAAAACCAAAATCAGAACCAAAACCAAAACCACAACCACAACCAAGGTGCTCGAGGTCGCGCCTACAATCTCAACGCTAACCAGGCTCGTGATAACAACGAAGTGGTGAATGGTACGTTTCTCATTAATAACCACTATGCATCCATATTATTTGATTCGGGAGCTGATAAGTCATTTGTGTCACTGAAGTTTAAACCATTACTTAACTTACCCCACACTAATCTAGAAGAACCTTTCGTGGTAGAGGTAGCTAACGGGAAGTCTATTTCGATCGACTTTATTATTCGTAACTGCTTGTTGAACCTCGACGATCATACCTTCCCTATCGATCTCATCCCCATGCATCTTGGTAGTTTTGATGTTATAGTAGGCATGGACTGGTTGTCAACTCATCGTGCCGAAATTCTGTGCTTCGAGAAAGTCATACGCATTCCTCTCGAATCTGGTGAGATTTTGAAGATCTATGGTGAGAAACCCTGTGGTGAGCTTAAGCTTATGTCTTGTACTACTGCCCAAAAGTACTTACGAAAGGGGTATACAGCCTTCTTAGCTAACGTGATAGAGAAGAAGGACAAAGGCAAAAGTATCCAAGACATTCCTATTATTCGGGACTATCCTGAAGTCTTTCCAGAGGATTTACCTGGTTTGCCTCCTGCTCGACAAGTGGAGTTTCGTATTGATCTTGTTCCTGGTGCTAATCCTGTCGCTAAAGCTCCTTATCGTCTTGCACCCTCTGAGATGCAAGAACTTGCCAGTCAATTACAGGAACTTTCTGATAAAGGGTTCATTCGCCCTAGTTCTTCTCCATGGGGAGCCCCTGTCTTGTTCGTTAAAAAGAAGGATGGTCCTCTTAGGATGTGTATTGACTACCGTGAACTCAACAAACTCACCATCAAGAATCGTTATCCGCTTCCTAGGATTGACGATCTCTTCGATCAACTTCAAGGAGCAACCCACTTCTCGAAGATTGATCTCCGTTCTGGTTATCATCAGCTTAGAGTCCACGAAGATGATATTCCCAAGACAGCTTTTCGCACTCGCTACGGTCACTATGAATTCATGGTTATGCCTTTTGGGTTGACCAATGCTCCCGCAGTATTTATGGATTTGATGAATCGGGTTTGTAGACCCTATCTCGACAAATTCGTGACGTTTTCATTGATGATATTTTGATTTACTCTAAATCAAAATCCGATCACGAGCAACATCTTCACTCTATCTTGAATCTCCTAAAGAAAGAACAACTGTACGCCAAGTTCTCAAAATGCGAATTTTGGTTTAAGGAAGTTCAATTTTTGGGACATGTCATTGATATGAACGGAATTCATGTTGATCCCGCAAAGATCGAAGCTGTGAAGAATTGGAGTGTTCCTACCACTCCAACAGAAGTCCGTTCTTTTCTTGGGTTGGCTGGTTATTATCGTCGATTCATCGCCAATTTCTCCAAGATCGCTGTTCCTCTCACTACCTTAACTCACAAGGGTAAACCCTATGAGTGGGGACCTAAGCAAGAGGAAGCATTCGAAACTCTTAAGCTGAAACTTTGTGAAGCTCCTATCTTGTCTCTACCTGATGGTAATGATGATTTCGTGGTCTACTGTGATGCATCGAACCAAGGTCTTGGTTGTGTTCTCATGCAACGAGGAAAGGTTATTGCTTATGCGTCTCGACAACTCAAGACTCACGAAAAGAATTATACCACCCATGATCTTGAATTGGGCGCTGTTGTCTTTGCACTCAAGATTTGGAGACATTATCTTTATGGGACCAAATGTGTGGTGTTCACGGACCACAAAAGTCTCCAACATGTCTTCGATCAAAAGAATCTTAACATGAGGCAACGACGTTGGGTTGAATTACTTAACGACTATGATTGCGAAATTCGCTACCATCCTGGCAAGGCGAATGTTGTGGCCGACGCACTTAGTCGTAAAGAGCGTGTCAAACTACAATGTGCGAGAGTTCGTACTGATCTTCAAGATCGCATTCTCCAGGCTCAACACACATCAGTCACCCAAGGTAACATGTACGATGAAATGTCTTGTGGTGCTGAAACTCAACTTGAAACCAAACCCGATGGTCTCCTTTATTTCCTTAATCGACTGTGGATTCCCGACCGTGATGATCTTCGTACTTTTCTCATGAACGAGGCTCATAAGTCTCGTTATTCTATTCATCCTGGAGCTGACAAGATGTACCAAGATCTTCGTTATTCTTATTGGTGGCCTGGTATGAAGAAAGACATTGCCCTATTCGTTGCAAAATGCCTCACTTGTTCCAAGGTCAAGGCTGAACATCAACGACCATCTGGTATGCTTGAACAACCAGAGATTCCTATCTGGAAATGGGAGAGCATAGCTATGGATTTCATCACCAAACTCCCTCGTACACCCAAAGGTTTTGACAGTATTTGGGTTATCGTCGATCGTTTGACCAAGTCAGCTCACTTCCTACCTATTCGTGAGAAGTATTCTGTGGAAAGGTTGGCAAAGATGTACGTAAGTGAAATCGTATGTCGTCACGGTATACCTTTGGACATTATTTCTGATCGCGATGGTCGTTTCACCTCTCACTTTTGGGAATCTCTACAAGATGCTTTGGGTACCAAGTTGAACCTGAGCACTGCTTATCACCCTCAAACGGATGGTCAGACTGAACGAACCATCCAGACACTTGAGGACATGCTCAGGGCATGTGTCATCGATTTTGGTGGCGCATGGGATTCTCATCTTCCTTTGGTTGAGTTTTCATACAACAACAGTTATCACGCCAGCATTAACATGGCTCCTTTTGAGGCACTCTATGGTCGGAAATGTCGTTCACCTGTCTGTTGGACTGAGGTTGGTGAAGCTCGTATTACTGGACCCGAACTAATCCAGGAAACCACAGACAAAATTCAACTCATTCAGGATAATCTCCTCAAGGCTAGAAGTCGCCAAAAGAGTTATGCTGATAAACGTCGTAAACCCTTGGAATTTCAAGTTGGGGACCTTGTACTGCTTAAGGTATCCCCTTGGAAAGGAGTAATTCGTTTCGGTAGAAAGGGAAAACTAGCTCCTCGATACGTAGGCCCCTTCAAAATTCTTGACAGAGTTGGAAAAGTGGCTTACAAACTTGAACTTCCACCTGAGCTAAGCAATGTTCATCCGACCTTCCATGTTTCGAATCTCAAGAAATGCTTAGCAGATGAGAACCTTCATGTTCCTCTTGAGGATGTGCAAATTGATGAAAGCATGCACATTATCGAGAAACCCGTCGAGATTGTCGACACTGGAGTCAAGAAACTCAAGCGCAGTCGTATTCCGATCATTAAGGTTCGTTGGGAATCTAAACGAGGCCCAGAGTTCACTTGGGAACGTAAAGACCAGATGAAGTCGAAGTATCCACATCTTTTTCCACCAGACTCTCCAACTCCAACTTCGGGACGAAGTTCCTAAAAGTAGGGGAGACTGTAACATTACGCATTTAAAACTTGTACGTACACGTTCGTCATTAATAAAAACGTCAAGTTTTATTTTATACGTTGCATTTATTATTTTTGTCGCGTTTGTGGAACCCTAATACTATATATATATATATATTATATATATTATAACATTGAAATAATATCAAAAAAATATTATGTCTTGGCCGGGAATCGAACCCGCGCCAAGACCGGGTCACACAAACACCACCATCCAACCAACTGGGCTAGCCATTCACTTGTTATAAACCCGGACCATTATTAATTATATACACGATTTAAAACCTTCACAGTTGACAAGGAAAGTCAACTGTGGGTTAGCTTGTGAATCAATCCAAGGAATTAACTCGTGATTGTTTTATAATTGGCAAATTCAATTGATTATCGGCCCAGTGTGACTCAATTACACGTCAATTACAACGAATCATTGACCTAATTTGAAAACCCTACGCGTATGATATTAAATCATGGTCAACTTTCCAATTAACCTAAACCTTTGATCCTCAGTATAAATAGATGACCTACGATCATTCACAACTCGCTCACAACTCTCTCTCAACCTCCAATTATTCTCTAACACTGATAATTAGCCTCTGTTGATCAAACGTTTGACTTTTTGCTTTGACCCGCAATTATACTCGATTCTTCACTGTGAGTCCTATTTCTTTTGTGGGTTATGTTCATCGGCCATCACACAGCAATAGCCCTATGGTTAATTAGGCTATTGATGTGTGATTTGTTCAATTGCAATTTCTAGGGTTCGTTCGTATAAAATTGGGGATAAACTGATTTGGGCACAGCGTATTTATTAAATTCTAATCAGAGAATATCACAACCACTGGCCTAGGCTAAGTGGTTGTGACCTGGGCTTGCTACACAAGGTACCCGGGTTCGAGTCCCGGCTACTGCCCCCTTTTTGCTTCTTTTTATTCTTTTAAACAAAACTAATATATATATATATATATATTAAACCTTTTTAATTTTATAAATTCATTTTTAAATATTATAACTATTTTATAAATTCTAAAAAAATTACATTTATTAAATCTGAGTCAAAAGTTTTATTTACAATTTTTGTTTTTCAAAAATTCATTTATTTAATATTTATAATAATTAAATCATTTTTATACTATTATATTTATAAAAATCCATTTATATATCAAAACAATTTTATTAAATTCTCCAAAAATTATCCTGACTTTTTATAAAGCTAAACTTTACTGAAATAATTTTTAATTCAGTAAAATCATTTATTTCATATTTTTAATCAATTTTGTTAGATTTAATCATAATTAAATCATAATAAATCCAATTTTCATCATTTTTGCACCAAAATTTTATACAAATTATTTTTAATTATTTAGAACAGAAATATGATTTTTAAAATAGAAATTCTTTAATTTTAGTATTTTTGAATATTAAAGTTAAATATTGGCTATTTATAATAAATAGAGTTAAAAATCTATTTTAAATGAAATAATTTTATAAAAATTATTTTTATACTCCAAACACTTTAATGTGTACATTCAAAATTCAAATTTTATAAAAAGACTTTCTTTTATTAATTATCAAATTTTCCTTTATTAATTAACATTTTAATTTAAATTCAACAATTGGTTATCCCCAAATCGAAACCCTAGGATACACTTATAAGTTAATTAGACTTAGACTTATTATATATTACCTTATTATAGGGTGATATTTGGAATCATTTTGGGCAACACTATTATTTCATCTTTACAACAAGATTAACATTTGCTAAGGTGAGTTTTACATAGCCCCTTTTATTTATCACCATTTTTGGGGTGAAACATGTTATAACATTATCATTGCAATTCAATCATCAATGTGTCTATGTGTTTTCTATGTTGCATTATGTCTTGAGCATGATTAGAGTAAGCACCATTCTAGCATAATCATTAACTCCGTACAAGCCGACGGTATACATTGATAGATCTATTGGACTGACAATCCCACCCGGATACGTGCCTCCTACAAAGGTTACGTGGGTGTTTGTTATCGCATAACATATTCAATTGGACCATGAGTGTATGGTATGTATCATTTTATAACAGTCATCAGGGTTGATTATGCACTCGATTTATTTCTAGTATGTTCTCACATATGGGCTAGATTGACATGACACATGAATTGCACAACATTTTATTCATTTTATTATCAAAAACCTATGTAATTCTCACCAACTTATGTTGACCCAAAATACTTTCAAAATTAACATGTTTCAGGTAACAATGAAGCTGAGGCTTGAGTTAGCATGAGGATTTTACTTGAAGTTTTATTTGAAGTTATTGAAGTTTGTTATTTGATATCATGTATTTGAATTCTTAGACATCATTTCACATTTTGGATATTATGTTTGAATAAATTATTTAAAATTTATATTATACCATGTGCTACTGAAAACAATCATCAATACGTGGCACCCCGATGTTTCCGCCATCGGTTGGGGTGTTACAGCATCAATTCCGTCCGACTCATATTACTGGCGAATTACTGTATGGTCTACAAAACACAGCTGTTATTCTTCGGCCATACGTAATAACAACAGAAGTTTAAAAGCAAAGGATATTGCACCACACATCTTATCGCAAATGCGTACGGACATCAAGCTTAAGGTAAAACATATCCAAACCCATGTCAAGCAGGTTCTGAATGTTGATGTTTCATATTCCAAGGCGTGTCGAGCAAGAAGAAAGGCTATAGAAAGTATCTATGGTGATTGGGACAACACTTTTAAGGAGCTACCCACATATCTTATGCGGCGGCAGACGAGGAACCCAGGCACCGTTGTTACGTTCATTAATCATCCGAACGGAGATCCGCATTACCCCACGTTTAAATATATTTTTTGGGCGTTCGGTCCTTCTATCCGTGCTTTCCATCGATGCATGCCTGTCATATCGGTGGACGCGACTCATCTGAAAGGACCCTATCGAGGTAAGCTGATGCTTGCAGTAACAAAAAATGCAAACAACTACATCCTGCTTCTGGCGTATGCTGTCGTTGACGAAGAGACTGTACACAGCTGGTGTTGGTTTTTCCAAAACCTTAGTGAATACGTTACCCTTAATAGCATGGGGCCATTGTGTGTGATATCCGACAGACACAACGGCATAATTAATGCAATGGAAAACCTTCCACAGTGGAAGGAACCCAACGCCTACCATCGTTACTGTCTTCGTCACATCAAAAGCAATTTCAGCGGGAGGTTCCGGAACAAAACCCTACGGAAACTGTGTTGGTCTATTGGTAGCACATCTCAGCACATAAAGTATCGGTGGGCTATTAGCGAAATGAGGCTGAAAAATCAAGAGGCATGGGACTACCTTAACAACATTGATAAGACTAAGTGGACTGTTAGGCATGATAAAGAGCATCGTCGGTGGGGTAACCTAACGACCAACATTTCGGAGTCCATGAACAACGTCTTGCATGAAGCGTGACTACTGCCTATCACAGCTCTGATTCACTACACCTTTCGCAGAGACGTCGATCAATATGTTAAGCACACTCAAATTTCGAGCAGTTGCAACACCCCTCTACCACCTCGCATGTGGAGCAGGTATGAGAAGCTTTTGGGAGTTGCTATGGAGCATGAAGTGACGATGTACGATGCGAATGCGGTAAGGTGCAATGTTCTTTCAAGGGTTGAGACAAATGACCGGGGCGGAAATGACTACACCGTTGAGTACAAAAAAAAGGTATGCTCGTGTGGCAAATGGCAGATGCAAAGATTTCCATGTTCACATGCAATGGCTGTTTGCAATTGGTTGGGTAAAAGCCCTCACAGTATTACTAGTTGGAAATTCCACACAGACACGTACATTCAGCAGTACAACAGTCATTTCTACACCTTGGGGCATAAGTCTGAATGGCCGGCGGCGAGGTGAAGAATTCAAGGGGACCCGTTGATGATTATTACACATCGAGGCAGAGTACGTCAGAGAAGAATACAAAATGAGATGGATGTGAATTATGATGATCGCCCGAGGCGTCATGCATGCACCCGATGTGGAGAAACATGCCATAACAGGAAGAGTTGTGGAAATGCAAGGCGTCAACGAAATCAGTGACCCTACAAGGTTGTGTCAGTCGTATCATCAATGTCATCTTTTTTATGTTGTTTAGTTTGCAGTATCTGTATCATCAGTCACCCTTTGCTATCATGGATGCGTTGGGTGACTCATCTCATCATCTTTTGTACGAGGTTTATTTAGTAATGACAGCCTTATTACAAAACAATCTATTATGGTACTGTTAATTTTAAGACTACTACTATTATTATTAGACGTTTTCTAAAATAAAAGTAAATACATGTAATAATGATAAATTTATTTAAAACAAATAATATAAATTTATTTACCAACTATTTTTTCAAACTAGTCAAACTATACAATGAAACTATAAAATATACTGAGTTACAAAACAATCTATTTCTGAGAACACCAATTCCAATATTCTACCTCGACATTCTCCCAATCCGTAAACTCAGGAGCGCATTTAAATTCAAACCCATTTGGCCGAATCTTTAAGTCCATCGATCTGTTGAACATGGGTACCAAATCTTAAAGGGTACCCGTGAGCAGCCAGATTACCCTGCAAGAGGAGCACGAGCAGGAGCAACTACATCCAATATCCCCGACGTCGCTAATCACTGACCGTGATTCTTCAACATCGGAGGGCCTTGCGCTAAAAGCGCAGAAGAATTAAGTGGGATTAAGTTTGCTGCTAAAATTAGTAGCTTTGATGAATCCACCACCTTAAATTTCCGAGAACACCAATTCCAACTTTAATAAGAAAGGTTGAACCTCCTACAGGGTTTGTCTGGAAGGTTGAACCTCCTAAAGGATTTGTCGGCATGCCTGGGGGTGTTACACTTGAGATTGTTACCACCAACGCAAACCGACTCTCCAATATTATAAACTACAATACCAATGTTGCATTCTACACGTGTTATAGCACGTCTGGATGTAACATCGATCCAAGTAGTTTCATGTGGATGTAACACTGATCCAAAGACACCGCTTTTTTGGACCCCAGAAAAGCGATGCAAGGCAGGGGATGAAACGGGAGAGGATGCCTTTAAGCATGTATGATACAAGTTTAAAAACAAACACTCCCCGCCCAATACTATTATATCTCCATGTGGATGTAACATCAATCCAATATCACTAAAAAACCCTACCATCCAAAACAATTGTGGTCATTTTGGATTAGTATTTTGATTAGTATTTTGTTTGTGTTGGAAAAACAATTGTGGGATGGAGAGAATGTGAAATCGGACGAGAGGTATTTATCTTGAATGATGCCTTCTTTCCAATCAGTGGCATCAAAGAAAGATGCCTAGGGCTGAATCAGCGGCATCTTTGATGCCTTGGTTCCATTCAGCGTCATCAAGGGACAAATTCTAGAGCTTGCAGGGCTGCAAATGATTGGCACAAGTAATAAGAGTGATGCCGCTGATGAGGAATGAGGCATTCCCATTTTTGGTTTTTTTCCCTCAAGCCTATCACTTTTGCTTTGTTAAACCATAAAACACTCATTTCTACAAAGGATTCTACTTTCTATACGTGTTTGTAAAAGTTCAAATTCGTTTACGTTTTACTACGTCACTTGGGTAATTTAAATTCGTGTTTTTTATGTTTTATTATTTTCCGGTTTTGGCCCGGGCCCGGACGCTACAATGCAGCGGAATCAATTCTCGTTTTGTAAGGGCCTAAAGTTTCCTATGGTGGACATTGGTGGAGGGGAAATGAGGGATGACCCGGCCATTGACTTGGGTTCGAGTCCTGATCCCGACCGGTTTTACCGATTATTTCACTGTCGTGCCTTCGGGCGGGTGAGTGGTCGGGTTTTCCCGGGAATTGGTGGCAATTGGTGGCCCAGGTACTCTCGAGTACCTGATTCGCCAAAAGGGTGCCTGAGAGTGCTCGGAAATTGATTCGTTGGCCGTTCAAAAAAAAAAAAAAAAAAGAAAACAAGGTTCTGTCTCTTCATGTTCTCATCTTTCAGACATGCATTTATATGGTTGGTTCGGCGAGCTCCGCTCTTCAGGGCACCTTATTTGAACTCTGGCAGCAACTTTGTATGAGTATATCATGCAATCCGGTCTAACCTCTGGCCGCCCAGAACAGGCCCATTATTTTTCAAACGGGTCATATAGGCACATATTCGTAGAAAATATTTCCGTCGCAACAATCGTCAAAATCCATTGCAACTTCCGTTACAAGTATATATAAACCTCATTTGTAGTAGTGGCAATAAGCGAATTGTTTTAAAAAAACTTGGACAAATTATCAATATATACAAGACATTATACGGTAAACAAAAATAAACTTGTACTCTTTATTCAATCGTAGCTAGTTAACAACAAGAAACTACACCACCTTGATTAGTAGACAAGGGTGGATTCAGAGTATACAATACAATACAATACAATAACAAATGATACAATACAGTACATAGAGAATGAAATACCACATTATTATGAAATATATAGCTGTGTAGCAGGGTGTCTTTTACCAACTAAGGACATGCAAGTTTACGCCTTTCATAGTCAAGAGTGCATTTTGTTTCTGGTTTTTTGCAAACCTTTTTGCAACCTATAACCTTATGAGTTTGTTTTGAAATTGTGTAAATACAGTATTTACAATCATTGTTATCATCAGGGCATATTTTACATGATACCCCTGCTACTTCGAAAACGAACTTTAAAATTTTCTCCGATTTCTTCAGGTTTTTGGCTTTAAGAATTGCATTTCCTTTCGCTAGCTGTGCTACTTGATCTTTATTGATGTTGAGGAATTTCGAGGATGAGGACGCCAATTTTTTAAGGCCGTCTGAAATTAGTGCCCTGCACATCTTATACAATTATATTATTATTCTCATAAATGATAAAAACAATTAAGTTTATTTAATAGCAAGAAAAAGATATGTACCGAGATTCTTCATCATCATCAGCTGCAAAAGAAGAACAGACAAGAATAGTTATAGTAAAGATGCACAATATTGAATTCATGTTTAGGATATTCATTTTTCTGAATGTGAAGACTAATAGCTCATAACATAATCTTTTATAGTGGATTTTGTTTCACTTTGGTCCTCTGACTTTTCGTCAAATTTGTTCTTTGAGCCCAAGAGTTCTAGAAAAAACTGGCTAGCCAAAACCATGAATGAAAACAGTATATAATTTTAAAATCGTACAGGACGCCAACTTTGAAGGCTAATGTTAGAAATGAAAGTAAATATTTTTGTCTTTTACTTTCGCGCTTGTGGAAATTCTAAATTCTCAAAACAAAATAAAATAAATAATATCAACTTGAAAGTATTTTATTTTATAAAATGTAGTATATTATCACCTAACTTGTATTGAACTAATTCCAACTCAATTAGTATTATACTAGTGGAAACCCGCGCGTTACGGCGGGAATGATAAACCGAACCAAAAATAAGTGAAAAAACACGGAATCAAAAAACACGTGTGCCGGCGAGTTAACTCGCCATATTAAAAAAAGTTCAAAATTATGTTAGAAAAAAAAATAAGTAAATCGAAACCATAACGTAACAACATAAAAAAGAAAAAAAAAAAAACTAAAAAAAAAACACTTTCATGACTTGTTCGCTTAAGCTTAGATGAATTGTTTTTATCACACACAAGTATGTTATAAACAAAACTTACATTCAAAGATGTATAAAAATAAAACCAACATAGTAACTTTTCTTTTATCTTTCATCTAAACAAAAGATAATACTATCAACAGGAATAAGTTTGACCTATTTCATATAAAAAATTGAAGGACGCGAGACAAATTTTCTCCATAACTTACATTTCCATATTCAATCCTGTATGCATTAGGTGTTCATTTTGATTAAAGTAGTGAGAAACCCGCGAGTTGCGGCGGGGCTGCTAAACCGAACAAAAAAATAAATAAAAAACGTTGAATCGCGCACACACATGGTAGCAAGTTTACTCGCTATATTACAATAAAGTTAAAAATTATCATAGAAAAAACTAAGTCGAAACCGTAACAGATCCACATATAAAAAGGAAATAACAAATTAATAAAAACTTTAATGACTTGTTCGCATATGCTTAGATGACTTGTACGTTATCACACGCAACTCTGTTTTAAACGAAGCTTACATTGAAACGTATATAAAAATAGAACCAATCATGGAACTTCTTGTTTCTTTTTCTTCTAAACACAAAATAATATTATAAAAAACAATAAGTTTGACCTATGTCATATAAAAGGATTTAAAGAAAAATATAAAAGCACATTATTCTATAAATAATGCAACTTTATGTTGTTTATTAGGGTAAGGTCTCATAATGTCAAACTATTCAAAGTTTTATATAGTAACTAACTCTATATAAAAGATTATAACAAAACATATAGCATTATAAATTGTTTTATATGTTTTCTATTTCATATGTTCAAAGTAATTGTAGAAATAAATGTCATGAGCTATCATAAACATCTATTGACTCTTGAATTCATTTAGATTAAAATATGATGTTTGAAAGACCAATTTGCCCCTAAAATGTAGTTATTATGTGCATTGTATGTTATACCATAAGCAAATTAACGTGTACTTCTTAAATTTTAAGAAGTCCTTGTCAAATGCTTTATAATATAGTATAGATATAGATATAGATATAGATATAGATAGTATAGATATAGATATAGATATTTAGGATCAATTTATTCTACACAATATAACAAAAATAAGATTGGTGAGAATGATGGAAAAAACACAATAGATCATGAAAATGACACAATGAGTCACAAAATATAACACAGTGCCAAAAAATATAACACAATGCTGAAGAAAAAAGACACAATGAATTAAAAAAAATGACACAATGATGAAAATAAGAAAAAAACACAATGGTACAAAAAAGACACAATGATATAACGCATATTCTAAAAACTACAAACTAAAACCCAAAAAAAATGAAGACCTAAAAACTAACATCGTAGGGTTCGATAAGACGGTTCCAATACCGCTTAAATGAGTTCAATCGGAGTCCGTTTGATACCCTTCCTACGACTTCCTATTTTTCTTTCACTGTGTATTTGAACCTAACCCTATATATTAAAACTAACCTAAAACAATGTACAACTTCAATGCTAACACCTGTTGTAAATAGAATTCATATTTACTGGTTTGAACATAATTAATGACTTGCCTATACATGATTAATGAATAACTTGAACACTTTGTGTTTTTTTTTCCTGTATGAACAAAACCCCACAAAAAAATAGTCGTTTTTTTCTCCGATTTTTTATATAGCACTATGGTACTCGTTGGAAAGATAATAAAGCGCTCGTTAATTTGGTGAAATTTTTTTCTTTTAAAAAATCTCGTATATAAAAGATATTAACGTTTAAAAATTATGGGAGGAAACATAAAAGAGAAAAATCTAATTTTGTTTTTAAATATATTTTTTTTCCTAAAATTACTCAATGCCACATGGCATCCTACATAACACTCTCAAGGGGGAGAATGCGTACATGCGTGTCATGTAGGATTAACCTTTTTCAAATATATATAGATATAGAGAGGAAGTATTGGGAAGAAACCCTGAAATTTGAAGAAACTTCCCAAAACCTATCTATTAGCCAAGATTAATCCACATAGCCCAATAAAAATATATTATTTTATGTCTTAAAAGGTTATATTATACATTTCTCTCCTATCTAAAAATTTTAAATTTCTTTCTCCCTCTTATATAAACAAGAACACACACACACACACACACTCTCTCTCTCTCTCTCTCTCTCTCTCTCTCTCTCTCTCTCTCTCTCTCTCTCTCTCTTCCACCATAAACATCAACCACTACCACTGTCACACCCTCAAATTCCACATGCGGGTTTTACCGCGAGACGCCTGACAAACCAGAATCCAAGTCAACAGTCATAATAAACAACAACTATATGAAAGATACGTAGACTCGAAACATAAACTTTAATATCTCAAAACCGTAGCGGAAGCAAATTCAAGTACAACCCATGTGGCAAAGTAGTTTCAAAAGATTATTAAAAAACATGAACTAAAGCCCTAGACGCCATGCAGACCCGTGCGCCTAGTCCGTATTTTGCTACCATAACGACTTGAGAAAAACATGCCAAAAAGGTGTCAATATATAATGCTGGTGAGTTTACAGATTTTCATAAAACGTTACCAAGTGTTGCCAAGTGTTACCAAATGTTTGTCGTTTAAACACATTTTAACACATCCTAACGTATGAACATGTAATCCTAACACATGTTAAGCATATAGAATCATGTTTATACCTTTGAAACACGTATTTACATATTGTATCACATGTATGTATCAATCTATGTATAACACTCAATTTAATTTAAGTAATTTCACCAACAACGGGACTCACGACTAGTATACACACAAAACGACCCCCAATGATCCTCCAGATCATTGAACCCTGGACAATCCTAACCTGACCCAACTCAACTGACCCAGTTAAGTACGTTAATAATGTTTTTTGCTAAGGTAGACTTATATGTTTTGCAAAATGTTTATGCTGGACATGCCGGGTGTCACATCATCCCCACGTTGAAAGAATTTTCGTCTCGAAAATTGCACGAAGCCCAAAAAGGAAAAGACGAAAAGAAAGAAACGAAGAGAAAATTTACCGATCGTTACATCATCCCCACATTGAAAGGAATCTCGCCCCGAGATTCATTCAGCTTCAGCGGTAACATGCCTAGATTCAAACGCACGTTTCGGAAAAAGATGAGGATACTTAGATTTCATCTGATCTTCCCGTTCCCACATGAACTCCGGTCCACGATTTGAGTTCCAACGAACCTTAACGATGCGGCTTTTACTTCGGCGAAGGCTACGAATCTTATAGTCAAGAATATCTATAGTTTATCCACAATGCGAAGACAATCATCAACCTTGATCTCTTCTAGTGGAACAATAAGAGATTCGTCAGCCAAACACTTCTTCAAGTTAGACACATGGAAGACGTTGTGAACGCTACCGAGCTCTGCCGGTAAGTCAAGTCTGTATGCCACCGGTTCAATCCGTTCCAGGATTGCGAACGGTCCGACATAGCGAGGGTTAAGCGTATGACGCCCTTCCATAGTGAAACCTTTAGAAGTATCCTGTCCCCAACCTGGAACTCTTAAAGTTTGCGACGGCGATCGGCATAACTCTTCTGACGATCTTGTGCGGCTGCCAAACGGTTACGAATTTGTACGATTTTCTCCAAAGTTTCGTACACCACTCTGAACCAGTGAGCTAACTCTCGCCTACCTCAGCCCAACAAAGAGGAGATCGACATTTATGTCCGTAAAGAGCCTCTAACGAAGCCGCCTTGATACTAGAATGGTAGTTGTTGTTGTAAGAGAACTCCACCAATGGCAGGTGACTCTCCCAACTCTTACCAAAGTCAATAACACATGGCCGAAGCATGTCCTCCAAGGTTTGAATCGTCCGCTCACTCTGACCGTCAGTTTGCGGATGATAAGCCGTACTCATATCCAACTAAGTACCCAAGGCTTTGTGCAGAGCCTTCCAGAAACGCGAAGCGAAACGAGAATCACGATCAGATATAATAGAAACGGGCACCCCGTGCCGAGAGACTACCTCCTTAAGGTAAATACGAGCTAGCCGCTCAAGTCTGTCAGTTTCCTTAATAGGTAGAAAGTGTGCCGATTTTGTCAACCTGTTGACAATCACCCAAATCATATCACAACCACTTGGTGACTTCGGTAGTTTGGTGACAAAATCCATCGTGATCTGTTCCCACTTCCATTCAGGAAGCTCAGGTTGCTGCAGGAGACCAGACAGCTTCTGGTACTCCACCTTGACTTTAGCACAAGTCAAGCATTTGCTCACGTAGGAGGCTATATCAACTTTCATGTTTGGCCACCAATAGAGTATCTAAAATCCTGATACATCTTTTCGGAGCCAGGGTGAATAGAATACCGGGATGTATGAGCTTCATCCAAGACAAGCTCTCACAATCCCCCAAACAAAGGAACCCAAACGCGTTCTGCGAAGTAGTGTAGGCCATCGGACCTAACCTCAAAATGCTTATCAACACTATGCATAGTCTTAGCTTTAAGGTTTTCCTCATTCAAAGCTTCCAGTTGTACAGAACGAATTCGGTCAGGCATAGAGGAGTGAATGGTGAGCTATAAACCTCAAACACGATGAGGTTTCGCCGATTCCTTCTTGCTCAAGGAGTCTTCCACGACATTCGCCTTGCAAGGATGATACTTGATAGCACAGTCATAATCGTTGAGGAGTTTAACCCAGCGATGCTGTCGCATGTTCAACTCCTTCTGGTCGAAGATATGCTGGAGACTCTTGTGATCGGTGTAAATGGTGCACTTGGTACCGTACAAGTAGTGCCTCCAGAGGTGAGGGGTTGAGCAATCTTCGAGAATCCCTCAATGAAACGACGATAGTAACCCGCAAGACCTAGGAATTGCCGCACCTCAGATGGCGTCTTTGGTGCTTCCCAGTCCTTAATAGCTTCGATCTTAGCTGGATCGACATGAATTCCCAGTTCATTAACCACATGACCTAGGAATTGAACCTCACGCAACCAAAAGTCGCACTTCGAAAACTTAGCATGCAACTGTTCTTACCTTAAGAGTTCCAAGACCAGTCGCAAGTGTTCCTCATGGCCCGCCTTGCTCTTGGAATAAACCAGAATGTCATCAATAAACACGATGACGAATTTATCAAGGTAGGGTTTACAAACACGGTCATCAAATCCATGAAACCCGCAGGTGCGTTAGTGAGACCAAAAGGCATGACGAAGAACTCAAAATGGCCATAGCGAGTATGAAAAGCAGTCTTTGGAACGTCGGCCCTCTTGCACACGCAACTGGTGGTAACCGGATCTCAAGTCGATCTTCGAGTAGTAACTAGAACCCTGAAGCTGGTCAAAGAGATCATCAATGCGAGGGAGAGGATAACGATTCTTGATGGTCACTTTGTTCAGCTCACGATAGTCAACACACATACGAAGGCTTCCATCCTTCTTCTTCACAAACAAAATAGAAGCTCCCCACTAGGAAGAACTCGGTCGAATGAAACCCTTTTCCAAGAGTTCCTGTAACTGGTTAGACAACTCTTGCATCTCGGGAGGTGCAAGACAATACGAGGCTCGGGCAATAGGAGCTGCACCAGGTGTAAGATCAATACCAAACTCAACCTGACGATGAGGACGAAGACCAGGCAAGACATCGGGAAATACATTAGGAAAGTCACGAACTACA
The DNA here is from genome assembly GCA_030844895.1 of Ambrosia x helenae. Taxonomy (NCBI): domain Eukaryota; kingdom Viridiplantae; phylum Streptophyta; class Magnoliopsida; order Asterales; family Asteraceae; genus Ambrosia; species Ambrosia x helenae. The sequence continues at coordinate 42,751,173 of CM061233.1, forward strand.
GGGATATTCTCGATCTTCTTCTCATTGTCAGACGAAACAGAAACAAGTACCAAAATGGCCGAATAACCCTTCCGAAGATACTTAAGGGCTTTCATACTCAGCGGAGCACCGCTCTTCTCGCTATGAACCGAAAGAGTCTCTCCATCGGGGAGAGGGATTCGAATGACCTTATCAAAGCAAACGATCTACGTGCGATACAACGATAACCAATCCATGCCTACAACGACATCGAAACTACACAAAGATATCGGCATAAGGTCAATAGGAAGGACAAACCCGACAGCTCTAAGCGACATTCCCGACGAGTATGTGTCGCTTCGATTTTCTTACCATCAGCCAATTCTATCAAGTACTTAGCCTCTAAAGGTGTGGGTACTATATATAGCAATCGACTAACCTCCACAGCTATGAAACTCTTATCGGCACCAGAATCAAACAAAACAAAAACATAGCGATCATTAAGAAGAAACGTACCGGTAACTGTGTTAGAATCCTGCTTGGCTTCCATCGAGCCAATGATGAAAGCACGTGCATTCCTGCCGCTGCCTCCGTTGTTCCCGTTACCATTCCCCCCCTTCACATTCTCACCCTGTTTCAACTTGGGAAAAATACGCTTGAAATGCCCCGAATCACCACAGTTATAGCATCCCTGCTTTCCTGGAATCCCCTGGGCAGCATGAGCAGGAACAGCAGTACGAGCCTGATTCGGCTGAAGTGTCACTCTATAGTCCTTAGCAAGATGCCCCAACTGCTGGAACCGATGACAACGAGCTCGTTCACAATTCTCAGAATGATGGAACCCACACTTGTTGCACTTAGGGTGCTTCCCAATATACCCACTCAGCTTCTGCCTCGAAGATGACCCAGATGTATCTAACTTCTTCACCTGCTGAGACGTTGCTGGCACAGAACTCTTCCCCACACTGTCCCACTTCCTTTGTTACCATCAGAACCTTTCACAGTAGTACCCCGAAGAGGCAAAACACCCCCTGCCACCTTCATGTTAGTCATCCTATGAGCCGAACGGACAATTTCAGCAAGTGTAGGACGATTCTTGGTAGCCACTAACCCTGCTATCTCCGGCACCAACCCAGAAATGTAGTGCTCGATCCTTCTGTACTCAAGTGTGTGCAAATCAGGACACAACACTGCCAACTCATTATGCCTCATAGTGTACTCCTCAACCTCTGACCCAACCATCTTGTAGTTCCAGACCTCATGTTCCAGCTTCTGAACCTCTTCCCTTGGACAATACTCACTCTTCAGACGATGCACAAAATCCACCCAAGGCATAGTATGAGCCTCCCCCAAACCCAAGGTCTGAACAGTAGAGTTCCACCAAGTTAACGCGGGACCCTCAAACGTCGCAGCAGCATACTTAATCCAGTCCCCAGCTGGATTGTTACACATCAAGAACACAGATTCCACCTTCTCCAGCCACTGGAGCAGTCCCACCGCTCCCTTAATTCCCGCAAAGTTATGGGGCTGACAGTCCCGAAACATTTTGTAGGTGTACTGAGGTGGAGGTGGATTGAAAGCACCACCTGGAACAAACACACAGATAAACCACAAAAGAAAAGACACAACACCCAAGAATGAGGTAGAGTTGATGGAAATCAACTTACCACCCAAAACGTTATGTGCAGCCTGGAGTGCAGCCAAGGCGACATTCACCTGCTGCTGCAACAGGTTGTTCAGTTCATCTTGAGTCATGTTGACGTTGCCACGTCCGCCGCCACCACCACGGCCACCAACACAACCACTCGACATCCACCACGAGCACCATACATAATCTGACAGACAAGAGCGAGAGATTCAGAGTCACCACTAGTGTCAACCACTAGGAGTCACAAGAATTAAGCCTAGGTTCAATCCAGGACTATCCATCCAAACTCAGAGTCCACTGGAATTTTCTTGCATTTCAGTTTATGATTTTGTGTGCACCCGAAATGATAAACTGCTCTACATGGTCCTCCCAGTATACTCCTAATTTTGAACTCAAGTCACTGAATACTATCACCTAGTAACGTGCTACTACCAACATAAGTGCAAGAGAACATGTGTAAGCGAGTGCGTCTATTGGAGTATAGAGGGGAGATGTCCGAATCCTGGACAGATCTCAAGGGTATGCCAAACCACTCCAATACATAACACCGCCGTGCAAGGTTCGACAAGTCAGTCCCTTCATCTTCAAATCCCGAATAAGAAGATAAGAGTAGGTGATATCTAAGTAAGAATAGGTGATGTAACACATAAGCATGATGATGATATAAAGACACCCCGAAAAAGTTAGTACGTATCCCACTAAAACGACTCATGATATGTGATTGTCTAGTGTGTGTGACTTGGCTATAGACCAGACTCTACATGCAGTTCTAGTTCACTATAACCATTGACTCTGATACCAATCTATCACACCCTCAAATTCCACATGCGGGGTTTCACCGCGAGGCGCGTGACAAACCAGGATCCAAGTCAACGGTCACAATAAAAAACAACTATATGAAAGATACGTAGACTTGAAACATAAACTTTAATATCTCAAAACCGTAGCGGAAGCAAATTCAAGTACAACCCATGTGGCAAAGTAGTTTCAAAAAGATTATTAAAAAACATGAACCAAAGCCCTAGACGCCATGCAGACCCGTGCGCCTAGTCTGTGTGTTGCTACCTTAGTGACCTGAGAAAAACATGCCAAAAAGGTGTCAACATATAATGCTGGTGAGTTCACATGTTTTCATGAAACATTACCAAGTGTTACCAAATGTTGCCAAGTTCAAACCTGTCAATACTACGTCATGTGAAAGCCAAAGTACGCTATCTAGGTGTAAGTGTTTTGCTACTACTACGATTGGAAAACCATTATTAGACACGTTTAGCAAGTTTAGCATATGTTTAAGCCGCCCAAATAATGTTTAGCAAGTTCAGCAAAGTTCAAGACAACATGCACCTGTCCGACCTCCAGTCGACGAGTGGGGCAGGTCACGCCCAATAGATCTATCCACATTTCCCCCGTTGTGCAACCCCACACATTCATGGTTTCCCCAGGTGCTTCCAAAGATCGTATAGCAACGCAAAAGTAACCCATAGTATGACGTATGTTCACAAAATATAAGTTTAGCACATGTTTTCTCCCCCAAAAGTAAAACCAATAAAAGTGGGGCTGTGAAACTCACCTTAGGTTTGTGTCTTCTATATAAATGAGTTATCAACACGTCTGGATAGTTCCTAATGCCGGGAATCTATCATAAAATTCATATAAGTGTTTTGACTAATAACCTTAAGGTTATCTAGTCCCCGATTGTCCAGATTGTGATTAAGTATGTTTGAAAACGTGTTCGACTGCTTAATCGACACACTAGACTGACCCGACATCCCGTTGGTGACCCATTACATAAACTAATTGTTGGATCAGTATGCTCTTTGTTTAAGTAAGAACTTGCTATCTTTGACACTTAAGTGTTTAGCAAGCTCTTGTATATCAGATTGTAAGCACAGCGGAATGTATAAGTTAAAGCAACACTTTTTATACTCAAGAGGAGTTATTACTCCCTCTTGATGATTGAAACTAATAATGACAAGTATTTATTATGAATCTAAGCAGTAAATGAGAATTAGATACTTAGGCAGATTCACAATAAATACTGAAATGGAATAGAACAGTGAAAGTGTTTGAAGGATTTTTCTATTAAAATCAATGTCTAAAATAGAAGGTTGAAGCCTCCTATTTATAGACGTTTACATACATGTATCTTGCCAATAAAGCAAGTATACAAATATCAGAAACAAGTTGCACAAGTTGCAACATTGAAACAAACAATTACAGCTAAAAGTAATAATAAACAATAAACTACTGATACAAAAGGCGGTGGAAAATATCTGATGCTAAGTGCTGATGAATGACAAACTACTGATGAGTAGTTTGTCTTCAGTACTTTTGAAGTGAACTTGTCTGGTTTGGACTTCAGAACTTCTGATGAAGTTTCTTCTTCAGCACTTGTCATATCTTCTCTTCAGCAGTTTCTTGTCTTCTCTTCAGTACTTCTATACTTAGCCAAAATTGACAGAAGTGAATTAGACTAAGGTTTCCAAAAGTGGTTTCACCAATCCTCTTTGTCCTAACAATCTCCCCCTGGATTGATGAACCCAAAACCTTACTAATTCCTTATGATCTTCTTCTGTCTTGAACAATCTTCCATATTTCTTTATACATGGTGTTCTTGAGCTGGTTTAACTGTCCATCAGATAGAGATCCTTTCTGTGGTTCCAGATGTTGAATTGTGAGCAGGTCTTGTGTTGACAGTTTCTTTAGATCACTGATCTTCTTGTAAGCCCTGCTTGAAAGGTCTCTTCTTGTCAATAATACTGAGTTGTTAGCAGTAAGTGACCATCTGATGATAGGCACCTTTGACTTGTCAAAGTCAGAGGTATAGGGAACCAGACTTGTCCCTTGGGTTGATGATCCTGAGTGTTGAATGCTTTCTGTTTCAGTAAGCCTTAGGTGGGAGTCTCTTCCTTGTTGTTGTTGTTGTTGCATATCAAGCATCTGAATAGTTGGGAGATGGTGTTCAGTCACTACCTTGGTATGCATCTTTTCTTTGATAGTCTTTTGGATTTGGTAGGCAAAGGTGGAAGGATCCCTGAATTGTGTTATCAGAGGTTTCTCCTCAATGTCAAAATCTGAGTGAACTACTGAACTTCCTTCAAGTAGTACCATTTTGAAATCAGTTTTGACATTGTCCTCTGATTTCTTCCTTTGAGTAGCAGGCCTTCTTTTTAAAATACCAGAAGTTCTAACTACTGATCTTGAAGGATCAGCAGTTTGAAACTTCTCTGGATTTGCAGCCTTGGCAGCCTTATATTTTCGATAAGTATCCACCAGTCTTTCTTCTTTCCATCTGGATACTGAGGCTTTTGAACCATAGCCATCTGCTACTAATTCATTTATCATCTGGGCTCTCTTGGCCTTTCCTTCTTTACTTGTGGCCAGTTTGTCTGCAATTAGTTGTGCCCTTCTTGTCAGCTCTTGCATAGAGAGTCCCTTGAGTGTGTAGGCTTTAGTCTTGCTGTTCTTTGTGATGTAAGACACCAGTTGTTGTCTTTTGTCTTCTTCAGCAACATGATCAATTTCAGCCTGTCTTTCCAGTTCAGCTTGATAAGCCTGGAGCTTCTCTTCAAACTCTAAGTCATCCCTTTGTTCCAGATTTTTCCAAATCTGGTCTTCCTTGGCTTTTTGTTGAACTGCCTTTAACCTCTGCTCAAGAAGTTCAGTAGATTGAGAGATTGGAGCAGGGGTTAGGACAGTCATAGTAGTGGTTGTTGTAGGCCTTGGAGGAGCAGAAGTTGGTTTGATTTGTTCAGTGGATCTGGAAGGTTTAGTTTGTTGAGATTTGGAAGTGTTAACCTCTGCTGGGTTGACAACTGCTGATGGTTTGTCAACTACTGAAGGATTGTCTTCAGTATCTTCTGAGTCATCAGGACTTTGACCATCAGAGGTTTCTTTATTATGCCTTAGGGATTCTTCAGAGGTTTGGGTCTCATCTTCTTTTTCTGTGTCTTCAATATCTTCCACTGAGACACCAAACTGTTTGGCCATTGCTTCTTTTCTGGCCTGGTTTTTCTGATCTCTCTCTAGGATAGCAAGTCTTGCATTTCTTCTGGCTTCAACTGTATCCATTGGTTCCTTCATCTTCTCCCTCTTTTTGGATTCATCAATAGTCTTCAGAGGTTTGATCTGATCTGTCAGATTGGCAATTTGTTTGCTGTTGAAGCCAATCTTGGTCTGCAGATCATTCATTTTCGTCTGAATCACCCCAAATTGGTTCTTGATGGACAGCTCCAAGTTAGTTGTATAGGTTTGGAGGTGATTCTTGATGAGGGCATTCATCATATGATAAAGGTCACCACCTGGGCTGCATAGTTGGTTCATGTCTATGCTTGAAGGCCCAGGGAATTGGGTAGGCATTTGATGTGAAGGGTGTGTTTTTAGGAGATTCTCATGTTGTACAGAGGATGCCACTCTAGGGGTTTTAGGGATTGAGTGGACTTTAACCTGTTCAGGGGTGACTAGCTTCTTGAGCTTGGATACCCCTGAAACAGGACCTTCATAAAGTGCCGTCAATTCAGTAGTTTTGATTGTTGAATCATCATCCAAATTAATGGAATCATCTGAATCCCTGATGTTGTCCTCAATGAGGACTGTCTCAGTTAAATCATGAGCTGAGCCCAACTCAGTTCTCTCATGAACCTCTTGTTCTTGGTTCTGAGGATTTCCTACCTCAGGCATTAAGCCTTCATCAGTAGTTGCCACATCTGAGGTCTTAGCTGTTTTACTTCTATCCTCAGATCCACCACTGGGTGGTAACTGAGTAGTAGCAGCCTTAGATGCCCCCAAGAGTCTCTAAGATTGGGCTTAAAGACTCTGGTCCACCCTCATCTCTTGGGTTAGGGCTAGTGATGTCCACATCCATGTCTGATTCTGTGGTTATGTCCCCTGTTTGGTGTGGTTGTAGGGGACTGACATTATCAGGTGGGACTATCTCTTTTAGCCCAGAGAGAAGTTTGGCAATCTCTATTGCCTCTGGTTCAGAAATTTGAGGGGTTGGTTCAGAAGTTTGTGCAATAGGTGAAATAGGTTGGTCAGCAGTTTCAAAAGAAGTGTGAGTTACAACAGTTTTTCTAAGTCTTTTTCTTTTGAATAAGATTGTTATGGGTTCTCTTGGTGGGGTTTGAGATGGATGAGACTGAGAGGGTGTTTCAGTCTCACCTATTTGAAGAGCAGATTGCTCATGAGCATGTTCAGGCATCTCAACCTCCTGAACAGCTTTTCTTTTGGGTTGGTGGGTTTCTGTCTTTGTTGGCTTGGGCTTTTTGGCTTTTGATGGTGTGAGTTTGGAAGATGTGGGTTTCAGGGGGACTTTTTGTTGTTCTCCCTGATCATCTTCTGGCCAAGTAGCCGGTTTGTTATGCCTAGAGTATGCTTGTGAGGTTAATGGATTTAAAGTTGAAACTTTTCCTACAAGCACCTCATTACCCAGTTCCCCTATTATGCATTGCATAATGAACCTTGGGTATAACAAAAACTTTTTCTTGGTATTATTATGATGTAACACCAACTCATTGAAAAATAATTTTGATGCCCTAAATTTGGTTTCATTCACTATGGAATGAAATATTGGTTGAAAAGTAGAGGGCATCTGGTCATAAGACCCTGTCTTTGGACTCAAACACATAATAATATAATGAAACAAAAGCTTGTATTTTGGTTCAAAATATTTTTTGAAGATAGTAGCATGGGAGAGAGTACCTTGATAACCACACTCTGTCATGGTTAAGTGAATATCAGTGTTAGCAACATGATCAGGGGCAGCTACATCATTCAGGCCCAGTCTTGTTGCCAGTGTGGCCGGTGTGATGGTCAGTGGTTTCCCTTTTATTCTTGAGTTGAGGGAAATAATTTCACCATCAGCCGTCACCGTCTCAGCATTAGCCCAGAACTCATTTAGAGTTTCAGTATGAATTGGTGGGTCGATTGTGAGAGCAGTAAAATATTGGGATTTTACGACAAGATCAATGATCTCATCGTATTGGGACCAACCTTCTTGTTTTTCAAGAAAGGCCCTTTGATTGTGTCCCTGTTTTAGAACGAGAGCCATGTGGTTTGGGTTTTTGTTGATCGAACAGTTGATTTGCAGGTTTAGGTTATTAAAAGAGTTTTTGAGAGAGAAGGAGGGAATTTTTTGAGTTTGAAAGGATAAGTGTTGAAAAAAGATATTTATCAGAAGTTTTTAACCGCTTGGATCTTCTTTATTAGAAGTTTTTAAACCGCCTAGGTTAAAAATCTCTTTATCAGAAGTTTTAAATCGACTAGGTCAAAACCTCTGATGATGGGAAAAGTCAGATTTGCCCTTTTTGACTAAACTGCTGATGAAGGATTATCTTCATCAGTAGTTCCCATTTCCTCTTCAGTAGTTTTAACAGCTGATGAGAAATGTTTTATATAAATACTTTTATTCACAACTTCTGAAGGTTATTTTATCAGAAGTTATTCACTTTTCAGAAATTATCCCCCATACTGATGTTTTGTTCATCAGTAGTTTCTCTCTTTTCAGAAGTTTTTGTTTCAGACTTTTTGTCTTTTTGTAAGTGGAAAATGAAAAATATGTGCAGAACAATAAAATAAACACTTACAAATTTAGCATCCCAAGCATGGATACTAACTTCTGAAATGTTGATGTGTCAAGGGGTTTTGTGAAGATGTCAGCTATTTGATTAGCTGTTGCTACATGCTTCACCTCAATCTTGCCTTTTTCATAGCAATCTCTTATGAAATGGTACCTGATCTCAATATGTTTAGTTTTTGAGAACTGTACCGGATTTTGAATGATGCTAGTGGCAGATTTGCTGTCTACAAAAAAAGGTGTCTTGGTCTCTTTGATTCCATAATCAAGAAGTTGATATTGGAGCCATTGTATCTGTGATGTACAACTTGCAGCTGCAATGTATTCAGCTTCAGCAGTTGAAGTTGCAACAGATGTTTGCTTCTTTGATTGCCATGACACTAGACAGTTACCCAAGAATTGACAACCACCAGATGTTGACTTTCTTGTCATCTTACACCCTGCATAGTCACTATCTGAAAAAGCTGATAACTTGGTATTGCTTGAAGCAGGATACCAAATTCCAAGTGTTGGAATTCCTTTCAGATATCTGAAAATTCTTTTGACTGCTATAAGGTGTGATTCCCTTGGTGCTGATTGATATCTAGCACAGACACAAGTTGAAAACATAATATCTGGTCTAGAAGCAGTTAGATATAAAAGGGAACCTATCATGCATCTGTACATGGTTTGATCAACCTGTTTTCCTTGATCATCAGGTTCAACTTGTGTGATTGGTGTCATGGGAGTGGAACATGATTTACAGTCTTGTAAAGAAAATTTGTTTAATAATTCTTTAACATATTTTGATTGATGTATAAAAGTTCCATTTGTTTGTTGCTTGATCTGCAGTCCCAGAAAGTACTGCAGTTCTCCCATGGTACTCATCTCAAATTTTGATTGCATGAGTTTCTTAAAATCATCACACAGTTTTGTGTTTGTTGAACCAAAAATGATATCATCAACATAAATTTGAACAAGTAGGACATGATTTCCAACATGTTTAATGAAAAGAGTTTTATCAATGGCACCTCTTATAAAGTTATTTTTGAGTAAAAAGGTGGAGAGTGTATCATACCAGGCTCTTGGAGCCTGTTTGAGCCCATAAAGAGCTTTGTCCAGTCTGTACACCCACTCAGGATGAGAAGGATCCTCAAACCCAGGTGGCTGACAGACATACACCTCCTCTTTTATCTTTCCATACAAAAATGCACTCTTTACATCCATTTGATAAACTTTAATTTTGTTGGAAATGGCATAGGCCAGAAATAACCTGATGGCCTCAAGCCTTGCAACTGGAGCAAAGGTTTCATCATAGTCAATTCCCTCTTCTTGAGAGTACCCTTGAACTACCAGTCGTGCCTTGTTCTTGATTATCATACCAGCTTCATCTTGTTTGTTCCTGAAAACCCATTTTGTGCCAATTGGTTGCTTGTTTGGAGGTAAGGGACAGATTTCCCAGACCTGTTGCTTGTTGAACTGAAGCAGTTCATCTTGCATAGCTTGCACCCAATTATGGTCTTTGAGGGCTTCCTGGTACTTCTTTGGTTCCAACTGTTAGATAAAGGCTGAAAATAGGCAAAAGTTGGAGAGCTGGTTTCTGGTAAGAACACCTGAAGCTATATCACCCATGATTTGATCAAGTGGATGATCTCTGTGTTCAATCAGTTGTTGTAAACCACTGACAGGTGTAGGTGGCTCATGTTCTTCAAACAAACTACTGAGGTCTATAATATCTGGTTCAGATGTTCCTTGATCTTCAGTAGTTGGATCTACTGAACCAGAAGTTTGAGTTTGTTCCTCAGTACTTGTTTGATCAGAAGTTTGTGGAACTTCTGATGATTTTGAAGTTGACTTGATAACTGTTTGAGGAGTCCATGGTGTGGGATCCTCATCATCAAACCTTTTGTCACCATAATAAGTAGGTTTTGATGAAGTAACAGCCTTCTTAGGTCCAAAATGGAAGTTGTCAAGGTCAAAAAGTTCAGCAGGATGTGCTGGAATAAGAGTGTGTTTTGACTCATTGAACTTGACATTCAATGTTTCTTCTACTATCCTGGTGTGAGAATTAAAAACCTTGTAGGCTTTTCTAGTTGAAGAGTAACCAAGAAAGTAACCTGAGTCAACTTTGGCAGCAAACTTTGAAATAGATTCCTTGATGTTCAAGATGAAACATTGACACCCAAAAGCCCTGAAAAAGGAGATAAGGGGCTTCATGCCATGAAGAACTTCATAGGCAGTCTTGGAATGTCTCTTGACCACAAGAACTCTATTCTGAACATAACATGATGTGTTAACTGCTTCTGCCCAAAAGTACAAGGGTAGCCCAGAATCAGCTAACATTGTTCTTGCTCCCTCTATTAAGGTTCTGTTCTTCCTTTCTACTACACCATTTTGTTCAGGAGTTCTGGGAACACTGTATTGTCTAATAATCCCTTTAGACAAACAGAATTCATCCAGAGTTTTGTTCCTGAACTCTGTCCCATTATCACTTCTAATGGTTTTGACAGGTAGAGAATATTGTTTCTCCACTTGTAGAATGAAGAACTTGATGATTTCAGCAGCCTCATCCTTGGAGAATAAGAAGAATACCCATGTGAATCTTGAGTAGTCATCAATGATGACTAAGCAGTACTTCTTCTTACCAAGGCTCATAATCTTGACAGGTCCAAATAAGTCCATATGGAGTAGTTGAAGACATGCAGTTGTTTTTGATTCTTCAATAGACTTATAGGAGGACTTATGCTGTTTTCCCTTTAAACAGGATACACAGTGTTCTTGACACTAGTATACTTTCAAAGGTAGACCTCTGACCAAGCCCATTTTTGTGACTTTATTTATGGTTTTAAAGTTCACATGGCCAAGTCTCCTGTGCCAGAGATCAGTTTCTGAAGTTGATGCCCTTGAGAAGAAACAGGCAGTGTTGTTCAATACTTTGTCTTTCTCAATGTCCACTGCATAGACATTGCCACATCTTTTGGCAATCAGCAAAGTATGATCTTCAATGATCTTCTCTATCAACTTCTGGCCTTCTGGTGAGATGATCTTGCATGCTGTCTTTGTGAAAAAGGAAGAATATCCTTTATCACACATTTGTGACACACTTAGCAAGTTGTATTCAAGGTTTTCAACCAGATTGACCTTGTCAAACTGTATTTTGCCAGAGGAGACATTGCCATGTCCTAGCACATATCCCTTAGCATTGTTCCCAAAGGATACAGATCCTTCTCTTTGGCTGATAAAATTGTTTATCAGGTATCTGCATCCAGTCATGTGCATAGAGCCTCCACTATCAACGTACCATATGTTGTTTAAGCCCCTGGAAACTCTCTGCACACAATAGCAAATTAGTTAGATTTAGGAACCCAAGCCTGTTTGGCTTTGGGTTTGCTCTTGAGAACAGTTACAGTTTGTTTTTGACCAGGTTGAGAAATCCATGTCTTTTTGGCAATGGATTTTTCATTAAGAGCCATGGTGGTATCCTTTTCAGGACCACCATCAACCTTGGTCATCAGTAGTTGTACCAAGTTCATTAGATTTTGAATCTCAGCAGTTTGTGAAACTGCTGAAGATTCAGGTCTAACTACTGACAAAGAATTTTGAGAAAAAGATTTTAGTTGAGATTTTATCTTTTTCCGAGAAAAGGTGTTTTCAGGTTGTTGTTTCTTGGGATTAAAGATTCTTTCATAATCATTTCTGATTTGATTTCCCACAACCTGTTGTTTAATTTTTTGATTGAACTGAATTCCTTTTCTGTATCTACAAAACTCTGTTTTGTGGTTGAACAGACCACAAATTTCACACTCTTTTGCCTTTTGTTTTTGATCTAATGGCAAATTTCTGACATTAGTGTAAAGATTTTGCTCATCAGTAGTTTTCACGGTCTCAACTCCTGATGTAGATGAAACTACTGATGGCTTGTTGTCAGATTTTGTTAATACTTCTGAAGTACTTTCTTTGAAAATACCAGGATTTCTGTTTAGAAAGTTTTCATGGAAAGATGTGCAGTCTTTCCCTTCAGAAGTTTCATTTGAAACAATTTTTCTCCCATCTTCAGTAGTTTTGGCGAGAGAAATCTGTTGGTGTTTCAACATGATGGTACCCTATGCCAAACTTAACATTTGAAGCACTCTGTTTGTTTAGCAATAGCCGGTACCCTTTACAAGAATCCACCCATTTTTCACAACTGACCTTGGTGTCAGCAAGCTCTTTTCTGACATTCCCAAGATCTTCTATCATCATTTTAATTTGTGCTTGGGTTTCAATAGCTGAGTTAGTTAATTTAGAGACTTCTTTTGTTTTAGCAGTAAGTTTTCTCTCTAAATCACATTTCAATGAGTGTATTTTCTTTCTAAATCATTGGCTTTTCCTTGTAAGTGCACATTTGTCTCTCTTATGAGAGCAAAAGTTTCTTTGCAAGAATTTGAGCAAAGTTTTGTCAAAGACTCTTTTGATACCTGTGACAATGCAGATTTTGAAGTACAGCCTTCAAATGCCATTAAGGCAAAGTTCTTTCTGCCATTGTCTGGTTCTCCCCAGTTGATGTCAAACAACTTGTTGTCTGCATCAGGATTGCACTCTGTGGTGTCAAAAGGAAGACTGCTCCAGTCAACATACCCTGAGGTGAAAAGACTTTGTTGAGAGGGTTGTTGAGGCTGTGGAGGTTGTTGAGCAGTTGGAAAGGGAGGGATTGATTGTTGGCTCTGCATCTGTTGAGCAGGCATTTGAACATATTGTACTTGTGGCATGTATTGCTGTTGAGGAGCTTGTGCCTGTACAAAATGAGCACTCCCTTGAGTTCCATTATTCCTATTATAATTGGGGTTAAAGTTATTTCCAGATTGTGATTGGTTAAAGCTAGAGTTTCTACACTCTCTAGCAAAGTGTCCCAACTTCTGACACTTGTGACATCTTAGTTTAGATTTGTCAAAACCAATTTTTGTATTACTGGTCAATCCTGGAAATTTCCTTCCTGACCTTTTATAAAACTTGTTAGTTTTAATGCTTAGCATGGCCAGTTGGTGTAAGATGTCCATTTCTTCTAAGTCATCACTGCTAAAGTTTTTCAAATCATTCATGATAAAACATAGATTATCAGCAGTTTGACTTTGGTCATCATTGTCATAACCTGGGAAAGATCTTTCTGATGAGATCCCAGATGTTATGTCAATGTTGTCATAAGATCCATAGGAACAAGTTGGTGAGTCTTGTCCCAAAAGTGATGTACTACCTGGTAGGTAGTCATCAGCAGTTTTACCAGATGATTGTAATTTCTTCTTTTGATCAATTTCTCTCTCAAAAGTAAGTAATCTCCCATGAAGTTTTGTAAGAGTGAGGGAGCTAAAATCTGGTGAAGATCTTAGAACTATTGAGTATGTTTCCCATTTGTCAGGTAAAGACCTTAAAAATCTATGAAGCATAGATACAGTTGTATAGGTCTGACCATTTAGTTTTAGCTCAGATATTAATGAGGAAAATCTTTCAAATTGCTGAGTTAAAGTTTCTCCATTAATGTGAGCAAAAGTTTCATACTGTTGAGCCAAGATTTCTCTGGTGTTGGCAATCACCTCTTCAGTTCCACCAAACTGTTCTTTAAGACAATCCCAGAGTTCTTTGGCACTTTCACAATGTAAAAGGCCAGAGTATATCTCATTTGGGAGAGCCATTGCCAACATAGAGAAAGCTTTTGCATCAAGCTCAAGCTTTAGGAAATCATCATCAGTATAGTCTTTTGGTTGTTTTGGAATCTCTTCCTTAGTTTCAAGATTTATGTTTACTGGTTTATGAGGACCATATATCACAGATCTCCAACAACCTGTGTTGGTCTGTGACAAGGTATGTGCCATTCGCTTTTGCCATATGTTATATTCATTTCTTACAAGCATGGCAGGTTTAGTGGCAGAACCAGTATTATGAGGATCCATTTTAAAGAGTATTGATTTGTCAGATAACTCTTTTAAGTGATGGATGTTGATAAAAAGTGAACTTTTGATCTTTTATTGAGTATCAATAAGAGCTTTGTGTCTGATTCTCAATTTGTTAGATTGATATGTGATCAGATAAACCAATGCTCTGATACCAATTGTTGGATCAGTATGCTCTTTGTTTAAGTAAGAACTTGCTATCTTTGACACTTAAGTGTTTAGCAAGCTCTTGTATATCAGATTGTAAGCACAGCGGAATGTATAAGTTAAAGAAACACTTTTTATACTCAAGAGGAGTTATTACTCCCTCTTGATGATTGAAACTAATAATGACAAGTATTTATTATGAATCTAAGCAGTAAATGAGAATTAGATACTTAGGCAGATTCACAATAAATACTGAAATGGAATAGAACAGTGAAAGTGTTTGAAGGATTTTTCTATTAAAATCAATGTCTAAAATAGAAGGTTGAAGCCTCCTATTTATAGACGTTTACATACATGTATCTTGCCAATAAAGCAAGTATACAAATATCAGAAACAAGTTGCACAAGTTGCAACATTGAAACAAACAATTACAGCTAAAAGTAATAATAAACAATAAACTACTGATACAAAAGGCGGTGGAAAATATCTGATGCTAAGTGCTGATGAATGACAAACTACTGATGAGTAGTTTGTCTTCAGTACTTCTGAAGTGAACTTGTCTGGTTTGGACTTCAGAACTTCTGATGAAGTTTCTTCTTCAGCACTTGTCATATCTTCTCTTCAGCAGTTTCTTGTCTTCTCTTCAGTACTTCTATACTTAGCCAAAATTGACAGAAGTGAATTAGACTAAGGTTTCCAAAAGTGGTTTCACCAATCCTCTTTGTCCTAACACTAATTAAGTACACATAGATTACACATAAGGTTCAAGCATAAAACACTTAGTTTGCAATGAAAATCGCACACAACGGTTAGTTGGGTCGAATTAGCATGGTTTTAAACTTGGTTCGACCCTTTAAACTTTGGTTTAACCCATATTAAGGTTCATTCGACCCATACCAAAGTTCATACAACCTAACACATGTTCATTCAACCTTAACACATGTTTATTCGACCCTAACACATGTTAATTCAACCTAAATCATGTTCGTTCGACCAAAAAAGGTTGGTTCGACCTGTTCATCGTCTGGTTCGACCCTAGAACCCCTCATTTGACCCCACGACTGGTCGAATTTGGGTCTGGTTCGACCCCAGTCTGCTCCAATCGTTCTAAAACGCATCAATTCGCATCAAAACAGTCTGAAAACGTGACGAAACATCGTGAAACACAGTAGTCAAGTATGAATAACATATTCCATCGAAACCCTACCAATTTTACATCCAAAATCAGTTCGTTTGAATACTTACCCAAAATGGCAAAAATTATAGAAACGTCACATCATGCATGAAAACTTTACCGAATTTGGAAATTCGTTGAAATCCCTTCACCGTCATCTCAAAATGCTCAGTTTAATGTGTTTATGAAAACCCCCAATCGTTTTATTAATAATAACAACATGCATCAAGCCCTAGATTTAACAAGAATCCCCAAAATAGACATAATATCAACATCCATCCAATTGTAACCTAAAACAATCATAAACGAGTACCAATAGCAGCCCTAGATCATGTTTGTATCATCTAAATAATAGCTAATCGTTAAACAACACATAACACAACATAAAACACAATTAACACATGTTTATTTGTATGAAAACTCATGTTTAATGATAGGGTTTTGTTTAGAAAGATGTTTTGAAAAGGTTTTTAATCATAAAAATCACCTTAGAACAGATCTGGACCTTTAGGGTTTAATAAAAACGAATCAAAATGTATTAACAAGGGTTTTAGATCAAGAAAACACCTTAGATCTTTGCTTGGAAGATGTTTGTAGGTTAGATTATGAAAATAAGGTAAAAAAACTCCCTCCCAGTGATTAAAGTTGAGACAGAGTGTTTAGAGGCGTTTAGGTTTGTGAAATGATGAAAAATTGCAAAGTGTGATATTTATACTTGTGGTTCATTCGACCCCATGCAAGGGTCGAATGGGGTTATACAAGGTCGAATGGACCTTTTGCCAAGGCCCTTACCCTGGTTTGACCCCCTTAAGGTCAAACCAGTCACCATGTTTTCCAGATTTTCCAGTTTTGTCGTTTAAACACATTTTAACACATCCTAACGCATGAACATGTAATCCTAACATATGTTGAGCATATAGAATCATGTTTAATACCTTTGAAACACGTATTTTCATATTGTATCACATGTATGTATCAATCTATGTATAACACTCAATTTAATTTATGTAATTTCACCAACAACGGGACTCACGACTAGTGTACACACAAAACAATCCCTAATGATCCTCCAGATCATTGAACCCTGGACAATCCTAACCTGACCCGACTCAACTGACCAAGTTAAGTACGTTAATAATATTTTTTCGCTAAGGTAGACTTATATGTTTTGAAAAATGTTTATTCTGAACATGCCGGTGTCAAAACCACCTCTCTTCCACCATAAACATCAGCCACCACAACCTCTCTTCCACCATAAATATCAATGTAACACCCCAACCGATGGCGGAAGCATCGAGGTGTCACGTAGTGACGATTGTTTAATAGCTCATGATACTAAAGTGTAAATATTGATATATTGAATAAATAATTTATTACATTGAAATTAAATACAAAGATACAATGATTCTAAAGTGTCAAGTCAAACTGAAATACAATGAAGACAAGCCTAAATATAAATCCAAAAACTTAAAAGAATTTTACTAAAGGTTCTTATTATTTTCTGTTTTGTTTAAGTTTTCACCAAACAATCAAAGATTTTGAAATGGTTTTGATAAAACAAATAATGGGGAATGAGAGAAATGGAAAATGGTGATGTGAATATGTGTGTATGTGAGTCGGATATATATATAAACCGTATATGTGTGTGTGTGTTGAATCGTGCGTGTATATGTGTGTGGAATAGATTTTTTTGTTCATAGATGATTAGATTATGCTTAGATCTATTGATTTTTATGACATGCAAGAGGTTTATAATGTACTTTTAATCTGAATTAAAAATAAAGTTTTGATGTTCTTGATGATTAAATTAATGGTATAGGGACGAGTCTGGTAAAAAGTAGCATGTTTTGACTGGTGGGTTCATGTTTATGCAAAAAGTTCAATTGAGATTTGAATGATATTACACTTATTTCAGATCTGAAGTGATTCAGTTTAAGGGTTTTCATAATCTTGATATTAGTGAAAAACAAGTTTGAGTAGGATCTACACGCCTGGGAGACCTTGCATGTACACCCAAGAACATGTTTTTCGGCTTAAAACGCCAAAATATGGGCTTGTGAAGAGATTATTCTAAAACTTATTTAGAGCAGTTTTTTGTAGTTTATTTTGATTCAAAACAAAGTGTGATTAATTTAAAATGAATGAACTAAGTTAAAACCCTAGGTATATTTGCGAAAGATGTGCAAAAACGTATGCTTTCGACATTTGTACGCATTTGGGACACCCAATTCCAGGTCTGATGTAAATACATCTTGATTGGGGCCAAAATGTATAAAAGTCATTATTTAAGGTAGATAATATGTTTACCTTAACAACAAACGTTTACAGTGCCAAAACTATGTTCGCGAAAGTCACCAAAACACAATTTTGAGGCATAGAACAATTACATTTTGTGGAAAGTTTTGGATGCAAATTAGACTTGTTTCATGGTTAATATGTGTATTATAAAGGTCTAAATTGAGCTTAGAGGACATTCATAGGTTAACATGAGGCATTGAGTTTTTCTTGGCATGAGAATTGCTCGAATTGTGTTATTGAGTTCATATGACAGTGGATGAGTCGGTGTATGATGATGGATAGATTGTGACATGTTCTGTAATGTGTAGCATGAATTGAGCTATGGATGGAAGTGTATGAAAGGACCCAAGAATGGGTGGTTTATTGTTGTATGTATGCATGCGAAATCTAAAATTTAAACAATTGTGAAAGTCACCATTGGGTCTATAGGTAAAGGGTAATAAGAATATGAATCTTTT